>CM077819.1:89624335-90209335 GCA_039764185.1 Tamarix austromongolica | reverse complement strand
TGTTTGAAAAACTCTAGTCACGTACTCTTTGGTTTGTAATCCTAAATCACACTCTGATTTCTGTATGACTTGTGTTTTATTAATGATTCGTGTTAATGTTAACTTTATTTAGTCTTAGCACTTAGTACTGGAACGGTAGGAGTGAACCGATCTGGTACTAAGTGTGGCGGTAATGCTCCCGAATTTATGGTTTTATCTTTTCGCTTCCGCTAAACTCTTTTAATTAAACAAAATTTTTCAGTAGTAAATTTGGGGGTGTTACATTTTTATGATGATTGTGTATAATTATGTGTAGCTTGAATTTTTTGTACATTGAGTGTAACTATGAATGAAAAATAATTTTGTATAAGGCTTGTATGCAAAGTATATAATGAAAGTATATAATTGTTTATTGTAGTTGCTTATACATAAAACTCATAATGTATACCTATGACATCTTGCCAGCCACCCCAGCCAATAAGATAGATAATATACCACGATTGGGATGCATAACTTCCGTGTATTGTGTATATATATATATATATAGATACATGCTCATATAGAAACTCTTAATTAGATACAATTGTAGGAACAAATTTTATCCGTTGGATTTGATAAATAAAGGGTTGAGATTAAAATTTAAAACCCCGTATACAATGAATTGAACTGTGGCATAGTTGTAAATACGGAAGAAATAAAAACAGGCGCACAGTGGCATAGTTGTAAATACGGAAGAAATAAAAACAGGCGCACGACCTGCTGAGCCGAGCCGCAACCCTTACCTCTCTGCCTCTCTACCCGCCCCCTTCTGTTTCGATCCATACCCATCTGCTCCCCCTTCGCACTGGTTTCTCCCTCTCCATCGCCTCGTCTCTCCATCACCATTTCTTCCTCTGTATCTCTCCGTCGACCTGCTCCTCCCATCTACTGACAGATCTAGCGAAGTACCCGGCCTCCCTCAATTTCCACTCATCATCCACTCCGACGAGCTTTGTAGACTAGCAAATGGCAGCAAGATCTGCTAGTGCAAGCTCAGCCACTGTTCTCTTCAACCATACCTCACCTCATTCATTCTTCAAGCTTCCTTTACCTCCTCTTGACTTCAACCGCACTACACTGCCACATAGGAGACAATGAGAAGTAGTAGACGGCGGCATCGCGACATCAACAGGAGCACAACAGTATTCGATTTTATGTTCTTTTTTATGTTCGGAGGATCAATTAATATGTCTGATCTTAAATAGAGTTCTGTGTTTTGGGAGTAACTCTAGTCGACTCTGATATGTTTGAATGCCAACAATAACAGGCTTAATCAATTGTAGATTTGCTGCGTAACTTTAAATTAGTGATTTCGAAGTTTCAGTCAAGAGGTGGTATTTTTTATTCTGTTTTGTTGGTTCTTATATGTTTTTTGTAATCATTTTTTGTGGCAATGTTGATACTCTGATTGCCGATGCTGATTATATGTCGGGAATGCTATGTTCTGTTATGGATGGAATAATTATCAGTGCTGATTGTTTGGTGGCTGTAGGTTAGTATGATTAATTATGTGGATGGATTAATGTTTTTGTACGTGACTGGTAATAATGATTGTAATGTTGCGGAAAGTAGTCTGTAATGAATGAAATTTCAAGCTTTGAATCTGGCCTGGAGGATAAGAAAATCAAATGCAGAAACACTGAAGATTTGTGGTTGTGGTGGTGCAGGCAGGGCAGGGCAAGACAGGGAGGGGTGTCCTATTTTGGGAGAGAGGGTTAGGGAGGTTAGTTTGAGGCAGGCAAATTTTGTAGGTTAGTTTGGGAGGGCAGGAACCAATATTGTTTTTAATTCCTTACTTCAAACTGTAACTAATGTCAATTTTTTATATTTGGATGACAGATTTTGGAATGAAAGACCGGAATTGGATGTAATTTTTTTTCGACTTCATGAAGGTATTGGTCATTGGTGCTTTTTTTTGTAGTTTAGATGATAGTATAAGGTTTCTTTCCAAACTTGTATAAGGTTTAATATAAGAAATTGTCAAATTTTGAATCAAGGAAGACTAGGTTGAGGGTTTAGGGTTTACAGGGTTTAGGGTTTAGGGTTTAGAGGTTTAGGGTTTAGAGGTTTAGGGTTTAGGGTTTAGGGTTTAGGGAGTTTAGGGTTTAGGGTTTAGGGTTTAGGGGGTTTATGGTTTAGGGTTTATAGGGTTTAGGGTTTAGAGGGTTTAGGGTTTAGGGTTTAGCATTTAGGGTTTAGGGTTTAGGGTTTAGGGTTTAGGGTTTAGGTTTTAGGGTTTAGGGTTTAGGGTTTAGAGGGTTTAGGGTTTAGATGGTTTAGGGTTTAGAGGGTTTAGGGTTTAGGGTTTATGGTTTAAGGTTTATGGTTTAGGGCGTAGGGTTTAGCGTTTATGGTTTAGGGTTTAGGGTTTAGAGGGTTTAGGGTTTAGGGTTTAATGTTTAGTGTTTAGGGTTAGAGGGTTTAGGGTTTAGGGTTTAGCGTTTAGGTTTTGTAGGGTTTAGGGTTTAGAGGGTTTAGGGTTTATGGTTTAAGGTTTAGGGTTTAGAGGGTTTAGGGTTTAGGGTTTAGCATTTAGGGTTTGGAGGGTTAGGGTTTAGGGTGTAGGGTTTAGAGGGTTTAGAGGGTTTAGGGTTTAGGGTTTAGGGTTTAGAGGGTTTAGGGTTTAGGGTTTAGAGGTTTAGGGTTTAGGGTTTAGAGGGTTTAATGTTTAGTGTTTAGGGTTTAGAGGGTTTAGGGTTTAGGGTTTAGGGTTTAACGTTTATAGGGTTTAGGGTTTAGGGTTTAGGGTTTAGGGTTTGTATAGTTTATGGTTTTAGAGGTTTGGATATAGGTTTTGGTTAGTTTTTTGGTTTGGTATTAATAAAATCTTGAATGTTGATTAAATTTTGATCTAATGGATGGGATTGGTTCTTATGTTTGTATATTAATTAAAGTTTGCATGTGAACCTCACCCTATATATATATATATAGCAGTTATGCGTCCAAACTATAGTGTATTCTCTATCTGGTCGACTGAGGAGATGTTATAGATATATACAAAGGGTTATATATATAACTATCATATATTCCACATTTCAACGGTCTAACTGAAAGTTGGTTAGAGTATACACAGCGGGTTTGATTTATAACCACCGTGTATGTCTGTAACATTTCCCCAACTAGCGAGATAGAGAATATACGGCTATGTTTTTAATTAAAAAATCGTATAAAATATGGCGCTAATAATTTTTAAGCCAGATTTAAATAATTATATGGTAGTTTTTAGAATTGTCGAGTATATATAGTATAAACCGTTGCATATGTTACTTTTTTTAACCGCTGTGTGTGGTTATTGAAACATTATGGTAATTAAAATATTATCTAGTTCAAAGAAGTTTAAGGTTTTTTTTTGCATATTTTCTTTCATTAATTGGGAATCGGCCATAATAAGTTTCGATATAGCTTTTGTATATTCCTTGATTTCGTGAATAAAAAACTAGGATCGAAATCTAATTCACAAAAATAGTCTTTAGTATGTAATTAAAAACTAGAGATTCATCTTCTTTTTAACTCTCTAGGTTCCATATGTCGTGATTGATTTTGCATGACAACACGTAAATTTTATTTTGGAAGGCGCTATGTCGTAAAGGTAATTTACCCCGTACGATTCCCACGCTGTTTACACGTCTAGAGGCCCTGACATTAGGTGGATATCCTTACGAAAATGTTTATGATTTGAACCAGATTTCATTTGCTTTTTGTCTCATCCAAAGCTCCTCAACTTGCAAGAACTTGATATGTTTGTGAGTTTCTCTCTCTGTTGAAATCGAAATACTCATGTATCATCATATTTCTTGGTTAGAGGGAAAGGCGATAGACATGTAATATGTGTCGAGTCAATTTGAATTGGATTAAAATTGAGTTTTTATGCAATCGGGTTGGATTTGAGTTTGAGTTTGGATGTCCTTCGAGTACTAGTAATTTAGATTGAGTCATTTTAGATTAGGAGAATATTAAGTCGAGTTCGGATCTAATTATACATCGAATTTCTTTAGGTTCAAGTTCGGGTTTGATTCTAGCCTATAGCCTTCAGATTGGATTGGATTTAGATCAGGTGGATTCGGATCAACATATTTTGGATCGTATCGATTTTAGAACAAGTTAATTCAATTTAAAATTTGTATTAATATTGATTGTTATCAATTTAATATAAATAATGAATTGAATTTCTTAATTTATTATTACTGTTATGCTTATCATAATAATTTTTAACATAATGTAATAATAATAATAAATTATTATCATTAGTAGTAATATTATTATATACATAAATAGAATTATTGTTATAATAATTATAATTATTGTGTTAATTATAATAATTATGGTTGTTATTACACATAATTGTTATTGTTGTTGTTGTCATCTTTAGAAATATAATAATCATTATTATTAGTAGAAATACAAATATAAATTTTACTATTATTATTATTATATATTATAATTATTATATTTAAAAATATAATTTTTATGCTTAAAATTATAATAAGAATAATAATAATAATAATAATAATAATAATAATAATAATAATAATAATAATAGAAATATCTATGATACAACATGATTGATGCTAATATAATATTAAAATAAAACGAGTAGAGTATAGTCTTACTAGTTTTGCTTTATTTGTTGTTAGATGGATTGCATATTTTTGTTTATATAAAACTTTATTAATAAGATAGTTTATTAGTGCTTATGTATCAATATATCTATGAGATAAAATATTACATTTGTGGATGAAATTTGATTTTAGTTTGTATTAAGTTGGAAATTATATCTGGGTATGGGTCGGGTTCGATTATTTTAGATTAGATAAGTTTGAATTGGATCATCTCGAATTTTTATTTGAATATGAGGCGAGTTTGGTGTTTTTTTTTTTTTTTGTGTTAGGTTATTTTGGTTTTGGTTATTTCATATATGGATTATAATTGAATTAACTAAATTCGGGCCAGATTTGAATTTATTTGGATTATTTTAAATTTTTGGATTGAGACCGTGTTTTGTTTTGTAAATATTGAATTTCGGATTAGATAATTATAGTGGATTGATTGGATCGTGTAAACTTTGCCGGATTTAGTTAGAGGGGAGGGTAGTCAGATGAAGAGGGGAGGGGAATGAGAAAATAACTCTTGTGAATGGTTGAATTATTACGCTTGCCCTATGTATATATACTTACATCGCTTCTTGATTGGATGGGTTAATTCAATTTCTGATCCCTGTGAGGAGTGTGGGGAGGAGTTTGCCGAAGATTGCGGCCTTAAGAATCTCCAAACCGTGAAATCGTATGACGTTTGTGGTCAAAGCATTGAGTTGAAAGTAATCAAGTTCTTATTTGCATGCTCTCCGACTCTTCCGAAATTTAAAACATGCAATTTTAATAGAATAGATGAGGAGCCGTCGCAACTTCGTCGCACTTCGCCAATAGTAAATATACGACTCTGTACACTACATTGTACCGATGGGATTGATGAGTTGTTCCGTGGCCTCGAGTTGCATCATTTGTTTCAACATCTTAATGTTGTTGGCGAAATGTTTAGTTTTATGCTCAGTGTTTGGTTATAGTTGGATTTTTTTCTCCCTCTTAAGAGATGGATCTAATGAGGTGATTGAAGATAAGCTGCTCGAGACTTGAGTGTAGTCAATTTCACTTTACTTTGTCTTATCTGAATACATATTAAAATTCATGTTTTCCTCGTTATAATTCTACCCCCACCCAAAATTCAAAAGGTTACTCTTTCATCATTCTAATTGTCACAATGTTTGCCTATCATGATGAAAGTAGTGACAAGTAATTTCGTATCTCATATCCAAGTTTTTGATGGAAAATAAATGAATAAATCCCTTTGGCCAATTGTATAATTATAAGAAAATATAATAGTAAATTATAAGTACAGAAATAAAAGAGAGAATTTATGGGAGAAAAAAGTTGGGGGCCTTTATTGAGTATGAAGATGTGGAGAAAAATAAGAGTTCTTTCACTTTTTCTTGCTTCACTCTACTTACATATTACAATGGATAGGAGCGGGCCTTTTATACCCCACTTATCCTTGGTCAAAACACTCAATCATCATTTGCGGTTTGACTTATATATTTCTTTAGTCATAGTTAGAAAAATATATAATTTATAAATTAATAATTTACCCTAGGAATTGATCATTGTCAACCTATATGTTTTCATGCCGATGAATGTTAAATCCTTTATATTAAAAAAAATTCATAATCACTATCTAATTTCTATTATTCACTCACATCTTCCACATAAATCTCGATCACAAGTCCTCCTCAACCAACTAATTTCATGGTATTTTAAAACCATCGCTATTTTTTAGATGATGGATTGTCACCCTTAGCTTGTGCCCTTAACTGACAGCCCTAGTTAATGCCCCTTACATTTATCGCTTGGTGCACAACCATTTAGGTGATGCCTCTCTCTGTTACCTGGCCTTCGAACTCTATCTCATTTGATTAATGGCCTGAGCATTCTCTTTTATTGAGGAAATTCCAACCAATTTGCTAAGTAATGAAAGAGTAGTGTTAGATACACATCCCTTCTGATGAGTTCACACCCCTCAAAAGGAATTATTTGTTTTGTTTGACAAAATTACCCCTCTCATTGTACACATATCTATCTTATTTTTCCTCTCTTTTCACTCTTTACTTTCTTCGATCCTAAATCTTCAACATTTCAAGTTTCAATACACAATATATGATAAAACATTTAATAATTAATCCACATTCAATAATAAAAAACTAAGCAAAATAATAATCATTGATATTAATAATAATATTATATCAATCATAAATAATAATAATAATAATATTATTATTATTATTATTCAGGTGTTCTTTTTATGTTATTAGTATTTATGAGATTTAGAAAGCTAGGAATGCATGTATTTTCTCAAAGATTAGGTGGAACTTGAAAATAATAGCTACTCAAATTTCCTTAGTTATGTCTTCTATTTGTAATAACTCTGGAAATAGTGCTAAGTTTAGTGGTTTCTTGGGTCATATAGATCATTTCTATAGGCTTAGATGTACCGTTTCATGATGATCGATATAATATTTCTTTCTTTTGAAAAAAATAAAAATAATGATATTATTAATAATTAATAGTAACAATAATATTATTATTAATAACTAGAAATAATAACAATATCATTTTTTTGTAATAATGATTATATAATATATAGTAATTGATATTTTAAAATGTATTATTATTTTTAATTATTATTAATATAACAATTATTGTTATTCGTTAGTAATAATTATTCATAATAATAAGTAGCATTAATAATGAATTATATTTAATAATTAAATTTTTTAATAATACTTGAAATAATTAGTAATCATTGTTAATATTATTAACAATAATTAATATTAATATTGCTTTTTATCAATATTATTAATAATAATATATTAATAATTCATAATCATTAATACTAATTATTACTATACTATTTATTATAATCAAAATTAATTACTAATAATAATATATATCATAATAATTAGTCATAATAACAACTAACGGGTGAGTGGCCTGTTAGTGAGGGTTATCTACGAGAGATTTACACGTTAGGGAGGGGTTGATACGAGTGAGTGATTCGTTAGGGAGGGGGTTGATAAGAGTGAGCTCTCTGTTGGAGAAGGGTTCATATAGGTGAGTGGTTCATTAGGGAGGGGTTGATATAGGTGATTCACCTGTCAAGTCTAAAATTTATGAAAAAATTGACATATTAAATTTATAACAACTTTGAAGGTTGAAATTTAAAAGTACTAAAAAAATTTACTTAATTTAGGTTGATCTATACATACAAACAACCAATTGAAGTAAATAATATAATAAAATCAAATAATCAAACATCAAATCATCCATACTAACTTAAGCTAAAAAATAAGTAATTTTATTTAAAAAATTAATAATAAAATAAGATGTATATTAACCTTTATAGATCAAAAGTGTACAAATGGTGGATGATTGTGTGTTTTAATGATTTTATTTTCTTTGGGTTGATTAGAGGATGCAAGAGGAGAAAGAATTGATAAGAAGTGTTAGGAGGGAGAGTGAAAATGAAAGGGATAATTGTAAAAAGAGGGTTGTTAAATGCATACTTATATTACTAAGTTTACACCTCTTAAAAGTATTTTTTTTTTCATTTAGACTGTATTGCTCTTCATTTCACACCACTAGCCATTCACCTTCTTCTCTCAATTAATTTCACCAGTCATCTAAATTGTTTAAAACCTTAGTAATGTAATACTACTTGAGCAAAATTGAATTGGACAAAATTATGGTAATCTTTTTCTCAATTTTGAAGGCTACATGGAACCACCCAGAGTGAGGAGGTAGGAACGAGCAATCCACCTAGAGCATAGAATTAGCAACAAGCAATCCACCTACAGCCATGGCTCAGCAACAGGTGATCCACCTAGTGTCAAGGCTCAGCAACGAGTGATCCACCCGAAGCTTAGGCTCAGCAACGGGTGATCTACCCAGAGCCTAGGCTCAGCAACGGGTGAGCCACCTGCTATTATCCCTCTCCGTTTATTTATTTTTTCAGTTATATTTAATATTTTAATAAATTTAGAATACACAGGGGGTTCCTTATAGTGATTGGAAATTAGAGGTCGAATGTGGCATACACAACCATAGTTTGGGAAAGTTCAAACAAGCGAAATTGTTTGGGCAATGGTTATCACTAAAAGAAAGAAGACTGATAGAAGAGCTAACTACAATACATGTCAAACCAGTGGAAATCATCAACAAATTGCAATGGGCTAATGGTGATATTGCTTCAACACTTAGGATAAACTACAATGCTAGACACAAGTTTAGGGTGTAGAACTTGGTCGGGCATACAGTTATGCAGCAACTATTGCATTTGATGGAAACCAATGACTATCAATATTGGTATCATAGGTATCCAAAGTCTAGTATGGTCAATGATATTATATTTGCACATCGTGATTTTGTTTCTTTATTGTGTGTATTCCCATATGTTATTTGCTTGGATTGAACATACAAAACTAATAGGTACAACCTTCCTTTATTGGAGGTTGTTAGTTTTATGTCTAGTGGGAGGAATTTTATCATTGCTTTGGCATTCATGGGAAGGGAAAAGGAAGATAATTATGAATGGGTGCTTGATATGATAAAGAGGATGATGGATTCCTATGAACCAAATATTGTCATCACTAATAGAGAAATGGATGTGATAGACATAATGCCTAATTTCTTTCCTAATGCATCCCCCTTTTATACATATGGCATATTGGTAAGAATATTCTCTCACATGCTATAAAAAAATTAGAAACTACAGCATCCGAAGAATATTTCGTGATCCAATGGAGAAAGATTGTAAAGGAAACCACATTGCAGACATATGAGAATGAGCTTTTATTGATGTACAATAAATGAAAAAAATTTCCTCATTTAATACAATATGTATACAAGACTTGGTTTAATTCTATTAGTGTGGATATTTTTTATCATTTAACTTGAAAATAAATAACCAATGTTTATATTTTAATATATTAGTTGTAGGGTGAAAGTGAACATTCGAGGCTGAATAAATATGTAGCATCGTATCAGATGAGTTTCGACATATTATGGCAGAAGATTGACACATTAATTCGACTCCAAGTGAATGAGTTGAAGAAAGATTTGAAGTAGTCTTAGGTCATTATTTATCATTACTCTACATATAACATGTTGTTCAAGGAGATCACATATGTTGTATGTTGTAGATCACTAGACCTAATTGAGGAGGAGAACAAGAGATTTGATTTGTTTGGTTTTGATCCTTTAAGGTGTGGGTGTTACTTCAAGTTGGCTCATGGCCTAACATGTGCACACAAGATATTTTAGTACAAACGAGATTATCTGATTATCCTAGAAATAGCAGTGCATCAATTATGGAAGACTTTGAATTTTGTTAGACTAGCTGAGGAAATATTTCAATTCAATGATTAAGTTGTTCCTCTAATCGCACATCCCTTTTCTTCTAATATTATATCAAATGTATAAATCTAACACAACAATTCCAATTCAATAAAGTATTATATCTAAGATTCTAACATTCCAATTTTAATATTATATCTCAGATACAAATGATGATGGGTTATTCCAATTCTCCTAGTCATCTAGAGTAGTGTTATAATATCATGGATGAGATCTTTGAACCCGATACAACAAGTATGGTTGAGCCAAATGTTCAACAAAGTAGGGGTTGCCCTAGGAATAGTACAAGAAGGGAACCGTCATAGTAGGAGCATACATCATGTACTTATTCCAATTCACCTAGGGGATGAGGTTGATAGGGTTAAGGATGTGGTAGAGGGATGGGATTATCCTGCTTGATCAGGAATGGGTTAAGAATGGAGTAGTAGTAGTGGTGGGAGGCATAGTTCTGGGAGGACACGTTGATCCTTACATGATTTTCTATGGCCATAAGATATTAAGGCAGTGATGCTTCTATGGGTTGAATCATGGTGTAATGTTGTGGGGGATGGAAATTGTGGATTTAGTTGCACTATAACTCTTCAGGAATGAAGAAGATTGGCCTAATGTTAGGGGCGATGTTTAGGAAATTACTAACCCATTCAGGATTGCATGAGCATGCCTTTATAGATTTGATTACCCAAAAAAGGGACCATCTTTATCCATTTTTATGGACTGGCTCCAATAGAAAAATGGTAGCAACAACTTGAATTCTGATTTCTATTTGCAACGGTGTATACTGTGGCATTCGTTTGTTTGATTCAATCATAATTGGTTACATGTTTACCACATAGAGCTCCACTTAACAACCAAAATCATGACCGCATTATTAACATCTTAAATTACAATGATTTTTCACACTATGTATCGAAATGGGATGTTTCTCATTCGCATAAAGTCTTCATTATACTATATTACTCATATAAATGTTATGTTTCCTTTTATAATTATGTAGGTAACCTTGATGGAACATGCAATGTTACCTCCTATATCCAATAAGTGGTACCTTAATGTTCATCCAAGCATTGCTGGATGGGATGTGCCATATCTCGGTTTTATTCATTTGTACCAAAATGTGATAGGTATGAGACATGAATAGGGTTGTAAATAAGTTGAGCTAGTTTGGTATTCGGCTCGGCTTGGCTCATTAAAAGCTCGGTTTAGCTCATTTGTTTAGTTAAATGAGCTGAGCCTGAGCCTCACTTTTGGGCTCGTTTATTAAACGAGACGGTGTCGAAAAAATGAGGCTCGGTTCTTTTTTTAGCTTTGGCTCGTGAGCTCAGCTAGTTTAGGCTCATTAGAAGCTCAACTCATCTCGTTTTTTTAGTTAAACGAACTGAGCCTAAGCCTTATTTTAGGCTCATTTAGTCAAACGAGCCGAGCCCAAGCCCAAGGGTGTTCGGCTCAGCTCGGCTTGTTTGCAGCCCTAGACATGAACATGATGGCAGATTTGGTTGCGGATGTGTGTTGTGTTGATGGTGTTATGTTTTTGTTATGTCATAGAAACATTCAGATTCATATTTTATTGACTTTAGATTTCCATTACCTCAAATGTTTGGTTAATGTTTAGACACATTTTTTTTGTAAAAAACTTAAAAATGAAGAAAAACAACTAAAAACACTATAAAATGTCCTGCTAATCATCACCATCAATAGGTTGGTCAGCATCCTCCTCACTAGGGGTAATTGATATCCTACTAAACTCTAGGTAAACCTCCTTTAATTTATTACATAGGGTGGCTTTATCGGTAAATCCCCTCCATTCTTATTTGAACTAGTAACAGTACGCTCTCGTTATCGCATTATGGATCTCCACCTCTTTAGTGATGTACTCTTGATCATACTATCCCTAATCTCCTATGCGATGGACTCTTGGGTGGGATCGATATCAGAACCACATAAGGTATGACTCAAAAGCATCATGCTAATACACACATCGGTTAGCTCGGTGACTGAAGTTCAACATATGATTTGGCTAATTGTTCCTCATCGATCCACAACTATAGTAATCCAGCTTATACTTTTGGACTTTTGGAACATGGTAGAATCCAATAGCTGGTCTAATAGGAGGCATGGGGATGAGCTGGGTGTAGCCAAACTACTGCACAATGCGGTCTGGCATGTACAACTCCATAATATCAATATAGACTATGTCACCCTAATACGTTGTCACCTCTTTCATCGATACCAAGTCGGTATTGAAGGATAATAATAATAATAATAATAATAATAATAATAATAATAATAATAATAATAATAATAATAATAATAATAATAATAATAATAATAATAATAATCATCATATAGGATTTATTAGGTTGTACTATATATGTATGTGTATATATATTATCTTATTAATATCTACTTGATTTTACTATGCGTAGCTTGAATGATTTGATGATAGTTTGATGTTTAGCCAGTTTGTTAAATATATAACTAAAGATTATGTCCTTATTTTAAATAGTTTGATGTTGTTAGGTTTACATAGTTGGTTATGATCTGGTAGAATATATTTATGATTTTTCTAGCTAGTTGAAGATCAATTTACATATTCTGTAATTTAGATCCTTTCGAGAACAACTTTGATGATAAGATTTAGTGGTTCTCATTTGTAGGTAGTGAGATGACATACCTTCTACTGTATTTTCATATAGCGCCACATAC
The DNA here is from genome assembly GCA_039764185.1 of Tamarix austromongolica. Lineage (NCBI taxonomy): Eukaryota > Viridiplantae > Streptophyta > Magnoliopsida > Caryophyllales > Tamaricaceae > Tamarix > Tamarix austromongolica. Next base: position 90,196,655 of record CM077819.1, on the reverse strand, counting down.
AGATGTACAGACTCATGTGATATGGTTATATGACGAGTTATGTCATTTGTACGCGAGTGGCTCATCCTATCACCCCTTCCATTTCAGATCTTATCACCTTCTGTTGATCCTGCCTCAGATAGAGCCATGGGCATCGGCTACGTCTACTTTTTTGCAGTGGCTTGTCTACCACACTGATGCACCACACCCGAGATTTATTAAGGGTGAGCTGTTTGCTAGAGAGTATGATAGGATATCGAGAGAACTGATGGTCATCGATGATGAGTGGAGGTATTGTCATAGCTTACCTCGGAGTATCCACCTCGGTTACCCTAGAGTATCTGTGAGTAGACTCTCTTGCGATGATATCAGGGATCAAATGATATTTCGTGATGAGTGGAATTTTAGAGTTATAGTTTTTAGTCGGGCTCGACGAGGCTATCGGGGGATTTAGTTTTAGGGATATGAGTTTTGTTTTTTAGGTATTTGATTTGTAGCAACATTTTGATGTATATAGTGCTGGTATTGCTTAAATCCTGTAGTATGTATATCTTTTGTAATTTGAACTATTAATTGTACAATATTTTACTATGTATGTATGTATGCAAATATATATATATGAACTCTTTGTAAGTATGAAGAGTTTCGTTGATCAGCATTAATATAATTTTGGAAACTTATTAGCATGATTCGTATATATATATATATACAGAATAGAATGATACTTTTGAGCTTAATTCTTTCTAAGCAAGAGTGATTGGAGAATTATTAAACTTATAATTCAATTGATTTTTAATAATTACTTTCATGTAGCATATATCAAGATTCAAAAACTATGGATCGGAAATGGTTGTCTGCAAATCGTCTGTCTAGAGAATATAATGAAGGAGTGGAGTTTTTTATCAAGTTTGTAGTTGAACATGCTCGGGACTCTAGTAGAATAGTCTGTCCTTGTTTGAAGTGTGCTTATATTCAGCGTGTCAACGCTAATGATTTGAGAGATCATTTATTTGTGTATGGAATTGATACAAGTTACACTTGTTGGATATGGCATGGGGAAGCAGAGTCTAAATATGAAAATGACGATGTTAGGAGGGATAGTAGTGGATCATCATTTGATAACTATGAGGGGCATTCATTAGAGGAGATGACTCAAAAGGTTGAGGAAAGTGTTCAAGATTGTCCAAAAATATTTGAGAAGTTATTGAATGACTCGGAGAAACCTTTGTACGGTGATTGTAAGATGTTTACGCAATTATCCCCTACTTTAAGGTTGTACAACTTAAAGGCATGTAACGGATGGAGTGATAAGAGTTTCATAGATTTATTGTCACTTGTGAAGGATATGCTTCCTAATGATAACGTTCTACCCGATCGTACATATGAAGCGAAGAAGATTCTATCTTCTATGGGCATGAGTTATGAGAAGATACATGCATGCCCTAATGATTGTATTTTATATCGCAATGACAATGCATCTTTGGATAGTTGTCCTAATTCTGAATGCAAAGCACCACAATACAAGAAGAACAAGGTGCCCACTAAGGTGTTATGGTATTTTCCTATAATACCAAGATTAAGGCGGATGTTTAATGATATTAAAGATGCTAAGAACCTAAGATGACATACTGATGACAAGATAGATGACGGGCTTCTTAGACATCAATCTGACTCTCCACAATGGATGACGATTGATGGGTTGTTTCCTGAATTTGGTAAAGAAGCAAGAAATGTGCACCTTGCGCTTTCTACGAATGGAATGAATCCGCACAATCAAGGCAGCTACAGTTTATGGCTAGTGATTTTGGTTATATACAATTTACCTCCGTGGCTCTATATGAAATGCAAGTATATGATGTTTTCTTTACTCATTTCTAGGCCAAACCAACCTGGGAATGATATTGATGTTTATTTGACACCTTTGATTGATGATTTGAAGTTCTTATGGGACATGGTCGTTGAAGTATTTGATGCATATAGTGAAGAAAATTTCACTTTAAGAGCATTGTTATTCTGTACTATAAATGATTTTCCGACGTATGACAACTTGTCAGGTTATAGTGTGAAAGGCCATTATGCATGTCCGATATGTGAGGAGAATACTTCATTTGTTCAGCTAACACATGGCCGAAAGACTGTGTTTTTTGGGCATCATAGGTTTTTACCGAAGAATCATCATTATCGTAGGCAAAGAAAAGCGTTCAATGGATTCTGAGAAGAAGGGCAGGTACCAATCCGGTTGACAGGTCGACAAGTGTGGCTGAAGATGAAACATTTGAGTGTCAAGTTTGGGAAGAAGAATAAAGATAAGCCTCCATCAGTTGGGTGGAAGAAGATGTCAATATTCTTCAACCTTCCTTATTGGGAATCTTTCTACGTGAGACATGCCCTTGATGTGATGCATATTGAGAAAAATATATGTGACAGTCTTGTTGGTACATTATTTAATGTTCCACGCAAGACTAAAGAGGGGATAAATGCTCGAATGGATATGGAAGAAATGGGTATTAGACGGGAACTGACACCGCGAGACAACGGAAGAAGAATATATTTACCACCAGCGTGTCATACTCTTTCCAGAAAAGAGAAAATTTCATTTTGTGAATTCTTGCACAGTGTCAAGGTTCCGGAAGGGTATTCTTCAAATGTCAGAAGGCTCGTATCGATGAAAGAATTAAAATTAATTAACATGAAGTCTCATGATTGTCATATCTTGATGCAGCACTTGTTGTTGATAGCTATACGTGGAATTTTGCTAAAATGTGTTGGAATTACTATCACGAGGCTTTGTTGGGTTTTTAAAGCCGTCTGCTCTAAAGTTATACATTTTGATAGTTTGGACACCTTGCTAAAAGGGGATTGTGATTATTTTATGGCAACTTGAAATGTATTTTCCACCGTCATTCTTTGACATTATGGTACATCTAACTGTTCATTTAGTTTATGAGATAAAGTTGTAAATCCGTAATAGAATTTATGTTCAATTTTAGACACATATACATCCTTAATTATAACTATAAACATAGGAATAAAAAAACAAAAATAAGTAAATAAATAAACCAAGCGATGTATAATCAAGCTAGTATCATCTCACGTAGTCCCATTAAAAATTGAGATATTTTGTCGGATCGTGCGTTCGAACTTTTTTCTTAAACTTGGATTCACAACACATAATTTCGTATATGGTTGAGACACCTAATCCGATGTAACTCCTCCGTAATATCCAATTGGTGGAATAGTGGATGGCCTGAGGACGATGGATTCATCTTTAGGGACCGAAAAAGACAATGAATGCTGGATAGTGACGTGATCTTTGGTCAATTCTTCTGGGAGACATGTCCATGAAGAACATTTAGGGATCAAAAGAAAAGATAATCCTAATTTTTGTGTTGGTTGGTGTAAATTCTTTCGACAGACATCCCCCCCCCCCCCACACACACACAAAAAAAAAAAAAAAACCCACTCCTATTTTTCTTCCGTAATCGGTTCGTGAATTATGATTTTTGGCCTTATGTGGTATGCGTCGGAGTGCGACGAGATACACACCGATGTATATTTTATGATGCTTTCAACATCGTACTAAAAGCATAATGATCACTTTGCGTTGATCGTGTAACCTAAGTCACGTAACATCTCATATAATACCAATCGTAGCGAAGGGACGTTAGCTAAAAATTATAGTCGTCATCGTCGTGGAAGTATCTGATTGCTCGGTATCAATAAAGATAAGGGGCAAAAAAAAAAAAAACAAGAGGTAGTTTCTTAAACACGACAGAAAAAAAATGCTGGAATGGGCAATGTAAAATATCATATACCGTTTTTTTTTTCTTTTTTTTTCTTTTTCTCAATTTTCTAAGAATATGGTGATGGCAACGGCCCGTGTGATAGGACTGTGTAGAAAAATTGGAATCCGAAATTTTGGATATCTGATTCGATTTTTAAAAAGTAGAGCGGATATCCAATCTGATTTTTTAGTGGATAATCCAATCCGTAAAAAATATCTGATTTTAAGAATAAGCTAGTTATATGTAGGCATAATTTAATTTATAATCTAATTTTTTTTTCCTTTCAATCTTTAAGTTTGGATCATTTTTTTTACTATAGTACATAAGTCCAAAAATAATTTACTAAAATAAAGTCTAAAATAAACATTCACACTCTACAAACAGTCAAATAGGTCACGACCTACACACACGCAAGCACCCAGACAAAAAAAAAACTCCTAAATTTTTTGAGCCTCTTAACTTAGGTCGTTCCACGGTTCTAGAGCGTCATTGTTCACAAATTTTGATCGCTAATTTTTGTGGATATGATTAATCATGTATTTTATCTTTTTGTATGCAAGCTGAATAATTAAACAAGTGTTTATGCAGAAAAAAAAATTTAGTTATATATTATATATATAAATTTAATAATCAGATATTTTTTTCAATAATCGAATATATCCGAAATCCGATCCGATATTTCGGATATCCGGTGTATTCGGATGCGGATTCGGATATAGGATATCAAATATCCGGTCGGATCGGATATTCGAAAAAATATCTATTCGGATACGGATATCCGACAATGCACACCCCTACCGTGTGGATGAGGGTGAGTTATTCCCATTTTCAAACCCAATTTAAAAAAAATCGTTATATTTTTTTTATTAATGAAATTTTTTCGTCCCAATTTCAACAAAAAAAATATATCTATTTCTACCTCTAAATTCAAAAAAAATTAATAAATTATTTTATTATTATTATTTTTAAATATAATATTATAATATATTTGTGTGTGTGTATGTGTGTGTTTATATATTTATATATTAAGACGAATTTGAGAATGGAAATCCAATCTCCATCTCAGAAATATTCTCAAAAAGTTTTCCCAATTGAATCATTCCCAAATATTCTTCCTAAATTCAATCCCAGAAAATCCTTGATGGGACTCTAAATCTATAGAAATTTTTGTCATATCTAAACCAGAGAGAGCCTAAGAGAGTAGTGTGTTAAAAGAAAAAAGAGTTTGACCAACTATTTGATCGGCTTTGCCTAACAAACACAACATGCTAAAATAATATATATAAATTGTGGTACAAGATAAAAAAATTTACAAATTAAATAGTTATGCCAAACAAATTAACGATTAATACATTAGTCATATCTTTGATCTTTCTAACTTTTGGATGATAATAATTTTCGGACCCAATTCAAATATGCTTTATTTTTAAAGGATATGAGTTAATATATAGCTAAATAGACTTAGGTCTAATAGTTTTAGACCTAAGCATGACTTGCTAGATCTGTTTAGTGAGTGTTATATATATATATATATAATTGTACAAAATATTGGGATCCAAAAATTTGATCTGGCATTTAAAAAATTAAATTAATTTTTTAATCAAATGGTATCCAACCTTTAAATATCTAATAAAAAATAATATTTTGTTGATTATTTCAACAATATACTGTTATATTATGTTTTTGTAGAGTTATTTAAAAAAAAATATTTATTTTTATCATTTAAGAATTCATAATAATATTTTAATAATTTTCAAAAAAAATAAGGCACTCATAATGTAGATATGAATATTAATTGATATAAAATCTGTCCTTTTAAAATTTTCTTATAGAAGTTATTAAAATTCTTAATATAGTATTTTTATACAAATATTGGATATAGCTAATATTTAGTCTAAGTGATGCAAAGTGAATATTCAATCCAATGAATAAGAATGACCGGTTAAAAACACCACTAAACACACACGCACACATGTCATATTTTTCATTATATTCTTGAGGTTCCTAGTTCAATTTTTTAGTTTTATTTAGATGTATTTACTTTACAGGCATTTTGACAATTTGTAAGTCATTTTATTTCAAATATATAAAATGTCATTTGAAAATTTAAAATAACCACTTTAAAAATTTAACCTTTTTATTAGAGGATTTATTTAACAAAAATTATGTATGAAGTTATATAAAATATAAATGTATTAGTATATTTACATAATTATTTATAAACGAAGAGTAACTACACACATTTAGAACTCATTTATCTTCTAGATCAATTAGATATTGGTTTGAATTTTTAAGACTCAACTAGTCTAAGTTAGATTTGGATCTAGGTATCATAATTGGATTTGATAGGATCCAATACATATCCAACTCATTCTTATCCCCATTCTTAGATTTATTTGATTTACAATTATAAAGATATATGTCTAAATGGATGTTGTCTTTGTCTAATGTGGTTAAAAAAATGATAAAATGTTAGTATCATAATTTTACTATTATTATTAGTGCTATAATTGAATTTTTTTTGTTACTACTACTACTATCGTCATTATTACCAGAATTATTATAATTATTATCATTAATTTTTTTTATTATCTAAATCAAGGCTTATTTAGTAAGTCTTGAAAATAATTAGAGTAGAACTTATCATTAGTCCATATGGGATTGTTAACATAGCCACATTTTGACTCAATCGTTTCACGGTGAAAACATATCCACAGTGCTTTGTGCTTGCATTTTGCAAACCGGTGCGCATAGGCGAATCTGAAAGGGAAAATTTTCTTTTTATTTCCTTCTACAAAAACACATACGATTAAATATGGTTAATATGTATATTTTTATCTTGGAAGAATTCACATCTATAATTGTACATTCTTATTTTAAAAGATGTATATTATGCAAGATAAGTATATTAGTAAAGATAGATGTTCATTTTTTTTTCACACATGTATTTTTTTTCCCTTACAAATAAATAATAAAAAATTTGTGTGTGTGTATTCTTATACTAAAAGAATACACAAATTTAAATAATATTTATTTTTATCTCAAAATATGTGTAATATTATTTTAAATAATACGTATTCTTATCTCGAAGGATATTTATTTTTATATTATTAAGTGCATATTTATTTTTATACATGTGCATTCTCCTTATATTTGAATAATTAAATTATGTGTATTCTCGGTCTGGAAAATGTATATTATTATATTAGAAGATATATATATTTATTTATAAAATGTGTTTTTCTCCTAGCCTTGTATAAAGAACATATGTGTAATTTTATCCGAGAACATGAGTATTTCTATCCTATAAAATGTTTTTTTATATGCATATTATTGTCCCGAATAATTTGGATATTTATTTTGAAAGAGATGTATTTATATTATAAAATATGTGTATTTATATAATAAAAAATATTTAGTTTAGGAAAAGCCCAAATTTTCATTAATTGGAAGCAAAATTACAACCAATGCAATAGAAGCCATCTATGCTTGCACCCAACATGACTAAAAATTTAGTCACCCTTTTAGGGTGAGTACATCTAAGGAACATGACATGAGTTATTCTCTTGACAACTCTTTGCCTATTGAAAGAGACATTGGAAAAGAAACAATCATTCCTAGCTCTTTATATTTCATACAAACTAAAAACAAAGAAGGCTCTAAGTAGCTGAGTTTTTATTATAAAAGTACTTGAAGCTTGAGTAGCAACCTTCAACTCTCTGATCCAATTGGTATTGAGTGTATAGGCTTCTAATACCTATTTTTTAAGCTTTCAAATGACACTTGTCATGGGACAAATAAGAACCTAGTGCTAAATGCTTTCATTTTTTCAGGACAAAAGTTGCAATGAGGGTCCATATTTGGGATAAAATGTATAAGAATGTCCTTAATAGGAAACCTATTGTGTGCCAGCCAACCAAAATATTGCCTAGTGTCTAGGGGTAGTAAGGTTGAGCCAAACCATTTTCCACCAAGGAACCATAGAAGCTTTGTATCTTAGAAAATCATAAAGATCACTAATATTGAAGCAATAACCAAGTTATTGTGCATAGATCCATGGAAGAATAGAAGACCTTAATGCAAATACATTCTTCGCTAAAACTTAAGTAGTGCTAGAAAATTGAACATGCTCAAAGGAATGATGTTTGATGGAGTATCTATGAATCCATCAAATCTATAAGGAATCCTACTTTTAACTAATATTCCATTTAGTTAACCCAAGGTTACATTATTCTAGAAATAAGGATCAATCAAACCTAACCCTCCCTCTTTCTTTATAAGACAACTGTCTTCCATGAAACTAAATACCTTCTACTAGGAATGGCTTTGCTAGTTCATAAGAAGCTACGACAAATAGTATTAATCCTCAAGATCAGCTTCTTAGGCAAAGCATAAACCTAGCTCCAGTGCATTATTATGCCAAATAATACAAACTTGAGAAGTTCAACCTCCCAGCATAAGAAAGTAATAGAGTATGTAACACCCTAAAATTTCATAACCCTTATTTTTGAACATTTAGCCCTTTATTTGAAACCAAACACTTAAATCTTAACTTAATTATTTTGCTAACCTTTGATCAACAAACCCAAATAAATTCTTAAATAAATTTATTCTAATTATTTTATATTGTTCCTTTTTATTTAAACCCACCCTAAACCGATAAATTTTTACCTTGATTGATTTTCCTAATTGAATATCTTAAACAGGGATAAGTTAATTTCACTCTAATCCTAAATCTAATCCGAATTCTAAATTTATTTACATTTTCCTTTTTTCTTTCCCATTTTCCTTTGTTTTATTTTTTCTCTTTCCCTTTCCCCCCTCTTTTCCTTCTCTTTTTATTTGCTCCTTCTCGCTTGCGTCGACAAAACCCTCATTCTCTCTCATTTTTTTAACTTTTCTTCTTATTGCTTGTGTCGGCACAACCCTCCTTCTATTCCCCCCTTTTTATTCTCCTTATCCCTTGACCAACCCTACCCATCCAAACACACTCCCTGCCCTAGCAATATTGTACTCCTTCTTTCCCCATCAAACCAAATACTTCCCCTCGTGTTCCTTCTTCCTTTTCCTTACTGTACTCTGCCAACCTACACCCCATCACCATTGTATATGCATCCCCATCCCATTTCCAACTCTTCCTCTGTCCTTGTTTACATCATGCCCCAACCACCCATATACATACATCTCTCATCTAGTCCTTTCCATTTTGTTCTACCCCAACCCCTGCTCATACTCCAATTCCTCATTTAGTTCCCAAAAAAGCCAAGCCCGAGCCCTTATGATTTCTTTCTTATCTTCTCCTTTCTCCTTCTTCTTTACCCATCTCTATTTAGCCTCATCGCCTACACACCACCGCCCAACCACCTATGTCTCCTCTCATGCCATCTCTTTGCCTCCCCATCCTCCCTCGCTGCCCAACCATCACCATCACCACAACCACAACCCTCTCATCCTCTTACATTATCAACTAATGTTGTTGGCCCCTCCCTACAGTGTCACCCATCTCTACCAAGCTACCATCAATGCCTCCTCCTCCCAATCATGCCTTATGCCACCAACACACCACCATCCCTTGTTCTTCCCTCAACGCCACCATCCTATATACCATCACCCCCGCAACGTCACTCACGACTGCTACCCCTCCTTGCAACTTCTCCCTCCATCGTGTCTCATTGTTATCCTTGTCGTAGCACTAGTTTGCCAAAACCCAGCCCATTGATGTCATCTCCCCTTCAACCACTTCTGCCTCTAGTTTCTTTTCCATCTCTAGCCTCTCGTAGCCCACCACCATTGCCTCCGTAATCACTAGAAACTCCTCAACCTTGCAACACCACCCTTAATAATTGAAGTATAGCACCACCACTAGCCATCGTCCCTTTTCTTTTCCCTACACCGCCCATCGAGCCTAGCCCTTCTCCAGCCCCTTCGTGCATGCCCAAACTCACACTACTCATGTAGGGTGAGGTTTACAATATTTTTACACTTTTTTTCAACTTGAGGGAATTTTGGGAATTTTTAGATAATAAATATTTTAATATAAATTATTTTTTTATTGGTTCAGTACTAATGTGTTTAATGTGGTATTATTTTTAGGTACATAATGTTGATTAGCGAAGTTAAATTAATTTTAGTAGGTTTCCTATTATTTATACTTTTACAGAAATTCAGACAATTTATATACTCTTTTAACATTTTGCATGATAGCACATTAGGGTTTTGGATGTAGAAATTTTGTTAATCATGTTTGTCACGTTGAAATTATTTTCCTAATGATACTAGTACAAAATTTGGTTAAAATGTAGCATGTTCGCTTGTATAAATTTTTATGTGTATGAAAGTATGTAAAAACGGGTTTAATTCGGGAAAAAATTATGTAAGTCATGTATAATATGATAGATTGAGTATGCCTAAGCGTATTGTTAATAAAAATATTATTATTGTGTGTCCTAAGGATAATTTGGTCATTTAAGCGTATTTTGATATTTATCCAAAAAGAATACCTAATATGCGTTACTTATTGTTAAGTATGGATGTATGTGGTTTGATATTTTAGAAACACATGTTAGAGTTTTACATGCAAAATCATATATAAGGGTCAAATAGTTATCTGATGGGTCTAGTAATTTATTTGCATGTCATATTATTTTATTATTATATTTTAGCCTTGTCATGAGAAGTTAATAAATAAAATAGAATTAATGTTGAAAATGGATGATAATGTGAAAGTTATGACCTTAGGGGCATTTTGGTCATTTTTAGCCTAATGCACCCATATATGAGTAATTGAAACTAGAATGCCTAAAGTAGAATTTTAGTATTGACCCTGATTATTGTTGCCTCAAATGTTTGGAAATGAGTAAAAATGATTAAGTATAAAAATTAGATCTATGTAATTATTGTATGGTCTCGTGATCACTTTAATTAAAATACTAATATTTAAAGTAAAATGCTTTGAGATCAAGAATGGTATCTCTTTAGGGGTAGTTATCCTAAATATATGGTTTAACCCACAGATATTTATGATTTTTTTTGTGCCTTAATTCCCCAACCAAGCCTTATATCTTACTTTATTTAACTCTATAGACTTATAAAAGGAATGCATATTTATGGATTATTTATCCTTTTCGGTAGGGTATTGTACTACCTTCGTGTGCTAGTGCGAATAGGGTACCTTAATGTCTTTGGGTTGATGGTCAGTAAGATATTGTGTTGCCTTAATACACTGGTATAATAGGAGTACTCTAGTGTCTCCGGGTTGATATGGTTTCCCTTCGAGTAATTAAAAATGAAAATGATTATCATTGGATCAAAATGAATATTGGATTGGTTTGGTAGTAGCCTATTTTCTTACCTATGGATTGCTAGTAGCTTTTGTGCCTACCTATGGTCTAGTAGTATCCTTTGTGCCTACCTATGGTTAGGTAGTAGCCTTTGTGCCTACCTGTGGTTCTGTAGTAGCTCCTCGTGCCTACATGTGTTTGGTATTTTCCTTTGAGCCCTACTTGTGATGTTAGGAAGCTTAACGGTATTATTCCATTGAGCCTACTTCTGATGTATGATTATTATTAGCTTTGACATTAAGATATGAGATATAATGTGAAGGTTAGGGTTATTGTGTTGGGGCTGGTTCTAATCATTACTTTAGAGAGCATAGCTTGAATTCTTGGCTCGTAAGTTTCACTATGATCAAGATGAACGAGTATGAGCAGTATATGGTTTTGGTGATTATTGTTTATCTAATATGATTGTCACATTTTGATCATCGCATGAATATTCCAATATGTTATACCCTGTCTTGATGTGATGTATTTTATGTGTTCCATGCAAGTTTTTTATATTAGTTTTTTATAATAGGTTACTCAATACCATTGTACTAATGGGTTCCATTTCATAAATCCTTACTTATTCAATGAGCAGTGGTCTTTGTAGGTTAGCTTGTTAGATCAGTTGAAGGGTAGCATTTTTGTTTCAGAGTTAAGGTTATCTGGTGTTCTACTTGTTATCTTTTGATCTATATTTTCTTATACTCTTATGCCCTTATGTATTTTTCTCTCATTGAATTTTGTAACCGTTGATAGTTAGTTATATTTAGAATGATATTAATTTGTGTTTTAATTTTATCTATTAAAGTTCTTACAATTGTATTATTGGTTGAAGCTTAATAACATTTTTAGCCTAAGAACTTGGTATAAAAATGGGAGAAGAAATCGGACTTGTACCAAGTATGGAGGTAAAATCTTGTGTTTTATGTTTAGATTCTGCCATTAACTCTTTAAAATAAAAATTTTCAATTCACAATTTTGGGGGTGTCATCTAATGAAAAGAAATATGTAATGCTAAGCTTACTTGAATCAATGGAAACACCTAAACATTTTAAAGGCATAATGCTTGTGGTAAATTAGAGATTTGAGAGAATTTGGTCTATAACATGCTACCTTACTCCTTTAAAGAAAACGTGGCTTTTCTCATGATTGATTTCCAATCCTGGGATTGCACCAAAAGCAATAACTTTTTGTTTGACAAGTTAAACTGAGTTGATGTCACCCTTACAAAACACAAGTAAATCACATGCAAAAGAAATATTTATAATCTTAGATCTCTTACACTTAAGATGGCCATAAAAATTAGAATGAGTCCACAAAGACTGAAGCATCATGCTAAATACTTCAAAGTAAGCACAAAATGGTGAGAGAGAGGTTCTCCTTGCTAAAGTCCTCTCTTACTGAAATGCCCCAAAAATTTTAATTTTATTATTTATTATTAATTATTAAATAAGATTTTATTATAAAAATTAATTAAATAATTTATTTTTATTAAAATAAAAGGAAATTAATTAGGGCAAATTAATAAGAAATTTTATAAATATTCTAATTAGAGGAAAATTTGGGTATTTTAGCTAATTAAGGATTTTATTTTGGAAATTAATTAAATAAATTATTTTATTTAAAATAAGAAGGAGAAAATAGTTTCAAATTAATATTAATTTTATAAATAATTTAATTGAAGAAAAATTAGAGTGCTTTGCTAATTAAAATGGAATTTATGAAAAATCTTTTAAAAATCCTAATTTAGCCTGAAAAGGGATTTAAATATTATTATTTTTAAATATCCCAAATATTTTAATTAATATAAATACACAACTTAATTATTTTTCTTTTTTCCTTTTCTTCTTCCTTTTTTTTCTTTCTTTTTCTTCCTTTTCTTCCTTTTTCTTTTTCCTCTCCTTTTCCCTGATTGGGTCTGCCTTACTGCGGCCCAATCTTTCCTCTCTTTTTCTTTGGCTGGCCCAGCCTGCGTAGCCATCCCCCTTCTCCTTTCCATCCCAGCACTGCATTTTAATTGTTTTAACCATCGCAACACGTCATTTAATTTAAGTACCTTAGCCCCGCGCCGAACCGCCCGGTTTCCTTCCTTTTTCTTTCTTTTCTTTCTTCCTTGGACCGCCACTCTAGCCCTTTCTTCCTTCTTTCTTCTTCCCCAGCCCTTCGCACCGTCCCCGTCGAGCACCTACAACCTCCGCCACCACCTCCGAAAATTTCGCCGTCGGTTACGCCCGTTTTGACCGGCGATTTTCCTTCCTCTCTCTTCCCCTAACTCGTCGACCATTTTGAACCAATCCACTCCCCCATTCCTTGCACGATCTCCCTCTCCCCTGGCCACTTGCAGACCACGACCGGGAGTGCGTCGGCTGTCCTCGTCGGCCGGTGCCCACTTCTTCCTACCACTCCCCTACTTTCCCTTCGACCCTAACTTCCCCTTTAGTCTATAAATACCCCAGATTGAGCCTTGTATCGAGTTTTTTTGCATCTTACCCAGAATTCCCCAACATTGTCGCCGCTGCTCCTTTAGATGGCATTGCCGCCGCTTCCGGCCAACACCACCGCCCGTTATGACCACCCATGCACTCCTTGCACCACCCCCTAACTAACTGTACTTCCCTCCTCCCACGATTCTTCCCTGCACGAGCTACCCTGGCTGTGCAAAGTTCTCTCCTCAACCAAACCATTTTCTGCCACCGCCACCCTTCGAACTACCATTAGCCACCTCCTCCTCCGCTTCCACCGCTTCTTTTACCTCTCAAATTATTCTACAGACCACCCTCTACCTTCCCCTACCCTTCTCTTCCTCTTCCTCACTCTCCTCCTCTCTTTCTCTCCTTTTTTTCCATTCGGTCACCTCCTCTCCCTCTAGGAATTCTTAAACACCCCAACCCTTACCTTAATTCTCCCTATCTTTTTTCCAGCATTCAACTTTTCCCCTTTTCTTCTCTTTTTCCGGCCACCGCCGGTGCTGCCGTTCACCACCGCCGATGCCGCCTGTCCCCACCAGCTTAAGGTTGAACCCTAGACCCTATTAACCCTTCTCCCTATTTTTACATGCCCTAATTTATTTTATTTCTTTTATTTGAATATAAATACTATTATTATTATTATTATTATTATTATTATTATTATTATTATTATTATTATTTCTATTTTTAATATGTATTATTGTTATTATTATTAATAATGTTTTCATTATTATTTATGTTGAGGGCTGAAACCCTATTGTAATTTTTATTTCAATTTTATCATTATTACTCTTAGTATTTCCATTATTACTATTATTAATATTAATATGTTATAAGTATAATTATTATTATTATTTCCTATTTTGAATTTCTATTATTATTATTCCATTATTATTAATACAAATATTTTACCATAAGTGTAGTTAATAATTTTATTATTGTTATTGTTGTTATTATTATAATAATTATTATTACTACTACTACTATTATTATGATTACTATCATTATTATTATTTTGAAGTGTTAGTATTATTATTTTATATAGGGCTGAAGCCCTATTGTACTTATTTTAAATTTTAGCAGTAGTATTATAAATATCATGTCTTATTATTATTAGGGTTATTAGTGTTTTTATTATTATTAGTATTTATTCTTATTAATGTTATTATTATTATTATTTATTAAGTTATTATTAATCAACGTAGGGTGGAAACCCTACTTCTTTTTATCTTCAAATATTATCCTTACTATTATTACCATTATGGTTATTATTATTATTATTATTATTATTATTATTATTATTATTATTATTATTATATTACTATGGTTTTTATCATTATTATTCTTATTATTTCATCACTATTATTATTACTAAATTTGGTTATTTATTTTACTAATATTATTATTATTTGTATTATTTTAGTAAAGGGGCAGAAGCCCTTATTTCACTATGTTTTTGAGTAATGTACTTTTTATTATTATTGTTACTATTTTTATTATCCTTGTTAATATTAATATTGATATTATTTTTGGTATTTTTGCTATTATTTTTTTAATATTTTATCAAAATCCTAGCCTTATATTAAGTTAGTGATTAATAGTATTTTTAATAGGAGGGAGTCTAATTCTAGTTTTTCCCTCATAATAGGTGAGACCAGTCAAAGGCCTAAGGAGGCGTAGGAGCATTCTCCAAGACCGGTGTCGTTTTAAGTAAAGGGTGCTAAGGCCTTTTGTGTGCTTATATGCATTATGTGCTTCGCATGCTATGTATCCTATGTTTATTATTGTAATTATTTCATATATGGTATGACGTGGAGTTCAAGCATGTTCTTGTGTTGTTATATAGCATGTGTATTATTTATATATGATGATATATGTTGTGACCCTGTAAGACATGCATGTGAGGGTGTTGATGTGGTTTGTGTGGGAGAAAGGATAAGAAAAAAAGAGAATGGGGGAAAGAAGTTGACTAAGGGATGTGAGTAGACCTAAAGTATTTTAATGATCTATGAGTGGATGAATAAAATGGGGAATTTAGAGTTTTGTGTGGAAGAATTAAATATATAATTTTGTATGGGATAATATAATTTATGATTTTATATGGGGGAATCTAATTTATGGTTTTGTATGGGAGAATTCAATTTATGGTGTTATATGGGAGAATATAATTTATTGTTTTATATGGGGGAATCTAATTTATGGTTTTGTATGGGATAATTTAATTTATGGTGTTATTTGGGAGAATATAATTTATGGTTTTATATGGGGGAATCTAATTTATGGTTTTGTATGGGAGAATTCAATTTATGGTGTTATATGGGAGAATATAATTTATGGTTTTATATGGGGGAATCTAATTTATGGTTTTGTATGGGAGAATTCAATTTATGGTTTTATATGGGAGAATATAATTTATGGTTTTATATGGAGGAATCTAATCTATGGTTTTGTATGGGAGAATTCAATTTATGTTGTTATATGGGAGAATATAATTTATGGTTTTATATGGGAGAATCTAATTTATGGTTTTGCGTGGAAGAATATAATTTATGGTTCTATTTGGGAGAATCTAATTTATAGCTTTGTGTGGGAGAATATAACTTATGGTTTTATATGGGAAAATCTAATTTATGATTTTGTATGGAAGAATCTAATTGATGGTTTTGTATGAGAGGATCTATTCTAGGGTTTGGTATGGATAAATCTTTGGTTTTGTGTGGATTGAATTTAGGGTTTTATATGACGGAATCGTGGGTTGCATGGTGATATTAATGGTTGCATGGTGGTATTAATGGTCGTATAGTGGTATTAATGGTTGTATGGTGGTATTAGGGTTTGCATGGTATTATTAATGGTTGCAAGGTGGTATTAATGGTTGCATGGTGGTATTAATGGTTGCATGGTGGTATTAATGGTTGTATAGTGGTATTAGGGTTTGCATGGTAGTATTAATAGTAGCACGGTGGTATTAATGTTTGTATGGTGGAGTTAGGGTTTTACATGGGAGTTAATGATCGTATGGGATTTAGGGTTTACATGAAAAGTTCGAAAGGTTGCATGGATGTGTAAAGTTTGTATGGGAATGAAGTTTGCGTATGGAAGGTTGATTTGGGATACGAGGAAGATAATGTAAGTGTTATTTGAGTGTTTGAACATTTTGGGTGAAAAATAGTACGTGGAGTTATATAAGGGTCAGTAAGAGACCGAACTAGGGTTTGTGTGGACAATTAGGGTTTGTTGTGGTTGCTTGGAATTTTTGTGTTATCATGTGTATTTGGTGATTAAAGTGTAATTATGATTGTGGAATTTATGATTTGTGATGTGTGAAGTGTAAAGGGAATGATTCATGCATGTCCATAATGAAAGCTTCTGAATAAGATACTTAAAACAATAATTATTTAAAGTGGAATATCGTTGAGACGGGACCAACCGATCCACTAGTTCGGAATAGTGGTTAGGGTTTTTACCCTATGTGCGACCGATCCACCGGTTATAATAGTGGTTAGGACATAATGTCCTATGTGTGACCGATCCACCGGTTATAATAGTAGGGGTTCCTGAGCTCAACAAACACAAACTTGAGTTTTGCTAAAATGCCTAAAAGATACTAATTACTTACAGTGGAACACCATGCGAGTTGGGGCCAACCGATCCATCGGTTAGGAATAGTGGTTAGGACGCGTAGTCCTATGTGTCTCCGATCCACCAGCTATAATAGTGGTTAGGGTATGATACCCTATGTGCCTCCGATCCACCAGCTATAATAGTGGGGGCTTCCGTACTCGCATGGATTTGATAAAAAGTATGGTGTGAATTGACTTCTGATCAGAGATTAATTAAGTAATTGAATTGGATTATATTTGGGCCTTTATACTTTTACCTGAATGGTTATATGCATTTATGTTATCATGTTAGTCTTATGCTTCATTATTATTCTGCATTCTTTATGAGTTATTATGTGTTGGTCTTAGTGCTCGGTTACCTTACTCAGTATGTAGCGTACTGATCACCCGTTTCATGGGTGCTGCTCATTCCCATGAGTAGTATGCCCTTCTGACTTTGTGCAGATGGGCGAGACATCAATCGGGGCTGAGTGTTGAGTTTGTGGTTGGCTCAAGTTTGAGAGAGTTGTGGCCATATTTCAGTCTTTATGTGATTCTATTTCCTTTTATTAATCTTTTATCGGTTGTAAGCTATTTCTCTTTTTAAGTTGAATAATAATTCCTTATGCGTACTCTGATTTTTATTTTAAAATCGTTTAATGCTTATTTGGAAGTTGGATTGTCTTGGTTTATGATTGATTATTACTCTTCTTTTTTTTTAGCCTTAGCACTTGGTACTGAAACGGTCGAAGAGAGCCGGTTTGGTACTAAGTATGGCGATAACATCCCCTGAATTCACGGGTTTCAAAATTAAGTATTTTGATTACTTCCGCTTTAAAAAAAAGTAGTGAATTTTGGGGTGTTACACTTACCCACAAAAGGGGTCCAAGATTCAATTGTTTAAGGAGAGAGAGTACTTAACCTAAGTCACATAATACATCATCAATTTAACCAAATGTGGAGGGAAATGAAAGCCTAGGAAAATTATATCCAACAATGATAAGCTGAGAGAATCATAGGTCATCTTAAGGTCCATTTTCATCATGCAATAGGGAGAGATATTCTCTCTCTTATAAAGATGAATCAACTCGTTATCAAGGAGAATGGTAGCCCCTATAAATCTTCCCTTATTAAGTCTAGTTTGTGAAGGATGAATTAAGGGAGGTAAGTGTAACACCCCTAAATTTACGAACCGAAAAATATTATTTTTAAAAGTAAATTTTGGAAGCTAAAAAGTAAATCGCGGGGTATTACCACCATACTTGGTACAAATGTAGTTTCCCCTACCATTATACTACCAAGTGCTAAGGCTAAAAATTTTATTCTACTTAAATTAATAACATAATTGTAAATCAAAGTATCGAGAGAGTTAAAGCAATTTAATCATCATTTCAAATAGAGCCAATTGTCAGTGGTCACAAAATGTCAGTGAAAAGAAATACATAAAGAAATAAGAATTACAATATCTTCTAGATCAAAATATGTAACACACCTATTTTTTACTACCAAAAAATTTCGTTTAAAATAATGCGGAAGCGGAAAATACACCTAGGAAAAATAAGGTATTACCGATGTACCTAACACAAGGTATAAATTTGATGTTTATCCCATATTAGATACAAGGCTAAGCTAACCAACCAATTTAAAAGTAGAGTGTGCAAACTTAATTTACATAAACACTTTAAAGATGTTTTATAATCAAGGACCTCATCGGTCCCCAATTAAATCAAATACAGGGATAAGATACTTTGAGACTATGGAGCTACATTAAAACGAGAATATGGCATGACCCAAAAAGCATGGTCTGTCACAGATTGCACAAAAACCTCTAGATTTCCACGCTCTCATGCCCCGAACCCAAGCTGAGGTAGGCATACTACTGGCCACCTCCAAAAACCTACACATGACCCTCTACTTGTGGGAATGAGCAGGTAACCATGTAAATGGGCATATCAGTACGCTACATACTGAATGAGCCAAGTTACTTCCTTAACTAAAACACAAGTGTGGAATGCAAAATCTATCATAACATGGATATCATATTTAACATGTTTCATGCTAGTGCAATATGCGTCAGAGTAATAGTGCATCAAAGTATACTATCAGGCATAACTCAGGCAACGTAGAATATATCATGCTTAACTTCATATTAAAATCACTTAGGTAATCAACGAGTTCAGATAACCACTAGAGTTCATTTTTCCAACTTGCTCCACTACTTAGATTAAACCATTTCCTTATCCATAAATTGAAGTAAGTCACCACTTGGTTAATCCTTCTAATTATTAACCAGTTGGTCATTTAAACTAATTCCAAGGGTATAAACCAGCTTTTATCCTTCTAGGTCATTCAAACCATTATCACCATCAATATCCAATTATTTGTCATCCCACTTATTCATTAATCAAGTTTTATCATCCATTTACTTATCATCTAGAATTTATCATTGAGTGATGGACTGTGCATCACCCCATGGTATCAAAAACCATGGAAGACTATCCAAATAAAGGGACATAAATTATAGGCCAAAGCCAATCACCAGAATGGGCATAATTCTAGGACAAAGCCAGCCACCTAGGTAACCAGACCTTTTAGTATCGATACCCCTTAATACATTATCAATGTCTAGAGTAGGTAAGGCATCAGGATCTCTAAGGATCCTACCCGAAGGCAAAGCCCTAAGGAACCAATAAACACCTAAAGACATACTAACCCCCGCTATCTAATCGAGGATCGTGTAACCTAGATCTTTACACAACTTGATTGTCTTTTGCTTTACGTGATTAGTACATTATTCGTGAAGATAAGTGATCACACAAGGCCCAAACAAGAACAAGCAAGACATTAACATATTTCTTCCATATTAATCCTTTCCATTTCCCAACCATGTGGGGTTTCTATTTATCCTTATCCAATATTATTCTTTCCCATCATGTTATCTTATTCAAGCCCAAGTTGTGCTTCATTACTCTTTTCTCAAAGCCAACACATGTAATAAGTGGTATGCCTATTTAGCCTTTACAATACTATCATAAATTATGATCCATTTAATTCATTCATTAGGTCATTAATTCATGATAAAATATGTATTTTATCTTATTAATAATCATAGAACACTCTCATGCATAGCCTCAAAGAATAATCAAACCAAAAGGAATCAAATCACACAAACTAGTCGATCATTATGGCCCAACCAGTCGATTGGTTTGACTCAACCAAACCCAAATTTTTCTCAAATTGGTCGATCAATTTGGGCAAACCAGTCAATTGTTCGTAGAATAGTTAATTGGTTTTACCCAATCAATTGATGGGTTTAAATAGAAAGCATGACCAAGGTTTCTATAGGCTTACCAGTCGATGGGTTGGATCAACCAGTCAACTGTTCTAGGAACCGGTCGATTAGTTTGACCTAACCAGTCGATTGATTTACCCTATAACATCACTAAACAATCATTTTCATGCAGATCATGCTTATAAATCACCATTAAACCACAATAGAGCATGCTTTAACATTGTATAACATATTTTTAGTTGAATTAACTTACATATCTCAACATTTAATCATCACCACTAATTTTTCTCAAGTTTCATGCTTTTTATTCAAAAAGGTCAATCTACCCATCCAAATCAATTCTGCAAGCTATATACATTCATGCCAACATATAATATCAACTTAAAGAAACTTATTGAAACACCCCAAAATCCTAATTTAGAAATTATGGCCAAATAAGGGTTTAATAAAAAAAATTAAATAAATAAATTATTAAAATAAAAGGGAATTAATTAAGGAAAATAAAGAAGAAAATAATAAATAATTTAATTAGGAAAAATTAGGGTGTTTTGCTAATTAAAATGGAAGTTCAGGAAAATTTATTCAAAATAGCCCAAATTAATCTAAAAAGGGATTTAATTATTATTTTAAATAATAATCCAAAATACCAAATACCCAAAATACCCCAACCCATCTATTTTCTCTTTCTTCCCCTTTTCCTTTTTCTTCTTTCTTTTCCTTTTTCTTTCTTTTCTCTCCTTCATTTTTCTTCTTCTTTCCTCTCCTCCCCGACTGGGCTGGGCCGCATAGCCCAAACCTCTTCCTCCTTCGGCGCGGCCCAGGCTTGTGTGGCCATCTTTTCCCCTCTCCTTCACCCATCTCCCCAGCCGTTCCTCCCTTCTTCTTTTTCTTTTCTTTCCTCCCTAGACCGCCCGGTCCACCCCTTTCCCCTTCCTTCTTCCCCAACCGACCTGCAACCCCAACCCTGCAGCCCTTCTTCCGCCAACCTCCACCACACGCCGTTTGGCCTTCTTTCCCTCTCTCCCCCATCATTTTCATTCCTCTTTTTGACATAGCCAACCCCCTCTCTCCTCACGCACGCCGACCCCCTTTCCCTTCTCTCCCCCGACCACCAACCCTCCTGCCATGGCAGGATTGCATCGCCTGCCACCACCGACTGGTGGTCTTGCCTCACCTACCCCATTTGTCCTCTTCCTCCTTCATCATTTTCCCCCTCCATTTGGCCTATAAATACCCCATTGGCAGCCTAGGTCAAGTTTCTGTTTTCGCAGCCCAGAAACCCGACCTTGCACCACCGCCAGATCATATCCCTATTCCGCCGCTTTCAACCATTGCCGCCGCCCACCAAAGCCTTCCTTGCATCACCCTATGCATAATTGAGCCTCCCTCCTTCCTCAAATTGCCCTGCACGAGCCACCCCAGCTGTGCAAAGTCACCCTCCCAATTAGCCCTCATCAACCCCTCGCCGCCCTTCGCACCATTGTCCGCCACCAATTCCGCCGCAACCAATGCCTCCTCCACCCTCCAAAACAACTACGGGACCTTCCTTTACCTCCCCATAACTCCATCTCCCTCTCCTTCTCCCTTCTCCACCTTCCACCACCTTCGGCCACCACACCCGCCACCGTACGCTGCCACCTTTGGCTGCACCACCACCTTCATTCCACCCCTCTCCACCTGAGGCACCCTCCACCACCTCAAACACCCCCTCATTCCCTCTCCTCTAGCCTATACCCCCGTCTCTCTGCCTCTCTTCCTCCTCCACAGCCGTCGCCGCCGCCGCCAGTTCTGCCACCAACCCTAGGTGGTATTCTAATTTCCCCAACCCTTGAACCTTTTTTTATATAGGTGTTTGTAATTTTTAGTAATATTAATAGTATTACTCTTAATATTATTATTAATGTTATTATTATTATTATTATTATCATTACTACTACTACTACTACTACTACTACTACTACTACTACTACTACTACTACTACTACTACTACTACTATTACTACTACTACTACTACTACTACTACTACTACTACTACTACTATTACTACTACTACTACTACTACTACTACTACTACTACTACTACTACTACTACTACTACTATTATACGTGACCATATTATCACCAAGGCTAAAAAAACTATTACTATTATTAAGCCTAATAGTAGGCCATGATAAGGGTAAGATAGGAAATGATGGTAAATTTGGTAAGAGGGATTTAACCTATAGTATTTCCCTCTTATAGGTGAATCAAGTCAAAACCCTAAGGAGGCGTTGGAACATGCTCCAAGCCCAGTGTCATATTAGGTAAGGATATGATTAAGACTTTTATGTGTAAGAATGTGCTATATGTGTCAATTTTATGGGTGTGCTTTATATTTTTATATTATCATGTTCTTGTGGCAGCTTGCTAAGCATGGAGCTAAGGTAAGATGCATGTGTTTATGATATGTGTAATGTGATGTTATTATTTGTACTTGAGTTGCACTTATGTAATATTGTCCCTTATGACATGCATGATAAGAGGTCTTGAGTAGTACAATATGGTTGTGAGAGAAATGGAAAAGGATGAGGAAAGTGAGTTGACTAGGAAATGGTAATGATTGACCAATTATCTTATGATCTATGGGTGGATAATAAGAGGAATACTAGGAATGAAATTAAGGGAATGGATCAATTATGCATGGGAAGTCTAAGGTTTGCATGGAATGGTTAGACTTTGCATGGCGATGACTTTTACGTGGGAAAAGTTGATTTGAGGATCGAGTGAGGTAATGGATGAATTGTTAGGGTGATTGGAGTCCATATGTGAAAAATAGTATGTGGGTTGATGTAAGGATTCATGGGGGATTTGACTAGGTTTTTTGGAGGAAACCCTAAGTGAGAGAAATGTGTAAGTAAGGAAAAATTAATGGAAATGGTTAGAATGAAGATAAAGGATGGAAGGAGTGTCATATAGGGGAAAAAGTGAGTCAAGTGAGAAGAATGTATTTGGGTGTTGAGTGAGTGATATAAAATAGAAAGGATAAGTACTAGGGTTTTCAAGGAGCTAACTAGGGTTTTGGTGATCATGTATGGGAGTTGGATAATGAGGTTGTAATATCAAGTGTGGATCGAGGGAAGTGATGGTTTTGGTCATAACAAAGAGTTTTGGGTTCATAATGAGTTGGAAAAAGATGGAAGGAAGTCTTGGGATCATGGGTTGCGTCGGATATGTTTCATATGGAAAGGGTGATGGTAAGTAAGAGTGATGAATGAATAACATCGTATTGGGAAAGAGAGTTGCTAGAGCTTTAGGATGGCCAACTAGGGTTTTGTGGCCACTTGTATTATATAGGAAGTAAAATGTGGTGCTTGAGGATGAATCGAGTGAGGTGATAAATTAGAGGAGTATGAGTTGTATGGGATAGAGGTAGGTTGGGCCATATAGGTGAAATTAGGGTTTTCCCGGAGGGAAACCCGAGAGAGTCATATTAAGTTGATTCAGAAAATATGGGAAGTGAGCCTTGGTGTTGAGTATTCGTGGTAATGAGGAAAGAGTGAGAAAGGATATTTTGATGTATTAGAAGAAGTAAAAGTCCTAAGATATAGGGCAGGATTGTCAGGAATTCGAATGGGTCGTGCATGTCTAGTCGAGGTTGTGTGTGGAATAAGATACAATAAAACACTAAGCACTTAAAGTGAAAGATTATCGAGCCAGGTCCCAGTGAAGTTATATATTCTCCGGTCCACCGGTTATAATAGTGGTTAGGAGTGTTTTGTCCTACTGAGTGTTTCCGGTCCACCAGCTATAATAGTGGGGGATTCCGGTCTTGATAAACTAAACCTTATATGGTAATAAGTCATGGGAAGATACTATTTACTTACAGTGGAATACCTCATGAGTCGGGGCTAATGAAGATATATATTTTTTGGTCCATCGGCAATAACAGTGGTCAGGTGTGTTTTGCCATGTGGAGTGTTTTCGGTCCACCAGCTATAATAGTGGGGTTCCTATACTCACATGGAATTAGTACGATAAATGTGTGAACCAGAAGTATAAGGCATGGAAAGATACTAATTATTTACAGTGGAACACCATGTGAGTCAGGGCTAGTGAGGTTATATATATATATATATATATATATATAATCCGGTCCACCGGTAATAATAGTAATCAAGTACGTGTTGCCCTGCTGAGTGATTCCGATCCACTGACTATAATAGTGGTCAGGTGCGTTCTACCCTGTAGAGTGTTTCCGATCCACCAGCTATAATAGTAGGGTTCTCGTACACTCATGGAATTAACATAAAAGAGATCTAAGATAAATCATTGATATAAGTTCGGCCTAATCTTGTAATTCTGGATTATTGTCTTGTATGTCTTATGTGTTTATTCTCTTGCATATCCTTACTTGTGTGCTTCTTGTTGGTTTTACCCATATGGTTACCTTACTCAGTACGTAGCATACTGACCACCCATTTCATGGGTGATGCTCATTTCCATGAGCAAAGTGCCCACCTGAGTTTGTGTAGGTAGGTGATGATACAATTAATGATTACGATACTTATGAGGCGTCGGGTGCGGATGAGAGTTGAGCCCGAACTTGGCGTAAGGTTCGAGAGTGACCTATTCGGATTCTATCTTTCATTTTATTTTACCCTGAATCATTTTTATTCTAGTTATGTTCTATTGTACGTTATATTATGTCTTTGGAAAGCTTTGGGTTACTTACTCCTTGGATTGTAACTCTTTTAACTGCACTCTGATTTTTGTATGATGAACGATTTAGTTCTTTTATGAATTATGGTTTCAAGTGTTGAATTGTGTTTAATGATAATCCTTTTTAACCTTGGCACTTGGTATTGGAACGATAGGAATGAACCGGTCTGGTACTAACTGTGGCGGTAATATTCCCAGAATTCATGGTTTTGTTATTTTGCTTCTGCTAAACCTTTTTTATTAAACAAAAATTTTCAGTAGTGAATTTTAGGGGTGTTACACTTATATCATATAGGAATATTCATAATCCATTTTAAAAGCAAGAATCACTTATTTGATGTAGACAAAACTCACTTAAACTAAAAATCTTAGTCTCTGAAAATCTCAACTTTTAAAAATCTTAAAAACAACAATCTTTAACTCAGAAATTTTTATATAACCTTAATAAATTTGATTTTGAGATAGAAAGAAAGAATAAACATACCACACCCCAAAGGAAAATTAGGGAATACTCAGTTGAACCATTCAAAAATTTTCCTAAATCTAATTCTTCCTTGCTTAATGATTAAAACAAGAAAGAGATAAAGAAAGCATTAGAAGAGTGACATGAACCGACTACATGGTTCAAAGTGCAGAAAGGAAGAAGGTGAATACAAAGTGTTAAGGATTTTTTGTGGAAGAAAGAAAGGTGAAAAAAATGGGTGATTTGGGTTATTTATAGCTAACCAATCAACATGAATCACAAAGGGTCGGGAACAATTCGAAAACCCTAGTTCTTAACATTTGAATTCAAGTTATATGGACAAATTTTGTCCAAGATATGCCAATATATTCTCTAGAGCTCAAATGGTGTTTCTGGATAATATAGGTTAATTAGTCTGGAATTAAAATGGAAGATTAGCATGGAAGGAATCTTCCAACTGATCATAATTGTGCCTAAGATCAAAGAATTGATCTCATAAATGTGTAGAGGAGAAAGGTGGAAGAAGACAAAGCTGAGGCCATCTTTCTCTCTCTCTCTCAATTGTCCCAATCAATCCTCCAGAACAATCTAAGACAACATTTTAGGCTAAATGCATCATGAAAAAGGCTAAGAATCATTTAGGAATAATTCAGCATGAGTTAATAAGGTTCCATTTCAATATAAGAAATTTTCCCAAAACATTGAGTTCGAAAATACGTCTAGCTCAACAAACCAGTCGATCAGTTTGGCCTACTAGTCGGCTATTCTACAAACTAATCGATCAGTTTAGTTGAGTGAAAACCATTTTATTGAAATGAGGAACCAATTGATTAGTTCATGGAACCAACCGATTGGTACGCCTAAAAAACTCAATGAGTTTCATTTTCTAACCTTGTTTCAAACCAAACTTTACGTCAAACTAAATCATAATATCAAATCAAAATCAAACATCCAAATTTGGCATAATTCTCATTCCAACATTTTTTAAAAGGGGGGTATTACAAAAGATATGGGGCAAACCACCAGATAACCCTACACTCTCAACCCAAATAGTATCCTTCAACAGATCTTGCAAGCTAACCTACAAAGGTCATTGTCTATTGAATAAGCAGAGGTCCATAAAAAGGAGTCATTCAGTACAATGGTACTGAGTAACCTATTATACAATACTAATATGAAAGGTTTGCATGGAACACATAAAAGGCATCACAACCATACATGAACATTTAATTATACAAACATTAATTGAAAATACGATATTCATTCATATAACAACATAACATCAAGGCCATAAGATACCAATGCTCATTCATCTAGAATAAACTCATACTTACCAATGGATCCAAGAAATGCTCTTTGCAGTATAATTAAAAAACATCATCACTCTTAATTCATAACCATAGTTACAATTCTTATTATCAAAACCCACAACTTTCATAACACAAGTAGACCCACCAGCACAAACCAAAAATAACACATCATCATAGGTAGACACCAATGCTACTACCAACACATAGGTAGGTACAAAGGCTACTACTGAACCACAGGTAGGTACAAAGGCTACTACCAAACCATAGATAGACATAAAGGCTACTACCAAACTATAGGTAGGCACAAAGGCTACTGCCAAACTACAGGTAGGCACAAAGGCTACTACTAAACCCTAGGTAGGCACAAAGGCTACTACCAACCATTCCAACAATCATTCCAAATCAAGTATCAATCATTTCCATTTTTATTTACTTATGGGGATATCATATCAACTTGGAGACACTAAGGTATTATAGTCATACCAGCACATAAAGGTAGTATAGTATCCTACTGACTATCAATCCAAAGGCACAAATGTACCCTGGTCACATTGGTACATGAAGGTACATGGTACCCTACTGACAAGGACACCTAATCTATAAATATACATACCTCCTATTAGGTCTATAGAGTCAAATAGAGTAAGATATAGGGTTTGGCTAGTACACTAAGGCACACCAGCAAAATCCATAAACAATTATCTGCTAAACCACGTCTATAAGGTAAAGAACCCTAAAGAGCCACCATTTCCAATCTTGAGGTCTTTCACTTTAAGTATTAGTATTTTATAATGGTGATCACGAAACCACATGTTAATCATATAGATCCAATTCTTCAATACTTAAACATTTTTATTCATTTTCTGAGACAACCATAATCAAGATCATTACTAATGCCAACATTATAAATCTACTAAGGCCATCCTAGGCTCAATTATTCACACTTAAGCACTTTTGGTCAAAAATGACCAAAATACTCCTAAGGCTAAAGTTACCACATTATCATCCATTTCCATTACATATACCATTTTATTTATCAATTTGTCATAAAAAGGATAACATACCACAATTAAATAATGATGCGGGAGCAGAGTCACAGAACATAACACCAAGGAAGACGGTTACGCTACTCAGAGCGGGCGCATGAATATGGGGTATGCATGGCTTCATGCAACGTTTGTTAGATAGCGTAACGTTTATTTTTAAGTACTAGTTATTGTTATTTACTTTTAGTCAATGTTTGTTAGCTAGCGTAACGTTTAATTTTAAGTACTAGTTATTGTTATTTACTTTTAGTCAACGTTTGATAGCTAGCGTAACGTTTATTTTTAAGTACTAGTTATTGTTATTTACTTTTAGTCAGTTAGTAACTAACTATTAACTAGTTAGTCTTAAGGGAATTAATGATTTTGGGAGGGAATATGCTTGTAATCTTTTGAGAAGATGCTCGGTTCCTTGGCTATATAAACCATAGGAATCGAGTAGAAATACACAATTTGAATAAGAAGAACAACCTTAAGCATTGCTTAAAACCCGAATTCTGTGTGGATTTGTCTCGAAACAAAATTGAATCTGTGTGAACGATTTTGTTCTCAAAGCCTTAATCTTTATTTCTGTGTGGTTTAAAGATTAATTTATCCTTCTATGTCCACTTTATCTTTTCCCACCTCCTCCCACCAAAAATCCTCCTCCAAATCATCTCTCCATCCGATCAAAGCACCACCGCCACACTCTATCTTTTCCCTATCCCCAAACCGCCATCCATCAAGCTCTAAACTGGTTACACCACCCAATACCACTAACATAAACAACACCCATCGTCATCAACCCCTTTGAATCCCCATCATCAACCTCCATACTCCATCATCATCGAATACTCCCTATAAACTCCATCCAAGTCTGAAACTCTAACCGTACACGTGTCAAATAATTTATCATGTAATTAAATCATTAGATACGTCAAATGAATATTTTACCCTTATACATAATTTTAAACGTAAAACCCTAACATGCATTTCTAAACCATCAAAACATATATTCTCATGCTTAACAACCAATAAAATTTATCAGGCATGTTTATTGAAATAATCATCATGGTACACTCAAAATTACTAAAATACCCCTATGCCATATAATAATAATAATAATAATAATAATAATAATAATAATAATAATAATCATGCTGAAACATGTGTTTCTAAAATATCAAAACACCTATTATTATGCTTAACAATAAATAGTACATATTGGTCTTGTTTATTAGAATAATTATTGTTGTACACTCAAAATTATCAAAATACCCGTAGGTCATATAATAGTAATAATTATGCTAAAACTTGTGTTTCTAAAATAGTAAAACACCTACCACTATACTTAACAATAATTAGAACATGTTAGGAATTTTGATTCAGATTAAATATCATGATGTGCTTAAGTGACAAAATTGCCCCTAGAAAACATGAATAATAATAATAATAAACATGCTACATGTATATCTAAACATGATTAACCTAACATTTTCACTTGTACATAACATACAAAATATCTTCCAACATTAAAACCATTTTAATCACACTTTTGTACACATGATATTTTACATATGATAACATGCTTTCTTTTTTGATTTTTATGATGACAACCACAAACATATAATTATTTGTAACAAATCATGCTTAATAAAATTTACATGTCAAAACTCTAATGTGTTATCATACGATATCCAAATATTTTAGTGGAGTATAAAGGTTACTTAATTTTCAACAAAAGCACAATTTACTAGTAACCTCTTAAAAATTATAAGGCTACGCTAATAAAACTTTTTACCTAAAAATAATATCACAAATACCATATTAATATTTGATCAATAAAATAATAATTTTTATCAAAAATATTTATTAAATACAAATTTACTAAACTAATAATATATATCAAATATTATTAAAATCATTTAAAAATTAAAAGTACAACTCACACTACATGTGCAGTGTGAGCCATGCACGTAGGAGGTTTGGGGAGCTAGCCAGTTGATGGTTGGGGGTGGTGGTTGGGTGGTGTTGGTTTGGTAAGAAGGGAAGTTAGGAATGGCTTAGGTGTGTGATGTGGTAAGTGAAAATTTTAAGGGAAAGGATGCATGTAGAGGCAAAAGGTATAGGTTGCAGGGTTGACGGGGCTGGTAGGGGGTGTGTAGGGTGGTTGATGTAGGTTGGAGAAGGTGTTGCAAGGGCTATAAATGGAAGGTGAAATGGGAACCTGAAGGAGAAAGGGCGTGGTTATTTAGCTAGGAAAGGAAAGGGAGGCAGTTCGGGTGCAGGCATGCATGACAGAGGTAGGATGCGCAATGGAGGGTGTGTTTGGGAGGTAGGTGTGTAGAACGGACGAGGGAGAAGAAGAAAGGGAAGGTGGGTTAGTCTATTGGGTTGCGGGGAAAGAAACTAAAGGAAGGAGAGAGTTGGGTGTGGCTGGGAAATAAGAAAAGAAAGGAGGGGAGGTTGGACCGGGCATGAGAAGAAGGAAAATAAAAGAGGGAAGAGTCAAATAGCTCGGGGGAAGAAGAAAAAAAATGTTGGGCCGGTACAAAAAGAAATAAAAGAAAGGGGGAGGAAATGGGCTAGCTCGGGTAAGAAAAAAAAGAGAAAGAAGAAGAAAAATAAAAGGGAAAAGAAAGAAAAGGAAAAAGAAAATAGATTTAGGGTTAGAATTAAAATTAGGTTAAATTTAGGTTTTTTAGGATAACATTAATTTATCTGAATTTAAGGTATTTAATTAATAAAAATAAATCAGGTAAAATTATCGATTTAGGGTTTACTAAAATAAAAAGGGTAGGGTAGAACAATTATAATAATTTATTAAATAATTTATCTAGATTTGTGGTTCAAAGGTTAACAAAACTAATGAAATTAATATATAAAGGTTAAATTTTTAGGATAAGAGGCAAAACATTCTAAATTAAGGTTACTAAAATTCAAGGTATTATAGTAATAATGCTTGTAGCCTAACTATGATGACTTTAGCAAGCACCTTATAAAGCATTGAACAAAAGGCCATTGGCCTAAAGTCGATAGCTTTTGAATCATTTTCCTTCTTAGGGATAAGACTAAAGAGTGTGTGACCTATGAAAAGAGGTCATATCATTTCCACAAATAATCACCTAAAATGGGTCAAGTGGACTTGTAAAACCTTGCTATAAAGCCATCAGCCCTCACGGTCTAGTAGTTCCCTATTGATAATAAAGCATCATTCACTTATTGCTTAGAAAATAGTAATAGGAGTTGATGTTGGAGATCCACCATCAAAAGTGGGCCCAGATGTATGATATCCTCTATAAACAAGACATTTGATGATGCTTTAGTTCGTATGAAAGTTGTATATTACTCAAATAAAGCCTATTTAACACCTTTTGGATCAAAATATCATGTACCATCAACTAATTTCACCTTACACACCTGTCTTCTAGCCTGCCTTTCCTTCATGTTTGTCAACAAGAAATGAGTATTAGAGTATCCATGATTATGACTTGTTTGGAGCTACTTATCAAAAGTAATTATCTAAGATAATTACTTATTTAAAAAAATTAAGCTAAATTTTTTTCAAGATAAGTAGTTATCTTAGATAACTACCTTTGATAAGTAGTTTCAAACAAGCACTTAGTCATTTAATGCTTGACTTTAGTTTGAAGAAGATTTCTTCACAAAGAGTTAGGTGTTCATATAGCCTAGGACAAGCCTTCTCTTCCTCTTCTAGGATAAGATTATTAGGATCTTGAGCAACTACCAACTTAAGGTAGTTGGATTTCTGTCTTTGTTCTTATGATTTGGAGGAAATACCACCAAACTTAGCCCAAATAAAGGCCTTAAGTTTGTGTCTCAAATCCCATTGCTTGATCTTGAACTTATTAACGATGGACCTTATGACATTCTTCTCCCGTGCATAAGTCGCTAAAGAAAGAAAGTTGGGATCGAAAGTCCACATGTCATCGAGGCAACTACTACACAAATATATGTATTATTGTCCTTAATGGTGTGTATATTTGTCCCTTGACTTATATTTTATTTATTCTTTCTAAAGTTATAAATTATTTTAGAAGATGTGTATTTTATATTGATGGCGTATATGCGTGTAAGATATATAAGAATATATTCACATATATTTATGCTTATTCACACACACACATACACAATATATATATAAAGATACGTACTTATTCACATATATTTATGCTTGATGACATGTGAGTTCTAGTCATTTACCTCGTCCACCGGGGAAATGTATCCTCGGTGCAAATTGCACTTTTGAGTTGTTTTATTCCACGAAAAGCACATGTGACAAGATTAGCATTGTTTGAGACATGATTTGTTTTGGGGTAAGAGAGAGAGACTCTTTTTGATTCAGCAGCTTCTTAATTTATTATTTTTTTTTTAAATAATAAACTCCGTAGCTTTTTTAATTACTTTTATTTATGTCATTTTATATTTTTCATTGACTTGAAAGACCAGTAATTTAATACGCTTAAACAGTAATCAACTAATTTTACGAGCTTCCCCGAATAGCTTTCAGCTATACATTTTAAATTAATAAATAAAACAAGTTTTAGTTAATAGTAACAAACAGAACCTTCTATTTTCTACGTAAAGAAAAAAAGGGTCGGTAAAAATAAAGAACCAAGATGCAAGAGGACAGGCAGCCACTATTTTCTTCTTGATTTCTATCCCCATGCGTAGCACCTAACCTATATTATCACCACTCGTGAGTTTGTGACGGTGGGGAGAGAAAGAGAGAGGTGTCCTTGTGAACGTGATGGTATGTATTCTTCTCTTACATTGGCGTTATCTTTGTCTCTGTCCTCTCTGGCTTTGTTGAGTTGGCGTTCCTATATAACACCTCACCCTTTTTTCTGCCCTAACGTATGAGTAAGTGCAGATATGATGTAGTAGCAGCAGCGGGTACATTTGCAGCTGTGCAGTACTGCATCTGCATGCATGTTCCCAAAAGAAATAAATATAAGAGAAATAAAAAACTGATGACTAATTGGGAGGGACAGATCAGTGAGTGAAAGGAGATAATATTTCGGTGTGTGAGATTTCTGATGATCATGTAGCAATTTAATTTTGTAGAATTATGATTGGGAGAGTCACTGAAACAGAACTTGAATTCATCCACAGCACTGTATATACTAATACTATAATATATAGTTAAAGAAACCATCTTTTTCGTTGATAATTGATGCATCTGAATTTGTAAAGTAGTATAATAGAGAAAGAAGCCAGCCAATAAATTGGAAGAGTACTAATGGAATGACAGAGTGCCAGGTGGTGGAACTAATCTGGCTAGTCAATTATCTATCAAAGCCTTTTCATGGGCACCAACTAAAAAAAAAATTAAAAATATCTTAAACCTACATGAATTATGAATATGATTGATATATCTCTGACTTTAATTTTCTCTATACATTACCTAAATTAAACATCCTCCCTTATTCCACCTTTCCTATGGAACTCACCTTTCTTATGAAACTTGCCTTCTCAAAATAAAATAAAAAATCCACCTGGACCAACTCCAAATTCCCGTCTTCCTTGGCAGTTGGCATCCCACCAACAAATAGCCCTTTTACCGCACCTTAGCTGGCTTAGAAAGCTCTTCCCTCCTCTTCGTCGATCAATAACTACCCCACATCGCTTTGTTTCCAAAGCCCAAAAATCAGATATCCTTCCTAAAAAGAATGGATCCTTTCAATCAGACCGAAGAGTGTAGCAGCAGCACCGAGTCCGGTTGGACCAAATATATTGTCTCCCAAAGCAATTACACCAATCACGACGAATACTTTAGCAGCGAAGACGTCGATCATCGCCGCGACGTCGGCAACGAGAGGAGGAAAAAGAAGGGCGGTAGCCATGATAAACAGCATGGTGTCGGCAGCGACGACGTTGACTCCCTTGCTTCGGACGCGTCATCGGGTCCAAGCCGCCATCGTGTAGCTGTCAAGGAGGATGACGAACAAGATTCTTCCAAAAACAAGCTTTCGTTGCCGGGAAGGAAGACGACGATCGGTTGCAGCAAGGAAGGGAAAGCGGCGAGGAAACAAGGTACCGGTGTTAAGGGAAATGGACTGACAGGGTATCACGCGAAGAAGAGATGAGGGATTATTAGCTAGAAGAAGTACTGCAGGTTACAAGCTTCAACGGATCAAACTGGTAGGAGAGAGGAAGCAGAGGAATTAATAACAGATGGTACAGGCGTTTTTGTATAAATTTTCACTCCCAAGTTATTTAGTTTAATGGTTCGTTAGCTTTTGTGAGCTGATACATTTTTATCGCAGCCGAAATTCAGCCGTGTGGTGAGGTTTGAGTTTTTGGTTCGTGTTGTTGCCTGTTGGTGAAGCCTATATATATATTTATATCCTTGCCCGTGAAGTGTATAATTATACTTTTGTGTGGAATTGAATCATAGAAAATATGAAAACCATCACACCTGAGAATTCTATGACGATTTTCTGCTTCTTTTCTTCTCCCCCCCCCCCCACCATTGCTAATTGTCTATATATATATATATAGCAGCCTTTACGTGCGTTAACCTAGCTTGCTAAAGAAAAAGAAAGATGTGTGTTTCGAAGTTTTGCCTTGGCAAAGTTCACAGATACATCGGTGGTGAAGTGAAACTTTAATATGTAGTATATCACTTTCATGAATAAAAACACTAGCTAGTCGGTCTATCCCGTTATTGGACTACTTGCCGTTCAACATTTTTCATCTAAACCATGACAGTAAACTAAGATACTTCGTCCGAATGGTGAATTAATCCAAAATCTATTCCGTAATCAAGTAATGTTTAAAATCCTTATATATGCAGGATATTTTTGATCATTTACCTGTTTTATTGCTCGTTTGGTTTTAGGGTAATTTATGGATGTTCATAGGTTTATAGATAAGATATCCGATAAAATAAACTAAATATTTTAAAAAAAAAAACCTTTAAGTGTCCATCACTTTAAATATCTGAAATATCAAAATGGATTATAAATAATTCATCACATATTCAAAACTTTTAAATAGATCATAAATAAGAAGTATTAGATACAAATTCTCCAAACAAAAGATAAAAAAAAAACTATTTAATTTGAACTAATTTGATTTAAGGATTTGCTTTGAGTCTTAAATTATATTAATTTTGATTTTCTTATAATATTTAAATATTTAATATAAATATTAATTTAAAATTATAAAAATTTACTAATAATATATATATTTAGATATATATATATATATTTATAATTCACAAAGACATGTAACAATCTTTAGTAACTTGATCAAAATTTTTGCCATCAATTCTACTTCTTCCATTACATCATTGGTGGAACTAAATTATGTATGTATGTATATGTTCATCTTAATCAAATTTTCTGCCATCAATTCTACTTCTTCAAATTACATCATTGGTGGAACCAAATTATGTATGTATATATGTATGTGTAAACACGCATGATTAGGGTCATAAATGGATCGAGTCAAGATGACTCGTGATCTTTTATAGTAAATGAGCTGAGCTCGCGAGGTTTTACATTGTAAATAAGCTCAAGACCAAATTTTCTACGCTCAAGCTCAGCTTATTTAATAAACGAGCCTAAAAATAATATTTGAGATTAGCTTATTTATCTAAATGAAGTTGAGTTGCATCCTTAACGAGCCGAGTTTAGAAAATTCACAAGCCAGCTCTATTCATTTATACTCCTAATGATTATATGTAATATTTTATAATAAATAAATAAATTTTAGAATATATGCGTATATAATTTATTAGAGAAGATAAATTTGTATTTATTAAATCGAACATCCGATTAGTTTGACTTTTTATTGCCTAAATATTTTTAGATAAAAAAAGAGATTACCAAAGTAGCTATTTAATTTTTCAGATTAGATTGATTTAGTTAATAAAATATCGGAGCATATAAGCAATTTTAGAAGTAATAGGAGAGGAAAACATATCCTTCAATTTTAGACATATTAAATCGTGCATTTGGAAATGATAAAAAAAAATATTCATTTCACCGTAAATAAAGATCTAAAATAAATATTTATTTATTTTTTTACCTATTCTAAATAGACTATTTAATAGGCCTGAAATTGAAGATATTTGTTTCCTCCTATTACCGGGTACCAAACAAACACCGAATAGAAAATACACGTGAATTAAGGCGACGACGGACCATATTTGCTGATAACTTTATAACTTTTTCCTTTTTTTAATTTTGGTAGTATACACACTTACGGGGGCTTTACTTTTATAAACCTTTCAGAAAGTGCGAGAGTTAATTCTCGAATGGACCCTAAAGTACAATATCCACATTGACCGCCCATGCCATGCTTCATGAATCCACCAACTTTTATTGCCGTCAAACAGTTCAGTACTATTGGATAAGCTTAAATGCCTCCTTTTACCAAAGCGTCGTGAGACAAGGAATATGTTCCAATCGATCCAAATAGTCGAGAAGAAGAAATATCAAAATGCCGCAGCTTATGTTCGGAACAATACAATGAATCTATAAAAAAAAGCAAGTGAAACGCAGCACACTCCATCCTAAAAGAGGGTTTCCCCCCCACGCTTTATAATTTACTATATCCTACCTTCAAAAGCACGTGTACGTCAACAGTTCACACAATTATATAGCTTGTTTTTACCCGCTGGAGCCAAGGGTAATGCTCCAACTGCAAAAAATTTGCAATTCGAATGTCACATAACAACTTTGCAGTCAAGATGTCAGCTACTTCTGGCTCTGTTAGTGTTATGGAACAACTAATATCAAGAGTTTAGCTTTACTATGAAGCAACTCTGAAAATGGACAATAAGAACTCACCACTTTGTGCATGCTCAATGCACTTTCAAGTTACCACCATAAAACATGAAACAGATACAAGGGCTACAACTCCAATAATGCAGTTAAATGATAACAGCAGCAGTAATTTCCACTAAATATTTTTCAGATCATCCAAGGGAACGATTGCAGCCAAAAACCTTACACCGAACCAGACTCTTAAAGCTGATACACGGAAACTTTAATCCTCTGGATCAGATTCTAACAGAAGTCGAGAATAAAGAATTAAGGGCCTAACCAGATTGGATGCCACTGCCGACAGACAGCTGAAAGACGACATATTCAAATACAACTCAAATTTTCATACACGTAAAAGGAAAACAAAGTCTTCATGAAAACACCTGTTAGGGCACCATAGTACTCCACCACTTCTGTTGCAAAAACTAAATCTTATTGAATTTTTTCAGCAATGCTCCAGTAGAGCACAAAATACACCAAACCAATGGCTCAGCTTAATTAGATCAATGACTTTGCAAGTTTGAACCACTCAGTGTGGAAGGAACCTTCCATGTCAACTCTTTCATAAGTATGAGCTCCGAAATAATCTCTTTGAGCCTGGACCAAGTTAGCAGGCAGACGCTCCCTCCTATATGTATCAAAGTAAGCAAGGCTTGAGGACATACCCGGAACGCTGATACCAGCACCGATAGCGAGACAGACAACCCTGCGCCAGGCAGACTGTCTTTCAATCATCTCCTTTGAAAACTCTGGATCTACGAGGAGGTTTGCAAGTTCTGGGTTTCTGTCATATGCCTTCTTGATGCGGTCCAGAAATATCGCCCTGATAATGCATCCTCCTTTCCAAATCCGAGCAAGTTCCCCAAGTTTCAGGTCCCAACCTTTCTCTATGCTCTTTGCACGAATTAAGTTCATCCCCTGTGCGTAACTACAGATTTTAGAAGCATAGAGAGCTTGCCTTACATCATCAATCAACTTCTTCTTGTCAACAGCTAGGTCACTGAGAGTATCCCCAACACCACCAGATTTGAAGACATTCGCAGCTTCAACCCTCTCATCCTTCAAACCACTGAGAAATCTGGAGTCCAAAGAGGATGCTATGGTGGGTGCTGCGACAGACAGCTCTGCAGCTTGCTGTACTGTCCATTTCCCAGTTCCTTTCATGCCCGTTTTATCTAAAACTTTGTCTACAAGATACCCTTCACCCTTGTCATCCTTAATGCCAAAGATGTCGGCGGTGATCTCAATCAAAAAGCTAAGAAGCTCTCCCTTGTTCCATTCTGAGAAAACTTCCTTCAGCTCGTCATTTGAGAGCTTGCCTACTGATTTTAGCACATCATATGCTTCTGCAATCAGTTGCATATCACCATATTCGATCCCATTGTGAATCATCTTGACAAAATTACCAGAACCACCTTTGCCGATGTATGTTACGCAAGGACCACTATCAGGCACTTGAGCAGCTACCTTAAGAAGGATATCTTCAATGTATTTGTAGGCCTCAAAGGAACCACCAGGCATCATTGAGGGCCCATGGCGAGCACCCTCTTCACCACCAGAGACTCCCATTCCAAGATAAAGAAGACCCTTCTTTTCCATGGCTTTCTCTCTCCTCTCAGTGTTCTCGTACCACTCATTGCCACCATCAATTATGCAATCTCCTTTTTCCATGTAAACAGATAATGTTTCAATGGTGGCATCAACTGGAGCACCAGCCTTAACAAGCATGATGATCACACGGGGTTTCTGGATTGAACGGACAAATGATTCAGGATCGTGGAAGCCATATAAAGGAAGGTTTCCTTCTTGCCTGGCACGTTCAACAGTTTCATCAACTTTTGAGGTAGTACGATTGTAAACAGAAATTGGGAAGCCTTTATCAGCAATGTTGAGCGCAAGATTTTGGCCCATAACAGCAAGGCCAGCGAGGCCAATT
The DNA here is from genome assembly GCA_039764185.1 of Tamarix austromongolica. Taxonomy (NCBI): domain Eukaryota; kingdom Viridiplantae; phylum Streptophyta; class Magnoliopsida; order Caryophyllales; family Tamaricaceae; genus Tamarix; species Tamarix austromongolica. The sequence goes on along the minus strand of CM077819.1, from coordinate 90,157,979 downwards.
CTTGTTGGACAAGCCATTTCTTCCCTGCATTTGAGATTTCAACTATCAGCAGACGTACACTTTCATCACATATCCAGACACACAGATGAAGAATAGCAGCCACAGTTGTCATACGAACAATTAGTATAGTAGAGATTTCTCGACCAATCACCAAGAAAAATCCCACTGCTCTTCTGTTTTGGTGATTTCATTACAGTATAAAACATTCTACCAGATCTTAATTTGGTAAAAACCATTAATTAATCAGACTGATGGAGTTAACTTCTATGATTTGTCAACAAGTTCATATGTAATGAAAAACTAAAAGATGATAGTGACAATATTGTCTTCAATGATGATTTTCTTTCCTTTATCCCTTGGCTACCTTCTAAAAAACACTATGAAGCAAAGAGAGACAACAGTGTGCGGACAAAAAGTCAACTGTTATGGGGGAAAAGTACTCTTTCAAAAGCATTCATAGAATGCCATATATACAAACCTCACAAAACTTAACATGTAGTAACCCGCATGAATCAAGTGATAAAATCCCTGAGTGGGCACCTAACTTTCAAAGTTTGACTTTGTGAAGTCAACAAAACAAGGTAAACAATCACTATTATAGGATGCTGTCTTTACTGACACTATAAGATTTGAGGTAGATGACTAAAGGGATATATTAAAGCTAAAGTTGAACTTCTGGCATAATTCTTTAATCAAAGATCATCTGAATTTTCTGTTACCACAGAAACTTGACAATTTGACTTGGGCAAATAGATGTAACACCAAAGTGGTGTTAGTTTAATGGTTAAGACAAGGATTTTAGATACCTCAAAGGATCAAATCCCAAAGAGTGGTGTTCTCCAGGTATTACCTTTTACCATTGCTTTCTAAAGACCATTAGACCATCTAAAGTTCAGAGAAAAAACAAGCAAAGAAAACTATGTTGGCCTATTTCCTGAAGCTTTTTCTGAAGTTCTATGACAATAAAAAAGGATCCGTATGGTAGTTCCATTGCTACTATAAAACCTCGAGTCACCCTTTGTTATGCAAGGGTAATGTAATGCACATCCAAGCATACCAAAAACCTCTAACAGCGAGAAGCCTCCAGCACAAGGTGATACAGGCCTTACGAGGATATAATCGTCTGCCCACCCAAAATCCCAATGCATAATTATCTGAGACCAACTGATGTGAACTCCAAAGGCATAACCTTCCAGAAAAGTTTCTAACTCTGCCCAAAATCTAGTTCAAAGGTGGAGGGTACCTTAATAAACTGCCTAGTGATCTGTTTAATAACTGATGTGGGATCACGTGACAAGGGCAACAAGGCCTTCTTTATTTTAGAGGCAAATCAATCCAAAAGGGTATACTTGAAGGCCACAATCAATAAGAATGACAAGAAATGCAAACAGCTGATATCGCAAATCTATTGAGCAAAATATCAGCAGAGTTCATTCATCTCAAAATTTATACAGTAAAATAACAACACGGTACAGCAGCCCCCTGTGGAATGAATTAATCACTCCAATCATCATGATCGATAAACATGGACTAGAATAACTAAACCTTAAGATCCCATCATGATAAAAAGTCATTTTTCCATTACTAGCATGTCGCTTTCAAACAAAATCAAATATTGGCAGATCCCAATAAAAGCGAGCAATCCATATTGAAAATCAAGTCGATACAAAGTACAGATGAACAGAACCATAGATCAACAATGTTCTATTAGCTGGCAGAGCAAGATAAACAAGTAAGTGGATAGAAATTTACCGCAGCGAATTGCAATTCCAATATATTGGGTGAAAATGTCAGGGACCCAGAAAATTAATGATCTGGGTATTGGCGACAAGGAGCGAATAGATCAGAATTCAGAAGATATAAATAATTTTTTAAGACCTAACACGACGATGTTTAGAAGAGAAAGACAAAAGTCTGTCTGTGAATATCAGCTACTTTTCAACGGTAGGTGATGAAATTGGCCAACACGAGTAACACTTTAATCATGCAATTTGTGTTATCGGGCCGTATTTGTAAAATTCGTCCCTCGGCGTTCCACCTACGGCACTACCTACCACGATGGTCGATTAGCTTGAATTCCCACCTATTAAATTGTCAACATTGCCCGTTGATTTGTTGTAACTTATATCCGCCGAAAGTCGGCCATTTACATGCTTGTTTTAGTGTTTTTTTCCTTTTATAATAAGAACGTATTTTTATTGCCGAACAATAACAATAGATTTTAAGTATTTCTACCTGAGTACATGTTCAAAATATATGCATGAAGTTCATTGTCAAATTAATACACGAATGATTATCTAGAAACTTGCATCGCAAAGATGGTTCTGTACTCATAGCAGCTAGTTTACGAAATATATGGGGAAATATATGATTATTTTTAATGCATTTCTATACATTTTTGGACAAAAGAGTAAATTACAGCAAGAAACATACAATATGAAGATAATGCTAAAAAAATTGGAAAGAAAACGTATAAAGTAATGACTAATAAAATAGATATAAAATGCTCTCCATAAAAAAATGATAAAAACATGTTCATTCAAAATTTTTAATAAATAAGATCCGTATAATCAAGTAATAAAATTAGATAATTGATTTATCTTTCATAAGATTTCCTATAAAATCATATAAGAAGCTGCAAAAATAAAAAATATTCTTAATGATTTTTGTTAAGAACTTTCAAGTCTCAACTTTTCAATAAGATCAACTAAAATGTTAAAAAGTGTGCTAATAGTGAACGACAAACATTAGTTTAGATAACAAAACAAATGAAAAAGGTTAGAAAGAAAGAGAATATATAACTTCTTTTAGATTCAAGATGGTCAAAGAAAATTCTAACGACTAATGGGTGTCATTATATAAAATCCTTGTTTTTGTACTAATACTTTGAAAAAGAATATTAAGGCATATATGTTAATAAATAATAACTACTTTTTTTTGGTATTTAATGTGTGTATATTATTACCAAAGAAAGAATAAGGAATACAAAATGTAGCATGCCACAAGGAATATCCCACTAAGCTAAATTATTTACAAAATCAATCAAAAAAGCAAAAGACTTGGTCAAAGCTAGGGTTGCCATCCTTAGAGCTAGCTCTATCACTAGTTACTTGATAATCTCTTCCATAGTATGTTGTTTCTACATGACTATCCTCTTATTCCTTTCTTGCCAAATATGGCAGAAAACCACAGACCTAAACAATACTTTCAGCTCTTATTTCCTAATGGTAGGTCCTTGTCCTTCTCTCATGAGCTAGTTTGTAACTTGCTCCCATGAGGTATGAATGATGGTTAGACCAAATTGTTTCATTAAGGAGCGCTAAATCCCTTTGGTGAACTCACACTCAAAAAAAAATGTACCATAGTTTCTTCAGCATTACCACAAAATACACATTAAGCATCTTGTAGAAGTCCTATATTGAGTAATTACCCCTTTGTGGTTAGCTCTTCATGAAAAGCAAGCCATATAACGAATTTGTGCCAATGTAGATTGAACTTAGAACAAACCATTTTAGGCCAACCTAGCTTTGGTTTTCTTAGTCTAATAAGGTATAAGTTGGATATAATGCACTTGTTTGAGATATGAGGAAACTCTATTGTGCTAATGTAAAAAGTTTCTTGAACAAATGTCTAGCACCCATTAGATTCTTCATCAACCAAGAACTGGTAGTTGAGACATCTAAGTATCACACATACCTACCTTTAATGAAATAGGAATGAGCCCACCTCACTCAAAGGCTTTCTTCTCTACAATACACCATAGAAGCTTTTCTAGTACTACTAAGTTCCACCAATGTACATCTACCAACCCAAGGACTCCTTTCTCTTTGGGGCAGCAGACTTTGCTCCATGAAACAAGTGCTTTTCTAGTCACTCTATGATCCCTGACCATAATAAAGATCGACATAGAGCATTGATCTCAAGAATGACTTGATTAGGTATTAAGAATACCAAACTCCAACACACTTGCAAGCTTTGGAGCACTAACTTGACTAACTACAATATGCTTGCATAGCTTAGCAACTTTCTCTACCACTGGTGAAGTCTAGAAGTGAGTTTTTCAATCAAAGGCTAGTATTGGTTATTGTGTAGGTACTTTCCATCAAGAGGAACTTCAAGATACTTGAAAGGATGATAGTCTTCAGGAATCTAGAACTAAGCTTGAATAACTTTCTTTGTCAAGAAATGAACTGCTCCACAATAGTAGAATTTACTCTTGACTAAATTAATATGTACACCTAAGATAAAAGAGAAATCTTGGAAAGTCTCAAGCATAGCTGTGATGAAGTTCATATCACCTCTATAATAAGAGAAGATCATCATATAACATCAAACTTGTAAGTCTGACTCTCTTGGTCTTGGGGGGTAAGGCTTAAAGCTTGGATTCTTCCGAAGTCTTCTATACAGCCTATTGAAATATGCCATAACCAGCAAGTATGGTTGTAATACCCCAAAAAAAATTTTAAATCTATAATTTAATAAATAGCCTTTATTTAGGATAAATTAACTTTTAAATTATTTAATTTAAGTATTTTGTGGATTTTTGAGAATATGAAAATGGATATGAATATTTAATAAATTAAAATCAATGTTTTGTTATTTTATCATACTCATTTTATTTAAATAATCTTCCAAACCAATATTTTACTAAAATTAATCTTTTTAAACCAATATATTAAATTATAATAAATTAAATTATTAAATAAATTTATCTATCAAAAATATTAAATTTTATTATTCCAAAAATTATTTTTATTTTATTTCTCCCCATTTTCCTTTTTCCTTTTTCTTTCTCCTTTTTTTCTTCTTTTCCTTCTTTTTTCTTTTCTTCTTTTTCTCCTTTGGGCCGCCGGCCTACTTCCTTTTTCCCCCTCGCGCTGGGTCGCTGGCTAACCCACTCCTTCCCTTCCCTGTGCCTTTCGCCCCTACCCGCCTCCCTCCTTCCTTTCCCCCTGGCTAGGCCAGCCCACTCTTTCTTTCCTTTCTCCCCTCTCCCTCGCGTGCGGGCCGGCCTGTCCTTTCTTTTCTCCTCGTGTGGGTGGCCTACTTTCTTTCTTCCCTTCTTCTTCTTCTTCTTCTTTGACATAAACCGCCTACACACCATGACTGCCCCTCCTACACCGCCGCCTGCCTCCCCCTTGCAGCCTACTCTCTCTCCCCCCGTCCCTTTCCTTCCATTTTCGAGCCATACAAGCCTTGCACCGTATTCCCTTCCTTCCCTTTTTCTTCCCTTCCTTCTCCCTGCAACCGCCACCATACATCATCAACCTGCACACCTCCCCTTGCCACCATCTAACCAGCCATACCTGCATCCTCTCTCTCTCTTCTTTTTCTTCTTCTCTCCTGCTTTATTTCTACCCTGTTCGAGCCCTCCTTCTCCCTCTACTGATCCCCCCATTCTCCCTTTTTCCCCTCTTCTTTCCTTCCCCTTTTTTTGCTCCTCCACCCTCAATTGCTGCTGCCACCCCCATCTGACCACCTTCACCACCTCCTTCCACCCCCTACTATCGCCCTACACCACCAATCCACCACCACAAGCCCCCTGCAACCACCCTTCTTCTTCTTCCTTTTCTTTCCCCCATCTTGGCCTCCACCCTACACCACCTCTGTCTGCCATCTATCTGCCTCTTTCGCCACCTCCAACACCACCAATCTACTCCCCAACACCTCCTCTACCACCCCACATCCTCCCTTTGGAGGAAAATTCCCCAGCAGGCCCTTCTTTGCCTCCTTTTTTTCCCTTCCTTCTTCTCCTCCGCCCAACCTTCGACCCACTTTTTCCAACCTGCAGCCACCGCCCTTGCCGCTCTTGACCACCAATTACCCACCTTTGACCACCACCTACACCCCACTCCACCCCTGCATCCAGCCTCCACCCTAACTCTCCTCCACCTACCCTCCTCCCAACCTCAAAACCCTTCCCTTCTATTCCCTTCTTCGACCCCCTTCTCTCTTCATTATTGCATGCAACTCGCGCTGCTCATGCAGTGTGAGTCTTGTCCCCATTTTTTAGCTCAATTTTCGTTAATTTCAAGGTACAAAAATAGTTGGTATTAATATATATTAATTAAGTTTTTGATATAAAAAATTGTTCCTTTGATTTTTCTACTTCTATTATGCTAATTTTTTATATTGGTTTTAGGGATTGATTTTTACTAATCAAATCTTAAGCCTTTAACCGGGGTACCAGTAAGGTTTGATTTTTGCAGGAAATAAGGTAATTGTTAAACCTTACTTAAAAGTATGGATATACGTATGCTAGCACATTAGGGTCTTTAATATATTTATATGCATGATATATGTTTTTGAGTATAAGGTATTTAGTGGCATATTGATAAAAAGGAATGCATGTTAATTTATGTGTCATGTGTAGAAATAATGCTTAAGGAAGAAGCTTTGTTGTTAATAAAAATGTTAAGTGCTTATATATGATATGTTGTGCTAATGTGGTCATTTGTTGCATAAATATTGTTATTATGGGCCCTAGGGGCATTTTAGTAATATTTCTTGAGTAAGAGTGTGGTCTAAATAAGTGTAGGTGCTAATGAGTATTATGATAAATAATAATAGTAGGTAGAGTTGGATGATGGGTATAGAGCATTAATATTAATATTTTATGTAGTGAGGGTATTTTGGTAAAAGTAGTATAATAAGGGCAAAATGGTAAATTATAAGAGTAAATGGGGTAAAATGGTAAATGGATAAGGAAGGAGGGCATTTTAGTAATTTTACATGGAAATGGGATAACTTGGTAATTTTTGGGTGTAAGAAAGTATTTTGGTGAATTGAATATAATGGAAAGGATATTATGGTTATTATGTAAAGTAAAGGGGTAAAATGGTAATTTAATAAAGTAGAAGGGTAAACTGGTAATTTGGTATAAAGGAAGGGTATTTTGGTAAATATGTAATGTAAAAGAGTAAAATGGTAATTTGGTGTAAAGGAAGGGTATTTTGGTAGTTATGTAAAGTAAAGGGGTAAAATGGTAATTTGGTATAAAGGAGAGGGTATTTTGGTAATTTGTAGAAAGAGAGGCAAAATGGTAATTATAATACTAAAGAAGGACAATTTGGTAATTTACCCAATTAAAAGGGGCAATTTGGTAATTATAATAATGAAGAAGGACAAAATGGTAATTATAATAATGAAGAAGGGCAATTTGGTAAATTAACCAACTAAATGGGGCAAAATGGTAATTATAGTGATGTAGAAGGACAATTTAGTAATTATAATAATGAAGAAGGGTAATTTGGTAATCTAACTAAAGAAATGGAAAAGCTGGCAAGTGTAACCAGTATGAAGGGTGATTTGGTAACTTAATAAGCCTAAGGGGCAATTTGGTAATTTAAATAAGTATAAAGGGTAATATAGTAATTTAACCTACTAGAAGGATAAATTGGTAACTTAACAAGTATGAGGGGTAAAGTTGGTGATTTAATAAGTATGGAGGATAATTTGGTAATCTAACACAAGTACGTGGTAATTTTGGTACTTATGCAACATGGAGGGTAATATGGTAATTTGGCAATTAAAAAGGGATGACTTGGTAATTTTGAAGACAAGGGGTATTTTAGTAATTTTGTAAAGATGATAGGGGTAAATCAATAACTTTTCAGTAATTTTGTAAAGATGATAGGGGTAAACTGATAACTCGTATTTAACATGTCAATGGATTGAACGAGTTTTATAATAAGACACAAGTATCATTGAATAATACGGTCCGGGTATTTGATAAGTTAGCGAGTATCACAAGAACTCGGAATAACCTATGGCTGGATGGATAATTAATAGGGTAATATGGTGTTATATCATAATTATGTAAGGGGTGCCTAGTAAGTAAGTGTACATGGAAATGTGTGTTAGTTATGTTTGAAGTACGTGTTAGGGTTTTATGTATGCCATGATCCTTGATATGGAATGCATGATTATATGGCCTATATATCTTTGTGTCTTTGGATTTGTGACCTTTCCCTCTTCCCCTGAATTGAATAAATGGACCCGTTGAATAAGGCATGAATAAAGTACTAATTACGTAAAGTGAAAGATTATTGAGTCGGGCCAAGACCTATCCATCGACAATAATAGTGGCCAGGTGCAAGATGTCTTGGAGATCGATCCACCGATGAATAATAGTGGTCAGGTGCATGCTTGTAATTCCCCCAAAATTTAAAAAACCTATAATTTAATAAATAGCTTTTATTTGGGATAAATTAGCTTTAAATTTATTTAATTTAATTATTTTATTGGTTTTGAGTATATAAAATGGGACATGAATATTTAATAAATTAAAATAAATATTTTATTATTTTATCATACTCATTTTATTTAAATAATTTTCCAAACCAATATTTTACTAAAATTATCCTTTTTAAACCAATATATTAAATTTTTTATCTATCAAAAATATTACATTCTATTATTCCATAAATTATTTTATCTATTTTCTCTCCATTTTCCATAGTTCCTTTTCCTCTTTTTTTTTTTCCTTTTTTCGTTTTCTTTCTCCTTTTTTTCCTTTCCTTCCTTTTCCTTTTTCTTCTCCTTTGGGCCGCCAGGCCTTAGGCCTCTCCCCTGCACGCTAGGCCGTCGGCCCACCTCTCTTCCCTTCCTTTTTCCTTCACCCATGTGTCGCCTAGCCCACTCCCCCTTCTTCCTTTTCTTCTCTTCCTTTTCTCCCCTCGACTAGGCCAACCCAGTTCTTTCTTTTCTTTTCCTTCCTTCTCCCCCCAACCGGCCCGATCCATTCTTCTTTTCTCCCTTGCCCAGCTGGCCTACTCTTTCTTTTCTTCTTCTTCCTCCATCCCCGACCACCCGAGCACGCCATGCCCGCTCCTCCTGCACCATCGCCTGCCACCTCCTGCCTCCCTGTAACTCTACCCTCTCTCCCTCTCTCTCCCCCTGTCCTTTTCTTCCCCTTTTCGAACCAAACCAACCCTGCAACCCCAGCCACACGTGCCTTCTTCTTTCTCTTCTTTCCCTTCCCTCTCCCTACACCCTGACAACCGCCTGCCACTGGCAATTGCCCCGACCGGCCACACCTGCTCCCCTATTCTCCCTCTCCTTTTTCTTCTCCTCACCAGCCTCATTTCTGCCCCATTCAACCTTTCATTCTCCCCCTCCCGATATCGTTTTCTCCCATTCTTCTCCTTTATTCACTTCCCCTGTTTTTCTCTACCACCTCCATTCCGCCACTACCACCGCCATACCAATCGCCTGTACTGCCTCTTGTCACCTCCTACTCTCGCCCTGCGCCACCACACCACCCCTTTGAGCCCCCTGCATCCCCTTCTTCCTCTCCTCTTCTTTTTCTCCCTTCTTGGCAACCACCATGTTCCTCCTCCGTCCTCCGCCGTCCCGCCGCTTCAGCTGCCTCCCAAGCCACCAACTCACTCCCTACAACCTCCCCTACCACCCTTACCTTCTTTATCCGAAACACACCCCTATAGCCTCTTCTTTTCCTCCCTTTTCCTTCCTTCTTCTCCTCCTCCACTCCTAAAACCCCCCTTCGCAGCCCTACTACTGTCGCTTCCGCCACCCTTGGCTGCCGATCACCCAGCCCCAACCACCACCTACACCCTCACTCTACCCCTACACCCATCCCTTGCCCTAACTCTCCCCCACTTTCCCTCTTTCCTAGTCCCAAAACCCTAACCCGAAAACAACCCCCTCCTTTTCTTCCACCCTCTTCAACCCCCTCCTTCGTTGTGCTTGCATGTAGCTCACGCTGCATAAGCAGCGTGAGTTTGCTGCCCTCCTTTCGTTATTTGGCTAATAGCTTAAGGTATATTAATGGTTAAATAAAGTATATCATTAATTAATTTTTGATAAAGTTTTATGCTCTTTGGTTTTTCCTATATCTAAGATGATAATTATTGATATTATTTTTAGGTATTGATTTTGCTAATCAAAGCTTGAATCTTTAACCGGGGTACCGGTAAGGTTTGATTTTTAAGGAAAATAAACCTTACCTAAACGCATGGATAAATGTCTGCTAGCACATTAGGGTTCTTAATATGTTTTTATGCATGTTATATGTTGTTAAGTATGATGTATTTAGTTGCTTTTATTGATTGATAAAAAAGGGAAGGCATGCTAAGTTATGACTTATGTGTAGAAATAATGCTTAAGCAAGGAGCTTTGTTGTTAATAAAAATGTTAAGTACTTATATGTGATATGTTATGTTATTGTGACCATTGATGCATAAATATTGTTATTATGAGCCCTAGGGGCATTTTAGTAATATGTTTTATGTAAGAGTGTGGCATAAATAAGTGTGGGTGCTAATGAGGATTATGTTGAATAATAATAGTTGTTGGAGTTGGATGATGAGAATGGAGCATTAATAGTAAATTTTATGTAGTGAGGGTATTTTAGTAAAAGTGGTGTAATAAGGGCAAAATGGTAAATTGTAAGAGTAAAAGGGTAAAAATGGTAAATGGACAAATAGGAAGGGCATATTAGTAATTTTACATGGAGAGGTGATAACTTGGTAAGTTTTGGATGAGGGAAAGTATTTTGGTGGATTACATATAATGAAAAGGGTATTATGGTAATTTTGGAAGTAATGGGAAAAATGGTACTTTTGTAAGCAAAAGGATAATATGGTAATTTTGTAAGTAAAGGGGTAAAATAGTAATTTGGTGTAAAGGAAGGGTGAAATGGTAATTTAATAAAGAAGAAGGGTAAAATGGTAATTTGGTGTAAATGAAGGGTAAAATGGTAATTTAATAAAGATGAAGGGTAAAATGATAATTTAATAAAGTAGAAGGGTAAAATGGTAAATTGGTGTAAAGGAAGGGCAATTTGGTAATTGTAATAATGGAGAAGGGCAACTTGGTAATTTAACCAACCAAAGGGCAATTTGGTAGTTATGATAATAAAGAATGGTAATTTGGTAATTTAACAACCTAAATGGTAATTTGGAAATTATAATAATGGAGAAGGGCGATTTGGTAACTATGATAATGGAGAAGGGCAATTTAGTAATTTAACCAACTAAAGGGTAATTTGGTAATTATAATAATGGAGAAGGGCAATTTGGTAATTATGATAATGGAGAAGGGCAATTTGGTAATTTAACCAACTAAAGGGCAATCTGGTAATTATAATAATGGAGGAGGACAATTTGGTAATATAACCAACCAAAGGGTAATTTGGTAATTATGATAATAGAGAAGGGCAATTTGGTAATTTAACCAAATAAAAGGTAGTTTGGTAATTATAATAATGGAGAATGACAATTTGGTAATCTAACCAACCAAATGGGAAATCTGACAAGTATAACAAATATGAAGGGTGATTGGTGATTCAATAAGTGTGGAAGATAACTTGGTAACCTAAACCAAGCAATGGGTAATTTGGTAATTATGCAATATGGAGGATAATATGGTAATTTGGCAAGTAAAGAAGGGGTGACTTAATAATTATACAAGTAAGGGGTAATTGGGTAATTTTGTAGAGATGAAAGGGGTAAATCAATAACTCGTATCTAATATGTCAATGAGATAACGGAGTTTCATAATAAGACTCAAGTAACATTAAATAGTAAGATAAGGGTATTTGATAATCAGTAAGTATCACGAGACGAATCCTAAATAGGAAGTGGATGAGATAATGATGGCCTTAGTGATTCATCTAAGTTATCTTGGATAATTGGATGAATAAGGAGTACCTAATGATATCATAAACAATTAAAAGTGAATAAGTATTTGGTTGTTGTGCTTTTCGTGATCACCTTAATTAAGACACTAATACTTGAAGTGAAAGACCTCAAGATTAGGAATGGTGGCTCTTTAGGGGTCGCTACCCTAAAGACGTGGTTTAGCCCATGGTTATTCTGGTATTTGCTGGTGTACCTTAGTGCCCTAGTTAGGCCCTACATCTTACTCTATCTAGCTCTACGGACCTATTTAGGGGGTATGCATACTTATGGATTAAGCGTCCTTATCGGTAGGGTACTGTGTACCTTGTATGCACCAGTACGACCAAGTTACCTTTACGTCCCTAGGTTAATGGTTGAAAGGTATTGAGTAGCTTGTATGCACCAGTGCGACCGGTGTACCTTTGTGTCTCCGGGATCTTGATCTCCCCTTTGAGGCAAATAAATGGAACTATTGAGCTAATTAAAAGGGAAAAACACTAATCATGTGAAGTGAAAGACAAATAAGCTGAGCCCAGATAGATTATATTATGAGTACCGGTTCACCGGTTATAATAGTAGCCTAAGCAAATTGTCCATCTCCATTATCATATTTACCAAATTACCCTTCTCCATTATCAAAATTACCAAAATGCCCTTCTCCATTATCATAATTATCAAATTACCCTTTAGTTGGTTAAATTACCAAATTGCCCTTCTCCATTATTATATTTACCAAAATACCCTTCTCCATTATCATAGGTACCAAATTACCCTTTAGTTGGTTAAATTACCATATTATCCTTCTCCATTATCATATTTATCAAATTACCCTTCTCCATTATCATAATTATCCAATTACCCATCTCTGTTATCATATTTACCATTTTACCCTTCTCAATTATTATAATTACCATTTTACCCTTCTCAATTATTATAATTACCACTTTACCCTTTTATTTACAAAATTACCATTTTACCCCTTTACTTCCAAAATTACCATAATACCCTTTTACTTATAAAATTACCATTTTTCCCTTTACATCCAAAATTACCATTTTACCATTTTCATACAAATTTATTGTTTTACCCCTTACTTCCAAAATTACCATTTTACACTTTACCTCCAAAATTACCATTTTACCCTTTCATCCAAAATTACCGTTTTATCCCTTTACCTCTAAATTTACCATATTACCCTTTTACTTACAAATTATCATCTTACCCCTTACTCACAAAATTACCATTTTGCCCATCTCTTCCAAAATTACCACTTTATCATTTACTCCCAAAATCACCATAATACCCCCTTTACTTATAAAATTACCATTTTTTCCTTTATTACACTACATTTATTATGTTATCATCACTATATGAATATTAATATTACTACACCACTCTCCTCATCCAAATTCCACCAACTATTATATTTCACATAATACTCCTCATCACCCACATATATTAGGCCACATTCTTGCACAAGACATATTACTAAAATTCCCCAAGGGCTCACAATAATATTATTCATGCATTAATGGTCACAATAACATAACACATCATGGATAAGTGCTTAACATTTTTCATTAGTAACCAAACTCTCCCCTTAAGCAATATTTCCACACACAACATATAAATTATCATGCTTTCCTTTTTATCAATCAATATAAGCAACTACATATAATATATCAAACAATATATATATCATGCAAAGTAACATATTAAAACCCTAATATGCTAGCATACATTTATCCATGCGTTTATGAAATGCCCCAAAATCCTAATTTCTATTATATATTATTAAATAAGATCTTTATGTGGGAGTTTAACCAAAATAATTCATTTTTATTAAAATAAGATGAAGTTAATTAGGTTAAACCAAAAAGAAATTTAAAAGTGTTTTAAATAGGAGGAATTGTGGTATTTTAAGCTAATTAAGGATTTTATTTTAGAAATTAATTAAATAAATTACTTTATTTAAATTAAGAAGAATAAAATAGTTTCAAATTAATATAAACTTAATAAATAATTTAATTGGAAGAAAATTTGAGTATTTTTCCTAATTAGTATGGAGGTTAAGGAAATTTATCTAAAATAGTCTAAACTAAGCAAAAAGGAATTTATTTAATATCTTATAAATATTAATATTCTAAATAGCCCAAAAATATTCTAAATAATTTATGCAAAATCCAAAACCCTAAATAAAGCCTTCATTTTTCCTTTTTCCTTTTTCTTTTCCTTCTTTTTCCTTTTTCCTACTCTCCCCGCCGAAGTTGGGCCTCGACCGGCCCAACGCCCCCCTTCCTTTCCTTCTTCTCGCCGCGGCCCAGCGAGCCCAGCCGCCCGTGAGGCAAAACACCGCATTTCGACGCTAAAGTCGATGAAACGCCGTGTCGCCATAAGGAGAAAATATAACCGTTGCCAGACCGACGCGGATGCCGCATTTTTCTCAAATATCACCCAAAACGCAGCGTTTCATTAAAAAGGGAAATAACTGCCACCACCCGGCCGGGTCCCCCTTCCCTTTTTCCTTTCCCCTGGACCGTCGGTCCAGCCCCTCTTCTTCTTCTTCTTCTTCTTCTTCCTCGCACCGTCACCTGTCACCGCCTGCAACACGAAAGCTCGCCAGAGGAAGAAAAGCCTGCAACGCTAGCTCCAGCTCCGGTCATTTCGCCCCTCTTCTCCCCGTTGACTTCCTCATGGATGTGACCAAACGGCACTCCCTTCTCCCGCACGAAAATCCCCCATTTCCCAAGCAATTATGGTCTGAAAATTTTCAGACCATACGTCGGCCAACTACGCCGGACGACCTACCCTAACCCTAACCCCCTAACCTCCCACTTGGATCTTGTCATTTTTCGTTCAAATTGGCCTATAAATAGCCCTCAGCACCGCCTTAATCGGGTTCGACAATTGGGAATCCAGACAGAGCAAGTCGCGCGCCACCCTGCCTTCAGACGGCCTTTTCTCCGCCGTCAGCTGCTCCTACCACCTACCCTTGCCACCACGATCCTCCCTGAACCTCCCTTTACACAACCAAACACCTTAGCTTCCCTGCCTTGCGCTACACGTGCCGCCCTGGCCGTGCGAAAATTCCTCCTCAACATCGACCCTTCCAGCCCTGTGCCACCTTCGTGCCGCCACCACCGGCTAAGCCGCCGCTTGCAGCACCACCACCACCCCCCAAAACCACCAGGAGTGCCTGCCCTACCACCCTACACTTCCACTTCCCCCTAATTTCTCCTCTTTTAGCCTCCATAGCCACTCTTCCCAATTTCTTCCTCCTCCACCGCCGTTGCCGCCGCCGGTGCCACCCCCAGCCAGGTGGTCCAACTCCCTAAAACCCTAGACCTGGAATAATAGAAGTAGTTAATAAATTTATTATTATTAACTATTAATGCTAATGCTATTATAATCATTATTAACCTAATTATTATTAATACTATCACTATAATTACTATTAATACTACCATTATTATTATTATTATTATTATTATTATTATCATTAGCAGGCCCTAAATTTTCCCCTAAGAACTTCTAATTAATGGTATTAAGCAATACAAGACCCTAATAAGTTATTATTATTATTATTATTATTATTATTATTATTATTATTATTATTATTATTATTACTATTATTATTATTATTATTATTATTATTATTATTATCCTTATCATCATTATTATTATTATCATTATCATTACTATTACTATTACCATGGTTATGAGGTTGTTGTTGTTATTATTATTATTATTATTATTATTATTATTATTATTATTATTATTATTATTATCATTATCGTTACTATTACTATTACCATGGTTATGAGGTTATTATTATTATTATTATTATTATTATTATTATTATTATTATTGTTATTATTATTATTATTATTATTATTATTATTATTATTATTATTATTATTATTATTATTATCCTTGTTATTTTGTTGTTGTTGTTGTTGTTGTTGTATTTAACGCATTTATTTTATCGATTATTACCATCGTTAGTATCCTTAACATTATAATTTAATATTATTACCTTAGTATTTTTGTTATGCCTAGTATTGCCACAACTATTGTATTGTTATTATTATTATTGTAATTATGATTATGGTTATTGTTATTTTACTATCATTATCGCTATCATTACTATTATTATTACTATGGTTAATACTAGTGTCATTATGTTTATCTTTCTAACTATTATTATTATTACTATTATCCCTATTAGTATTATTTCTAGTACTCTTACTATCATTTGTATTATTACTATTATTATTGTTGTTGTTGTTGTTGTTGTTATTATTATTATTATTATTATTATTATTATTGTTGTTGTTGTTATTATTATTATTATTATTATTATTATTATTATTATTATTATTATTTTCATTACTACTACTACTTCTACTATTATTATTATTACTATCGTTATTATTGATATTATAATCAGAATGATTATGGTTGTGTTAGGATTTTATTATTATTGGTAATATTACTATCACTAATGCTACTACGATTTCAATTATTATTACCATCCTTATTATCATTATAACCATTATTATTCTTATTATGAGTATTATTATTATAAGTAGTATTCTTATTATTGTTAGTATTATTAGTAATTATTATTATTATTATTGAAACCCTCACCTTAATACTCGGGATTTTGCTAAAACCTACTTTAATTAGTGATAATCCGTTTAAACTATTGTGAGAATAGTAATAACCCTACCCTTTATTTATAAACCCCTACTATTATTATTAGCCTTAGTATTAGGCCATGATAGGGGTAAGATAGGAATTTTGATAATTCCGGTAAAGGGAGATTAACCCTAAGTATTTCCCTCTTATAGGTGAACCGGGTCAAACCCCAGGAGGCGTAGGAGCGTGCTCCAAGCCCGGCGCCGATTTAGGTAAGGGCGTAACTAAGGCCACCTGTGTGTATTGCATGTTTTACCTGTCTTGTATGCTTTGTGCGGTTGTATGCTATAACCTGAATGTTATCTGTGTATTTATGTAGCGCAGCATGGAACCGAGGTATGTTCTCATGCTCTCGTCTATATGTACTAATATGGTATGGTACAAATATGATGTGATGTGATGTGACCCCTACGACATGCATGCTAGGTTATGTGAGGAAGTGTTGTGAAGTGGGGACTTGAAAAAGAAAAATAGCAATTAAGATAACCAAAGGGAAGTACGTCGGTTAACATAGGTATGGACGACCTAAGGAATTCATAATTTGTGAGATGATGAGGAAAAGGTGGAATCAAATAAATAGAAGAGTGGGAATAAAATAAGGTTGCATGGGGAAACTAGGGTTTGCATGGAAATAATAGAACTGGCATAGTGGAAATGATAGGGTATGCATGGGAAGGTTAAGGTCTGCATGGGGGCGAACCTTACGTATGGAAAGTTACTTTGGGACGTAGGGAAGGTAATGGAAAGTTTGTTTGGGAGTTTGGAGGCTCAAGGTGGAAAATAGTACGTAGGGTCATATAAAGGTACCTAGGGTTTGGGAATGAAACCCTAATTTGAAAAGGTGGAAAAAGAAAAATGGAATAATAAGAATAAATGAGGAGGAGTGAGGTATGAGGGAGAGTTGAGTCTGATGGTCGTGATTTGGGTTTCCGATGTGAGAGATGTGTTAAGTATGATAATTACAAAGGATGTTTAGTGGCCTAATATAAGCACGGGAGATGGTTCGGTAACCTAAACCGAGTAAGGATATAACTAAGGCTGAATGTGTGACATGTGTCCTACGTGCCATGGATGTTCTATATAATTTATGTGTCGTGGCCTTAAACACCATTATCTTAACTGTTTCATGTATAGCGTGGTTTGGAATCAAGACGTGTGCTTGTGTCCTCATTACTACGTGATAGTACGAATATGTCATCGGTTTTGATGCGATGTGTTGAGGCCCTCTAGCCATGCATGACAAAGGTGAAATGCCCTCGAATAAGATACATTAAAACACTAATGACTTACAGAGAAAGATGTTGAGCCGAACCCAGACCGGTCCACCGGCTATAATAGTGGCAGGGTATCTTACCCTCGCGACTGTTCCACCAGCTATAATAGTGGCAGGGCATGTGCCCTCGCGACCGTTCCACCGGCTATAATAGTGGGGGATTTCGTGCTCAACAAACCAAATGTAAAAGTGATAAGACATGGAAAGATACTAATATTTACAATGGAATACCTTGTGAGTCGGGGCCAGACCGGTCTACCGGCAAATAATAGTGGCAGGGTATATTACCCTCGCGACCGTTCCACCGGCTATAATAGTGGCAGGGCATAGCCCTCACGACCGTTCCACCGGCTATAATAGTGGGGCTCTCGTACTCGCATGGATTAATAAAGACTGTGTGTGGAATGGACATATTATTAACGAGGATAAAGAATAAGTCACCGGAAAGTACTCAGGACTTTTCTGGTGTGTTATTGCATGTTACTTATATGATTGTGTTATGTAGGCTACGTGGTATGATTGTATGCTTGGCCTTAGCGCACCTGCGCCCTTACTCAGTACTGGACCCGTACTGATACTACACTGGTTGAATGGGTCCTGTGATGATCCACCGATGGTGGGGAGCAGACCTTGATGCAGGTTTTGATCGGTTACTAAATTGGGGTGGAAGGCTTGACTTGAGTGAGTAAGTGGTCCGGATATTTACCCTTCGGAATTTGTTTTGTTTAATCGTATTCGTCTTTGGAAGTTACCAGTGTTGTATTTAAATTTCCAAGGGTTTTATCGTACTTTATCCTTCCGTTATTTTAATTCCTCTGACATTTGGAATTTTTAAATTGTACTTCCAAACGTAACTCTTAACTTTCGTACTCTGATTTCCTTATCACTTATGCCTTACTAATGATTTGTTTTGGTTCTATTATTTTAGCCTTAGCACTTAGTATCGGGTCGATAGTTGTGAATCGATCTGGTACTAAGTGTGGCGGTAATACCCCCGAATTTATAGTTTATTCGCTTGCTTCCGCTAAACTTCTTTAAAATTTAACGAAATTTTTCGGTAGTAAATTTGGGGGTGTTACAGTTTAAGTGGGGTTTAATGATTACCTTAATTCCCACAAAAGTGAACCTTACCAGTATTCCGGTTAAAGATTCAAGCTTTGATTAGTAAAACCAATACCTAAAAATAATATCAATATTTATTATATTAGAAATAAGAAAAACTAAAGCATAAGACTTTATAAAATTTACTTAATGAAATAATTAACTTAAATATTATTATACCTTAAAATTTTTGAACTAAAATAACCAAGGCATGTAGCAGCTCATCCTACTCATGCAGCATGAGCTGCATGCAAAATAAAATGAGGAAGGTTCGAAGGGGGTGAAAGAAAAGGAATGATGGGCTATTTTCAGGTTGGGGTCTTTAGGCTAGGAAAGAAGGTAGATGGGTGAGAATTTAAGGCAAGGGAAGGGTGCAAGAGTGAAGAGGGGGTGTAGGTGGCGGTTGGGGATGGGGATGGGTTGTTGGTGGCCAAGGGCGGCGGAGGGGCTGTGGCGAGGCTACGAAGTGGGCTACAGGAGTGGACAAGGCTGAGAAGGAAGGAAAAGAGAGGAGAAAAAGGAAGGGGTGTGGGGTCTAGTTTCGGCAAAAGGAGGTTTGGGGGTGGTAGAGGAGGTTGCAGGGAGTGGATTGGTGGTTTGGTGGCGGTAGAGGCGGCGGAAAGGCGGTGGACAAAGGCTCTGTAGGGTGGCTGCCGAGAAGGGAGACAAAGAAGGGGAAAGAAGAGGGAAGGAAGAAGGAACTGCAGGGGCTCAAGGGGGGTATTGTGGTGGTGCAGGGTTGAGGTAGAGGGTGGCAGGGAGTGGTGCAGGGGGTTGGTGCGGCGGTTGAAGCGGCGAAGGGCGGCGATGGTGCAAAACAAAGATGAAAATGGAAGGAGAAGAAAAGCAGAGGAGAGGGAGGTCGGGTAAGGGAAAGGCTCAAAGAAATGGGGCAGGGAGAGGGCTCATAAGGAGAAGAAAAAGGAGAGGAAGGGGAGGGCTGTAACACCCCAAAATTCACTACTTTTTTTTTATAGCGGAAGTAATTAAAATACTTAATTTAAAACCCATGAATTCTAGAGATGTTACCGCCACACTTAGTACCAGACCGGTTCTCTCCGACCGTTCCAGTACCAAGTGCTAAGGCTAAAAGAAAAGATTTACATTGAACTCAACCAATAGTTCATAAAAGAACTCAAAAGATCATACATTAAAATCAGAGTACGCATAAATGTTTATGAACCATAATAAAATAGAAATCAGAGTGCGAAATCAAAGATGATAAATACTCAATATAAGGTAATACATCAAAGAGGATAAATCCAATATAAAAGAAATAATAAAAGGAAATAGAATCACATAAATGTTGAAATATGGCCACAACTCTCTCGAACTTTGAGCCAGACATGCTCAACACTCAACCCCGACTGATGTCTCACCCACCTGCATAAAGTCAGAAGGGCATACTACTCGTGAGATTGAGCAGCACCCATGAAAAGGGTGATCAGTACGCTACGTACTGAGTAAGTTAACCGAGCACTAAGGCCAACACATAAGCATATAATCCATACAAAATAATAAAAGGGCATAATCCAACATAACAACATAAAGGCATATGAACAATTTAGGTAAAAGTACAAAGGCCCAATTACAGTCTGGATTAGTTATTTAAATTAATCTCTGATCGGAAATCATTTCATACCATATTTTTTATCAAGTCCATACGATTACGAGAACCCCACTATTTTAGCCGGTGGATCGGTCACGAAGGTACGTGTCCTGCCACTATTTTAGCCGGTAGATCGGTCGCGAGGGAAATATTCCCTGCCACTATTATGCTGGTGGATCGGTCTGGGCCCGGCTCAACATCTTCCACTTTACGTGATTAATGTTTTAAGTATCTTATTCAAAAGCTTTCATCCTGGACATGCATAAGTCATCACACATCACACATCACAAATCATAAAATTCCACCATCATAATTACACTTAAATCACCACATACACATGATAACACAAAAACCCTAATCAAACACCACAGACCTCAATTAACCATAACAAACCATAGTTAATCACTCCAAACTCTATTTAACCATAATAACTACAATTAGCAACTCCACGCCTTAGTTAATCATAACAAACCACAATTATCCACTCCAACCTTAGTTAATCACAACAACCCAGAGTTCATTACTGCAAACCCTAATTCAGTCTCTTTCGTACCCTCATAATGCTCCACGTACTATTTTCCGTCCAAAATAGTTCAACACCCAAATAACACTTACATTACCTTCCTTACATCCCAAATTAACTCTCCACACGTAAATTTCATACCCATGCAGACATTGATCTCCCTATGCAAACCTTCGAACCTTTTTCATACAAACCCTAAAATTCCACGTGAAACCCTAAATTCAACCATGCAAACCCTAATACCACCATACGACCATCAATGCCACCATGTAAACCCTAATACCACCTTACAAGTATAAATACCACCATACAAACCATGATTCCATCATACAAAATCCTAAATTCAATCCACACAAAACCAAAGATTCACCCATACCAAACCTAAATTCAAACCATATAAAACCCAAAGATTTGTCCATACCAAACCCTAAATTCAATCCATACCAACCAAATATTTATCCTTACCAAACCCTAGATTCAAGTCACATAAAACCGAAGATTCATCCTTACCTTACAATTGATTAGATTCTCCCACATAAAATCATAAATTAGAATCTCCCAAGCAAAACCATAAATTGGATTCCCCCAAACAAATCATAAATTAGATTCTCCCATATAATATCATAAATTACATTCTCCCAAATAACATCATAAACTAGATTCTCCCAAACAAACCATAAATTCAATTTTCACATATAACATCATAAATTATATTCTCCCAAATAAAACCATATATTATATTCTCCACATAAAACCATAAATTATACTCTTCCACATAAAACCATACATTAGATTATTCCTTATAAAACCATAAAATTAGGTCAACTCACTTCCCTTAGTCAACTTCTTTCTCCATCCTCCTTTTTCATCCTTTCTCCCACACAAACCACATCGACATCCTCTCATGCATGTCTTACAGGGTCACAACACATATCGTCACATACACATAGTACACATGCCATACAAAAACATACTTCAACTCCATGTCATACCACATATAAAATAATTAATAATAATAAACATAGGATACATAGCATGCGAAACACATAATGCATATAAGCACACAAACAGCCTTAGCACCCCTTACCTAAAACGACACCGGTCTTGGAGCACGCTCCTACTCCTCCTTAGGGCTTTGACTGGTCTCACCTATTATGAGGGAAAAGCTAAAATTAGACTCCCTCCTATCAAAAATACTATTAATAACTAACTTAATATAAGACTAGGCTTTTGATAAAATATTAAAATAATAATAGCAAAAATACCAAAAATAATATCAATAATAATAATAATAATAATAATAAGGTTAATAAAAACAGTAACAATGATAATAAGAAGGAAATTACTCAAAAACATATTAAAATAAGGGCTTCATCCCTTTTACTAAAATAATACTACTAATAATAATATTAGTAAATTAAATAACCAAATTTAGTAATAATAATAGTGATGAAATAATAATAATAATAATAATAATAATAATAATAATAATAATAATAATAATAATAATAATAATAATAATAATAATAACAATAACAATAATACATTATTAGGAAAACTAATGTAAAAATATTTGTATTAATAATAATGGAATAATAATAATGGAAATTCAAAATAGGAATAATAATAATTATACTTATAACATTTTAATATTAATAATATTAAATATAGAAATAATAATAAGAATAATAATAAAATCGAATTAAAAATACAATAGGCTTTAGCCCTCAACATAAATAATAATAAAAACATTAATAATAATAATAATAATAATAATAATAATAATAATAATAATAATAATGCATATTAAAATATAAATATTAAGAATAATAATAATAGTATTTATATGCAAATAATTGAAATAAAATAATTTAAGGGTTATAAAATAGGGAAAATAGCTGAGAGGGTCTAGGGTTCAACCATAGGCTGGTGGGGATAGGCGGCGCTGGCGGTGGTTCACGGCGGCGCCGGCGGTGGCCGGAAAAAGAAAAGAAAGAGGGGAAAGTTGCATGCTGGGAATAAGATAGGGAGAATTAAGATGGTAGCTGGGGTGTTTTGAGTTGCCCAGAAGGAGAGGGACAGAATGAGGGTGGCGGCGCACGAAGGCGATGGTGGTGGCCGAATGGAGGAGAAGGAGAAAGAGAGAGGAGGAGAGGGAGAAAGAGGAAAATAAAGGTATGGGGAGATAGAGGAGGGTTTGTTGAAGATTTTGGAGGTGAAAGAAGAGGCAGAAACGGTGGAATAGGTGGCTAAGGGCGGCGCAAAGGGTAGCGGAGGTGGAAGAAAGGGTTGTTTGGGAAGGAAACTTTGCACAGCTCGTTCGGCTTGTCAAGGAAGAATTGAAGGGTGAGGGAGGTTTGGTTAGCTAGAGGAAGGTTCAAGGAAGAGTTTGGTGGCCAGGGATGGCGGCGAAGTTGGCTGGAGACGGTGGACGAGGCATCTTAATTGGCAACAATGGCAAGGTCGGGCATTCCTGGGTAGCAACCAAAGCTCGATACAGAGCTCAAACCAGGGGTATTTATAGGTTTTAGAAAGGATATTAGGGTTCTGTGGGTCGGCTACGGGGTAAGGTGGGTAGGGTTCTGGTCGCCGGAGGCGAGGTTGGCCGGTGGGAGCAAAACTCGGGCAGGGGAATGCGTAGGAGAGAGAAAAAGGATCGTGCGAGAAAGGGTAGATTTGGTTGGGTTGATGAGGCTGCTGAAACAAGTGGAAGAGAAAATAAGGAAAAGGCCGGTCAAAGGGGGCCAGATCGGCACCGAAAATCTCGGCTGGGTGGCGGCGGAGGTTGCAGGTCGGTGGCGTCAGGGAATGATTTAAATAAATTAATCTTATTAAAATATTTGGGATATTTAAAAATAATAATATATTATTAAAATCCCTTTTTAGGCTAAATTAGGATTTTAAAAATATTTCCCATAAATTCCATTTTAATTAGCAAAACACCTTAAATTTCTCCAATTAAATTATTTATAAAATTCATATTAATTTGGAAATATTTTATCCTCCTTATTTTAAATAAAATAATTTATTTAATTAATTTCCAAAATGAAATCCTTAATTAGCTAAAATACCTAAATTTTTCCTAATTAAAATACTTCTAAATTTCTTCTTAATTTTTCCTAATAAATTCCTTTTTATTTTAATAAGATTAATATATTTAAATAATTTTTCTAATAAAATATCATTTAAATATAATTTATAAAATTAGAAATTTTCGGGGCATTTCAAGGGCAATGGACAACTAATCGGTGGCAGGGAGAGGAGATGAAGAAGGGGTAAAAAATAGGACATGAAGGGTTGTTTGCAGGGCTGGCCAGGTTCGAGAATGGGAAGAAAATGATGGGAGAGAGGCATAGACAGGTGGTTGTAGGAGGTAGCCGGCGTGCTCGAGGTGGAAGGCAGTTATGGCGATGACGACGGATCAGGGGGCGTTGGATGGGGTGTAGAAGAAGAAGAAAGAAATAAGGGGGGAGGTGCAGGAACATCAGGCCGGTCGGGAGAAATAAAAAGGGGAACTAGGTCGGCCTGGGTAGGAGGGGAAAAAGAAAAGAAAGAAAAGGAGGGGGAGTTAGGTTGTGCATAGGAGAAGGAGAGGAGGGAAGGGAGTGGGCCAGAGGCCCACACACAGGGGGAAGGGGAGGCTGGCCTGGAGGGCTGAAATGCCCCGAAAATCCTAATTTTAAAAATTATAGTTAAACAAGGTTTTATTAGAAAAATTAATTAAATAAATTATTTTTATTAAAATAAAATGGAATTCATTAGGACAATTCAAGAAGAAAATAATAACTATTTTTATTAGGAAGGAATTTGGGTATTTTAGCTAATTAAGGATTTTATTTTGGAAATTAATTAAATAAATTATTTTATTTAAAATAAGAAGTAGAAAGTAGGTCCAAATTAATAAGAATTTTATAAATAATTTAATTGGAGAAAATTAGAGTGATTTGCTAATTAAAATAGAATTTATGAAAAATCTTTCAAAAACCATAAATTAGCCTAAAAAGGAAATTGAATATTATTTTATTAAAATATTTTTATTTTTATTTTTAATACCCAAAATATTCAAATGAATTTAATTATCCAAATCCACCTATTTTTTCCTTTTTCCTTTTTCCTTTTTCTTTCTTTCTTTTCTTTCCTTTTTCTTTCGTTTCTTTTCCTTTCTACCTTTCCCTCCCCCAACCTAGGCCAACCTAGCGGCCCAAGTCCCTTTCCCTTCCTTCTCCTTCCCACGGCCCATTCTTCCTTTTCTTTCTTTTCTTCTTCTTTCGGTAGCCCAAGCGCTACGCTTTATCTCTTTTTCCCCTAGGAACATAGCATTTGATTTAAATGCTCCCTCATCGCGCCGACAGGCCCGATTTCTTCCTTTTTCTTTCTTTTCTTTCTTCCCTGGACTACCGGTCTAGCCCCCCTTTCTTCATCCTCCTTCCCGTTGTCGACCTGCAACACCGCCCACCTCCGAAATGGCGTTGCCGGTTACGCCCATTTTGACTGGCCGTTTTCCTCCCTTCCTTTTCCCCCTGATTCGGCGACCCCTCTTCGCGCACTACCCTTCTCATTCCTGCACATACCCCTGCCACAAATTTTAATTCCACCGGCCAACTATCGCCACCAGTGACCATAACCCTACCTACCCTATTCCCACGCCGACCCACAGAACCCTACCCTCTCATCTAAGATCTATAAATACCCCACATTAGCTTGATCTCGGGAATTTTTCCCGTAACCCAGCAAAATCCCTCCTGTGCACCGCCACCACTTTAAACGCCCTTTCCTCTATCGTCGGCCAACTACGCCGCCTTCCCTGCTTACCTAAGTCTTCCATGCATAGCCCTCTAACTAACTGAACCACCCATCTCCCTCGATTCTTCCTGCACGAGCTACTCCGGCTGTGCAAAGTTTGCTTCCCAATCAGCCCTTCCTTCCACCTCTACCACCCTTCGCGCCACTGTCTGCCACCACTACTGCCGCTTCCACTGCCTCATCCATCTCCCAATTTGTTCTGCAGACCCTCCTCTACCTTTCCCTACCCTTCTTTTCCCCTTCCTCCCTCTCCTCCTCTCTTTCTCTTCTTCTTCCTCATTCGACCACCGCCGCCGCCGCCGTGGACTGCCACCTTTGGCTGTGCCTCCCCCTCCATTCTGCTTCTCTCCACCTAAGCAACTCTAAACACCCCAACTCCCACCTCCATTCTACCTCTCCTTTTCCCAGCATCCATCCAACTTTTCCCCTTTTCTTCCCTTTTTCCGGCCACCGCCGCCACTGCTGAGCACCACTACCGGTGCCGCCTGTCACCACTAGCCTAAGGTTGAACCTAAACCCTCTCAACCCTTTTTCCCTATTTAATTAAGTTTATTTTATTTTATTTCAATTTTAGCCTATTATTTGAATATTATTATTATTATTATTATTATTATTATTATTATCAATAATGGTACTTTTACTATTTCGAAGTAAGGTTGAAAACCCTAATTTATGTTAGTCTCGGTTTAGGTTATTTTATTATTATTATTATTATTATTATTATTATTATTATTATTATTATTTTGTAATTTTGATTATTATTTCATTACTATTATTATTACTATTTTTATTAAATATGTCCTAATGATATTATTAGCATTATTTTAGCGAAGGGTTGAAGCCCTTATCTCACTATCCGTTTTGAATAATATTAATATTAGTATTAGTATTAGTATTACCGTTATGATTATTATTATTTTTCAATATTATCATGGTTTTTATCATTAATTTTATTTCTATTTCTATTTCTATTATTATTATTTTTCGTATTATTGTTATTATCATTATTATTATTATGGTAAAGGGGCTGAAGCCCTTATTTCACTTTGTTTTCGAGTTATGCCCTTTTTATTGTTATTGTTATTATTATCATTAGTGTTATTATTAGTATTATTTCCATTTTCATTATTGTTATTATTATAACTAAATCTTCAACCCTTATATTATCAACTTGTATAATATTTTTATTATTCTTATATCTTTAGCAAAAATTAGTAATTAGTTAATGTCATTTTTATTAATATGATATTATTTTATTAAAAACCTAGTCCTAGAATAATTTAGTAATTAATAGTATTTTGGTAGGGGGAATCTAATTTTAGTTTTTCTCTCGTATAGGTGAGGCCAACCAAAGCCCTAAGGAGGCGTAGGAGCGTGCTCCAAGACCGATGTCGTTTTAGGTAAGGGTGTTACTAAGGCCTTATGTGTGTTGATGTGCATTATATGCTTTGTATGTTATGCATCCTATGTTTATCATTATATTGATTTCATGTGTGGTATGGCGTGGAGCTTAAGTGTGTTCATATGTTGTTATATGGCATGTGTATTATGTATATGTGATGAAGTATTGTGGTATGTGATGATTAGTTTGTGACCCTTTAGACATGCATGTGAGGATGTATAAAAGTGGTATTGTGTGGGAAAAAGGTTGAAAATGGAAATTGGGAAATAAGTTGACTAAGGTGAGTAAGTTAACCAAAGGGGAATAAGTTGACCAAGGGATGTGAGTTGACCTAAATATTTTAATGATGTATGAATGGATGAATAAAAAGGGAGTTTTAAATAAAATAAAAGAGTGGGAGAATCTATGGCTTTGCATGGGAGAATCTAGGTTTTCGTATAGGAGAATCTATAATTCTGCATGGGAGAATCTAAACTAGGATTTTGTATGGGTGGACTTAGAGTTTTGCATGACAGATTCTATGGTGTTGCATAGGAGAATCTAAACTAGGGTTCTGCATAGCAGATTCTATGGTGTTGCACAAGAGGATCTAATCTAGGGTTTTGTATGGATTGAATATAGGGTTTGGTATGGATACATGAAAGAATCTAGGGTTTTGCATGGAGGAATCTAGGGTTTTGTATGGTGGAATCCAGATTTTTGCATGGATGGACCTAGGGTTTGCATGGTTGAATCTAGGGTTTCACGTAGGAGTTTAGGGTTTGCATGAAAAGTTTGAAAGGTTGCATGGGATATGTAAAGTCTGCATGGGAGTAAATTTTACGTATGAATAGTTAATTTGAGGTGTGAGGAAGGTGATGAAAGTGTTGTTAGGCATTTGAATGTGTTGAATGAAAAATAGTACGTGGGATAGTATAAAGGTATATAGTAGACCGTTATTGGGTTTTGGGTGGTGGTTAGGGTTTGGTTTGGCTTTTTGGGGTGTATGTGGTTGTGTGTTTGTCTGGTGAAGTAAAGTGTATTATTGAGGAAGTGAATGGGTAGGTGGTGAAAAAGTAGTGGGCTTGGGTCCACACATGGGGGAAATGGACTCTAATGTAAGTCTGGTAAAGTGGGAAGGATAATGGGCTAAGTTAGGAGTTTTATGAGATTATGAGTGAGACAAGTCCCTTGGGGGATAAGCATGGAGGAAGTTAGTTATGCATGTCTAGGGTTAAAAATTGTGAATAAGATACATAAGACATTAATCGTGTGAAGTGGAAGAGTATCGAGCCGGGCCCAGACAGATTCACCGGCATAATAGTGGCCAAGTACCGAGGTATCCTAGAAACCAATCCACCGGCATATAATAGTGGTAGTGTATGTACCCTAAGTGACCGATCCACCGTCTATAATAGTGGGGGATCCCGAGCTCAATAAACCAAACCCTATAGTTTGCTAAGACATAGGAAAGACACTAATTACTTACAATTGAACACCATGCGAGTAGGGGCCCAGACCAATCCACCGGCATATAATAGTGGTAGGGCATGTACCTTAAGTGACCGATCCACCAGCTAGAATAGTGGCTAGGCGCCGAAGTGCCTTGGAGACCGATCCACTGGCTAAAATAGTGGGGTTCCCGTACTCGTGTGGACTTGATAAATAGTAGGGTGTGAAAAGAATTTCGATAAGAGATTAATTAAGTAATTAATCTAGATTATAATTGGACCTTTGTATATTTTACCTAAATGATCATATGCCTTTACATTATCATGTTGGACTTTATGCTCTTTTATTATTCTGCATGGTCTATGTGAATTTTGTGTGTTGGCCTTAGTGCACGGTTACCTTGCTCAGTACGTAGTGTACTGATCACCCTTTTCATGGGTGCTACTCATTCCCATGAGTAGGAGGCCCATCTGACGTGTTGTAGGTAGGAGATGCCTTCTTTGATGTTATTGATGTCTATGGGGCATCAGGCAGAGGCGAGTGTTCATCATGGGCTGGATTAATCTTCGGAGTGGCGTGGATGGTTTTTCCTTAATAATATTATTATCCTTTTTTCTCTTTTAGCTATGTTTGAATCCCAGGAACAATTTTAATATCATAGTCATCTTTCCACTTTAAAGAACCTTCTCTCGTATTTCGAGCTATGTAATAATTCATGCGTACTCTGATTTTCGTATTTATGAACCATGGTTTATGTATTTTGTTATGAGTTGATGAGATTCTCTTTTCTTAGCCTTAGCACTTGGTAGTGGAACGGTAGGAGTGAACCAGTCTAGTACTAAGTGTGGCGGTAGCATCCCTAGAATTTACAGGTTTTAAATTTAGAGATTTTTTTTCAAAAAAATAGTAAATTTTGTGGTGTTACACGGGCGGCCAGAAGCTAGGAAAAAGGAAAAAGAAAGAAAGGAGGAAAAGGAGAAAAATGAGAAAGAAAAGAAAAAAGAAAAAAAAGGGAAAGGGGAAATTAAAAAAATTTTATTTATAAAATAATAAAATATAATATTTTTGGGAAATAATTTTATTTAATAATTTAATTTAATATAATTAAATATATGGACTTAAAAAAGATAACTTTAGTAAAATATTGGTTTGGAAAATTATTTAGATAAAAAGAGTATGATAAAATAACAAAATATTTATTTTAATTTATTAAATACTCCTATCCACTTTTATATACTAAAAAATCCATAAAATAATTAAATTAAATAAATTTAAAGGCTAATTTATCCTAAATAAAAGTTATTTATTAAATTATATTTTTAAAATTTTGGGGGATTACAACCACCCTCCTTGCTTGATTGTTTACCTTGTCAAAGCTTCATTCAACCTATCTACACTCCACCTCCTACTTTTGTGTCCTTTTTCATTCAAGTGTTGTGCAAAGCATCTCTCACTTATCTTTTTAGCATAATTTTGATCCTCAGCCCTCTCCTTTTATGCTTTTATAAGTCTTGCAACACTTAATGTTTCTTTATTTTTGCTTCCACCACTCTCTTCTTTTGTTAGCCTTTGTTTTGTGTTCTCCCCTCTTATTCTTGCTACCAACCTAAACCCTTCACCATATGTTATTTCTTCTTTTCCTTATTTACACGTTTCTAATTCATTTTATCTATCATCTATTTATTTTTAAAGTAAAGGAGGTTAGATTTGTTGTTAATTCTTGAAGTTATCATTGTTCTTTCCCCTTGATCTTCTCTTTTATTCAAAGGGTATCATTCTTCTCCTTTCCTTGAATTTATGATTTTTTTAATATTTCATGTGATTATTTTATGCTTCTTAATTTCATATATTGCTATTGTTGAAGGTAATCTAAGTGAATTTTAGGGTTGCATTGGAAGATGTGTTCTTAGTGTATTTTGCTTTAGCTTGGATATAAATAAATACAATCAATCATTAAGATGGTAGAATTTTTGATGTGAGCATGTTAGGCGTTTAGGCTTAGTAATTTGGTTAAGAGTATGAATTTTGGGATATGTAAGATGCAATGGAAGCATGATAACATGTTTGGCTTTCTTGGGTGACATTTGATAATTTGAACATGTGTTGGTTAATTTGGTTTTCTTAAAAATGAGTTAGATGTAATCAACATGAATTATATGAGTTGTTTTGTTTAAGAGCATGTTAGAGATGTGTGGTTGAATTGGGGATTTATTTGAGTTAAATTACATGTTGCCTTATGTGGTTTTCCCAAATAAACTAGTTAGTTTGTCCACTAGTCAATTGGTTAAACTAGAAATTTGTAGATGTTGGGTTTCAATTTATACTAGCCAACTGGACCAATCAACTCATTCACCAGTTGACTAATACCCTCAAAGTAATTTACTAGTTTAGTTGTTTTGCTTTATCCATTTGTTGTTATTATTCTTCGACTAGCCAGTTTATTTGTGGAACCAATAAATTGGTCCCCTAGGATAGTTTTGTCAATTTTCTTATGGTTAATCATAAGAATTGACTAGAGTTTGACCTTGGCATATGTTCTTATTCTTTTATGCTATGTTTTTAGTTGCCATTTTTTGTTAACATTAGTTTGGATGTTTGGTTTGACGTTGATATTTGATTTAGTGTTATCTTGGAACAAGTTGAAAATAATTTAGCTAAAAATAATTAAATTGAATTAATTGGGACATGTATCTGAGCTATGACATTATATCTGACTCTAAGTCTGATGGCTTTAAAATGATGTAACCCTAGTGGTTCTTTGAGATTAAAATGATACTCGATTTATTGTAGTAACCCTTGGGGTCCTTGGAATTTATTTAATGAATTGTGGTTATAAATTTATATATACTTAGAATAATAAAATGGATATTGATTAAAATAATAATTATTTAAAGTGAAAAAAGATAAGTTCGGAAAGGGATCTTGTGTCTCAAAATAGTCCCCAAATGTATAGTTGGATATTTGAGTCAAATTGCTCATTTTTTTCATAGGGACTTACAAACCCTATAAGAGGTTGAGTGTTGATGTTTAGATCGTGTAACTTCATTGATGTGATGTTGAGAAGTTTCTTATTGATTTAGATATGTTTTTATCCGAGGTGTCAGTGCCTTGGATTATGAGATTGTATTTTACTCAAGATTTGAATCCATTATGATTTGTGAATTAGATTAGATACTCACCTTATTACCTCTTAACAATAGAATTAGGGTTAGCTTAATAAGTGTTGGAATGTTTGGTGTAGTTAATAAACATCATGTTGATTTAGGAAATCTCAATGGTGGATATGTTGATAAGTTTATGTCGTGGTATGATTGGGATTAGGTTAATCTTTGGACCTTATTAGGGTTCAGTTGGATTAATGTCATATGTGGAGTTATTGTGCATGATTATTCTTAATTATTGTTATCGTACGTGATAAAGTGATTACGCATGATTGTTTGCTTTTGCTTGATTGATTGCAATGTGAGAATGCTACTCCATAGAAGGTATTGTGAATTAATAAGTACAAGAAATTTATATTGATACTACATTTTTAGGTGGTTGTTTTGTAGGGTTGACGGTGGCTTTGGTTTAGGTTAGAATATTTAGTGTTATCCGGGGTTTCTTCTTCTTGTTGTATTTTTTGTTGTTCTTGGTGCTCCCTTTTGGAATATCGAGTATAGTAAACTCCTTGTGTATTATATCTAAATATCTCTCTTTCACTCTTATTGGTTTTGCATAGACCTTATATTAAGTGCTGACCACACTTAATCTTTATGTCTTGACCTTACATTTGGCATGGGTTAGATATTAGTCATACCACTCTTCATATTGATTGTAGCAGCAACACCAAATATATTTTGCAATTGCTTCCACTAAAATGAATTTATAAGTAGTAAATTTGATGATGTTATAAGTTTAACTATTTGATTTAGGATGGCAGAAGTGTATTTCTAACATGTAATTTTAGTTTCCAAAAAAAAAACATGCATTGGGTTTGTATGTGTAGTTAAGGTTCAATAAAAATTTGAGTTAGGTTTGCTATATAATTAGTATAGGTTTAGAAAATAATTAATTTACATTTCCAGGGTTGAACCTAATTTATAATATTTAAAAATCTAAACGGATTGTGTGACGAATCTTATTATTTAATGACATGAACCTATCTATCTATCTCTATATATATATTGTCATAAACCTAAATATTTTCAATCTTGAACCTAATTAATATAAATTTATAAACTTAAGAGGATTTATGTGATGAATTTAATTGTAACATATATATTAGGTGTCATGAACCTAAATATTTTTAGAGTAGAACTTAAACGAATTATATGATAAACGTAATTGTCTTATGGCATGAATAAGAATTATACAATTAAAAAAATTATCTCGTGTTTATTATATTTGCCTAATATGCTCACAACAGAAAAGTTATAAAAATTATAGTAATGACTCATGTCAAGAAATAAAAATTATAAAATTATAAATGATCCTATATCTATAAATACAATTATAAATTATAAAAATACCCCTATTTTGGTATATAATAATTATAAGTTACAAAAGTAACACTATGCACCCATATAAAATTAAAAAAATAAAATTATAAAAATGGCCCTAGGTGCACCTCACTAGGTGTTTCTAGGTGCATGATATAATAATTGACATATTTGGGAAAAATTGTAAAATTTTATCTATTTCTTTTAACTTCATTTATATTGTAACAATAAACCTTCTCTACATCAATTATTTTACTCTATGTAGAGCAATTAGGATTATGAAAAAGAGTGGTATACATTACATGTAGTAGTTAATTAGAATAGTTTTTATTGAAGAAAGTGATTACCTAGACCGATGAAAGATAGGAAAAGATAAATATTATTACTAATTAAAAAATTGAGATAATTTTCTTATGAAAAAAAAAACTAAAATGTTAATATTTTCATTTGGTATTATAGTTAAGGAGATAAGATTTAAGATTATAGAATATAAAATATTACTCTCGATTATTTATTATTGTCTCAAGATAAAAAAAAGTAAGAATATTTCTATAAATAAATATTATTATCACTACAAGTTTAATTAAAAATATATATTAATAGTGGATTTATGAAATTAAATTGGAAGAAATGCAAACAATAAAAGAAAGATACACAACTTTAACATGTAAATTATTTAAAATATATATATATATATATATATATATATATATATATATATATTACTATCAATCAAACTAGATTACAAAGGGTATCCAAATTACTTTTATTACTACCTTATTATAAAATTTATTAAATAAAATTTCATCCAAATAAACATCATAGAGTTAAATATAGAATCAAATAAAATAATAAAAATGATAGAACCCATGCATTATTTATGGCATTGAATACAAGGATATCTATAATAAAATATGCCCAACTTACTTATAAATTAATATCTATAATAAGCATATAGAAGCGATAATATTTTGACAAAGAAATATTACATGGTCAAGTAAGATTAATCAAAGGATAAAAGTGTATTATTGGAAGACCTTTAATTTTATTTGTGACATTAAATTAAAATAAAAAAGTTAAAATGAGGGGAAAAATAAAAGAGTAAAACAAAAGATGATATAAATAAAAGTCTTAATATTCTCAAGGATTTCTCAATTCCAAATATACCAATACATAAAATGAATTCATGGATACAAAAATGGAAACAAATAAAAAACACATTAATAACTTACTCTTTCTTCTTCTTCTTCTTCTTTTTTTCTTAATATATCATGTAAGGTATACTCAAGTGATGGGATGATAAAAGTAGGGACATACAAAATATTATACACAAAAATTGCTTCATTCATCCCACATGGTTCAATATTCCATTTTTGCCCATCCCAAATTATAGTCTATTTACCTTAATAAAAATGAAATTTATATATTTCTTTACTAATATGTCCTTATTTGATGTGTCCTCCTAGTTCCTTTTATGATTTCCTTAATAAATAAATCTAAATACACTTATTATATAGTAAGAATATTGTTGAAAAAGTTTTTGTAAAACTTCACTTCCCAATAACATTAATTGATATCTTATAATTTGTATGGAAAAAAAAATCGAGAGGGAAAGAGTATGCTATAAACGCATAAAAAAAAAAGCAAATCTGTAGTTTCAATATTCATTAATGTACCATGCATTATTCTGCAAAATTTTCTATTTATTTTCGCACAAAACATTACGATGCAAAGTTAAAACCAAGCATAATGAGCATTACAAAAATTATACCGCAAAGTTTGGGTAGGTGGCGAACAAACGTCATCCGCTAGGACCGCTACTCTAACCTTTAATTTTATATCTTAATACTTCCTCCGCAAAGGAAAAAAAAAAATCTTAATACAAATACATAGAGTAAAACCATCCGTTCATTGGTGGAACTCAGAAGTCAATATCATCTCTATAAATTATAATTAATAATTATTTTACGAAATAGACCGTCACTGTCTTGTGCCAAATTGCCAATACCATCTCTATCACGAACTCGTAAGAAACGACGGTGCATCGCTTAATAGAGCCAGACCGATTGTTGGGCCACTCATAGGCCATAGCCGTTCATTAGCTCAAATTGTAATCACGAGCAATCTTGTTACCACATGCATCGTTATCCCTTTCAAGACTAAAGACACCAAACCTCTATTTACAGCCACGAATTTCAGAAAGGCGGAACTCCTTCGCGCAGGGAAGCGCATCCCGTCATTCTGATGTCAACATTCCTCATTTATACACACACAGAGCAAAATACCAGATATATCATCCCAATAACAAGCTCTGCAAGGAAGAAAGCAAGATGCTTCGTCATAGCATTACGTTCACTCCTTTTCCTTCCTCCCTCCGTCTCAATAAACTTTTATTCCCATGCCACCACCCACGAAACCTCACCATTTCAGCTCAGCCACCTACCTCCACAACTGCCATCACCACAACCACCACCTATGCCATCTCAGACACAGAGCTCCAGTCCCAAGGCTTCAATCTCCACCGCACAATCGAAGACCTCGACCTCGACCACCTAAACTCAGTCTTTGTGGCGGTTGGATTCCCGAGACGGGACCCGGACAAAATAAAGGTAGCACTGGAACACACAGACTCATTGCTGTGGGTAGAGTACGTGAAGACTCAGAGACCGGTGGCATTTGCAAGAGCAACAGGGGATGGTGTGTTTAATGCTATCATCTGGGATGTGGTGGTGGATCCAAACTTCCAAGGGATTGGATTAGGGAAGGCCGTGATGGAGAGGATTGTGGATGAGTTGTTACAGAAAGGGATTACTAATATTGCTTTGTATTCGGAACCTCGGGTTCTTGGATTCTATAGGCCTTTGGGTTTTGTTTCAGAGCCTGATGGGATCAAAGGAATGGTGTACTCCAAGAGACAGAAGAAAAGGAGATAAGAGCCTGTTTACATAACCTCGTTTTTCTTCATTATCCTCTCCAATGGAGAAATGCAAATAGATCTGGCATTCAATGTGTGCAACATATAGCTCGTGTTCCTGCTTTCAGCAAAATCGGGTGCAGGTTTGTAAAACCTAAACTATCACAGTACAGAAATCAGTGTTCCGTTCACAAATAACTGGGCATGTACATCGTACAGTAATTGGTAACGTAAAGACAACCACTACTTCAATAGAAAGAACATTTTGGAAATCCTACATTCTGGTATCATACATATTTATTGGGTTACATTACACCTGAGATTTATCGATCTACCTAACCTAAATCCTCAACAAAATAGAGGTTGCAAAATAATTCCCCGTTTCCTTCCGTCTACCATATCCAAATGTTCGCAATCCTGCTAACTTTGACATTCAAGTGTGTCAGAAGTCAGCAGCTTTCAACCTCATGGGTGATTGTGCCTCCTGGATACTAAACAAATGTCAGTCCTTCAAAAGTGGAAAAATAAAAATAAAAAATTCCTCACAAATAATTCGAAGATAGATAAGTGGAATAAGAAGTTTGAGCGAAAAGAAAAAAGGTCCGCACAAATAAGCTAAAGATTAAAATGTTACTGTTGACACCGAAAAAAAAATATATAACAACAAGAAAAATAATATTTGATTGTTATATGGTCAATCAACCTAAATTGGGGATAATTAAATATTCCTAAAAATTATTCGGGATTTATATGTTAAAATAAAATGTTTTAATCGTTTACGTTCCGTTCGTATTTTATTAAATTGAGCCAAAATATTTCAATTGGGCTTAGTTTAATTAAATACGGGTTTAATTAATTTCACAAAGGGCTACGAGTTCGTAAAATTAAGTTAAATGAAGCATGACTTTTAAGTCTAAAACGCAAGACGGGCCCAAGCCCGAAAGCCAAGGAGGTCATTTTCTCTATAAATAGAAGGCAACCCTCCTCATTGAAGACACTGAAGTCTAGAGATCAAGAGCTTATAGAGAGAACGCTCCCAAGCACTCTGAAGCTAAAGATCGAAGACCCGAAGAACGAAGATCCGAAGATTAAAGAAGTAAGATCTGAGGATCGAAGAACGAAGAACAAAGATTGAAGAACGAAGAACGAAGCTTTCGAGATCATCAAAGTCGAAAACGTTGAAGCGTTGCAACTTCAACATCATTGAACCTGTTCGAAGGGATCAAGCACTACCAAATTGTGCCCTCTTTACCAGGTAAATTAAATTTTCATCAACAGGTTTGGATCAAGCTCATTAAACTCAAGATGAGCCCCGAACAAGTTGAGCCTAAAATTCAACATCGCGAATCACAACGCCATCAATTGTCTAGGAGATTGAATCAGAGGATATTAAATCTTGTACTGGATTTATACAGAGATTGTATCTACATTCGATCCGATAATTAATAATCAATAAAAGTATATTTTGTTCTTCAATTTTCTTTTACCATAAATTTTGTCGTTAACAGTTACATCGTGGCAGATATTAGAGCCCCATATAAGTGCATAATGGGTTTCAAACCCCATTCTGGAAAAGCTAGGTCCGGAACTATCAGAGATCATGGCTACCTAATCAAGTTATACCACCATACCAAAACAATCAAGCTACCTAGGACTACTAAATGTTGCTCAGTGAGGAGTCCTTTTTTGCTCGCCACACAGAAGCTGGTCAATCAGGTCGGTCACTGCCTACAAGAAATTATATCTTGATGATCAAGAACGCTCACTTAGCAGCTGCAGACAGCAAAGATCGTTTCTGACTTGTTTCCACATTCACAAAGTAACACTACAATTTTCGTGGATGCTCGCGTCAACTTGGTAAGTAATCTCTTTCAGCCTATGGGATATACCAGGGAGGTATCCCCCAATGCACAGGATCTCACATCAAAGACACAGAAGGACCGGACAAGAAACTAATTGTAACCTTACACCAGCATTATCGATGTCAGAAGCCAGGAGCTGCCACATGTTAGTATAAGACCAGTTCATCAAGTAATTTGTGACTACGCTGGTCTAGCCCTATGTTAAGTATAACAGAAACTACAACCCAGGTGACCCAACAATTGAATGGGTCTCGAGAGCTAAAGAGAATTTTAGCTGAGAATCAGAATTTCAGAGAAGAAAGATAGAGGAATAAATCGCTGCCTTTCTCTTCGACAGTTGCCTATTTACATCATCAAAACAGACTGCTAATCCGTTAGGCAAGGGCGGATCAGCCACAGTAAGGCACACCATAAGATAATGGACGAGCATAACTAATGAAACCGAAAATGAAATGAAAAAGGAAGGAACTAGACTGGACTGGACTCGAGCTACAGAGCTAAGGCTGGGCCGTTTATTACAATCGTATCAATATTCCCCCCTAAAAAAAAACCCTTGTCCTCAAGGGTGAAATGCAGGAAACTTGGCCCGTAGAACATCATAATACTCCCATGTAGCATCATCTGTGGTGCCATTAGTCCACTTAACGAGAACTTGTGTTGCTGCAGCATTTCCACGTTTGACAAAGCGCCTATCAAGAATGGCCTCAGGTTCATATTGCACATCAGCAGTAGTATGGTAGGAAGGAATGGTAGTGTGGACCTTGCTTTGCCCATGTTTCTTCTTAAGAAGGGAAACATGGAAAACAGGGTGAACAGCTGCTTGTTGTGGCAGAGAAAGCTTGTATGCCACAGGACCAAACTTGTCAACCACCTGATATGGTCCATAATAGCGTGGTGAAAGCTTGTGACAGGCTCTATGTGTCAATGAATGTTGGCGATAAGGCTGTAATTTCACATACACCCAGTCTCCAATGTCAAAAACTTTCTCTGAGCGATGCTTATCCACCTGCTGCTTCATTCTGGCTTGAGCTTTGGTAAGGTGACCCTTCAACATCTTAAGTGCATTCTCTCGAGCAGTTAGAGACCTGTCAACAGCAGCTACAACAGAATCTTCCGGAAAATAAGGTAAATGCACTGGTGGAGGTTGGCCATATAAAATCTCATAGGGAGTGGACTGAGCAGCAGTATGAAAGGTAGTATTATACCAAAATTCTGCAAGTGGTAGCCATTTACTCCACTCGGTAGGGATGTCCCCTGTCATACACCTTAAGTAACCTTCAAGACACCTATTTAATACCTCTGATTGACCATCTGTTTGTGGATGGTAGGATGAGGACAGCTGCAGGGTAACACCCTGCTGTTTGAACAATTCTTGCCAGAAAGTACTGACAAAGATGGGGTCCCGGTCACTAGTTATACTTTGAGGTAACCCATGAAGCCTGTAGATGGTGTCCATAAACCTTTCAGCAACAGTGGCAGCAGTGTAAGGGTGGCTTAAAGCCACGAAATGAGCATACTTACTAAGTCTGTCAATGATAACCATGATTACATCCTTCCCATATGACTTGGGCAAACCCTCCACAAAATCCATGTTAATGTCGGTCCATACAGCTGTAGGTATTGGCAGCGGTTGTAACAGGCCAGGTTGAGCTTGTGTATCATACTTGTTCCGTTGGCAATTGTCACAGGCTCGGATATACTCCCTGACCTCCCTCTTCATTCCCTTCCAATACAAAAGCGCAGCTATTCTCTTGTATGTTGCATGTACCCCAGAATGCCCTCCTACAGGTGTATCATGGTACAATCGGATCAACTATTGTCTCAGCTTATTGTTATGGCCAACCACCAATTTACCTTTCCTCTTTAGTAACTGTTGTGAGAAAGCATACTTGGGATAGCAGTGGGGGTCATGCTGCAGGGTTTCGATCATTCCCCTTAAGTGCTGGTCATTATACCAGCTGGTCTTTATGTCGTCCAGCAGATCAGGATAAACCATAGATAGAGTCATCGCTAGAAGCTCCCCTCCTTGTGCCCTTGATAATGCATCTGGTTCTACATTCTCCCTCCCCTTCTTGTAACAAATCTCATAATCAAAGGCCATGAGTTTAACCAACCACATTTGCTGGAAGGGGGTAGTTAACTTCTGATCTAAGAGGTACTTGAGGGGTTGATGGTCAGTTCGGATCTTAAAGTGTCTCCCACGTAGATAATGCGCCCACTTCTCAACAGCAAACAGTATAGCCAACATCTCCTTCTCATATACAGAGAGCCCTTGATGCCTCGTGGAAAAAGTTTTGCTGATGTAGGCTAAGGGATGCCCCTCCTGCATCAGGACAACTCCCATACCAGTGGAGGAAGCATCAGTCTCTATGGTGAATTCTTTGGTGAAATCTGGAAGACCTAACACAGGTGCGGTAGTCAAGGCATTCTTCAACCGTTCAAAGGCCTCCATGGCTTCATCTGACCACTTAAAATTGTTCTTCTTCAGTAATTCTGTCAATGGTCGACTAATCAACCCATAATTCTTCACAAAGCGCCTATAATATCCAGCAAGGCCCAGGAAACCCCTCAACTGAGTCAGATCAGTGGGCAATGGCCATACTTGTACAGCTTTGATCTTTTCAGGATCTGTAGACACTCCATTCCCAGAAATTATATGGCCCAAATACTCAATGCTCGTGGCACCGAAGGTACACTTACTCTCTTTGGCATATAACTCTTGTTGATCTAGCAACTCCAAGGTAGATTCCAAATGAGTCAGATGAGTACCCCAATCTCTACTGTAAACCAGTATGTCATCAAAGAAGACCAAAATAAACTTGCGCAAATATGGCTTAAAAACTTGGTTCATAAGGGCTTGAAAAGTTGAGGGTGCGTTGGTAAGGCCAAATGGCATGACCAAATACTCATAATGCCCCTCATGTGTCTTGAAGGCAGTCTTGGGAATATCAGAGGGGTGCATCCTTACTTGATGGTATCCCGACCTTAAATCCAGTTTTGAAAAGTAGTGTGCCCCATGTAACTCCTCCAATAACTCTTCTATGACCGGAATCGGAAATTTATCCTTGATAGTGTGCTTGTTGAGCTCCCGATAATCAACACAAAGCCTCCAACTATTATCTTTCTTCTTGACTAACACAATGGGAGAGGAATATGGACTAGAGCTATGCTGTATCATTCCAGATTGTAACATATCTGCTACCAATTTCTCTATCTCATCCTTTTGCAACGAAGAATATCTGTAAGGTCTGAGATTTATAGGATTGGTGCCCTGCTTCAATGGGATCTTGTGGTCATGCATCCTAGGTGGGGGCAAACCTTGAGGTACCGCGAACACCTTTGCATACTTTGTTAACACCTCTTGTATCTCTGGCTGTTGGGCTCTCATACCATTCCCCTCTGAAAGTACCATAGAAGTGAGCTGTCTAGTACCTTCACCCTTCAACTGTAATGCATATAGCTGAACCACAGCTTGTGTTGCACTGTTGTTAAGAGTCTTCTTTACTTCTTTACCCCTCAGATTTTTAGCCTTCAAGCTCGTAGACCCTCTTAGCACCACTCTTCTATTGAGCACTGTAAACTCCATGCGTAGTTGCTGGAAGTCCCAAGTGATAGGTCCCAGAGTGGACAGCCACTGTACTCCGAACACCATCTCACATCCCCCTAAAGGCAGAACCATAACATCCCCTTTGAATTCATGATCCGACAACTTCCATACCAATCCTTTACAAAGGAAAGTGCTATGAATTGTACTACCATCTGCCACAGAAATGGTGAGAGGTTGAATAGGAAGCATATGACACCCCAGTTGTTTAGCAACATGAACGTCAAGAAAATTGTGTGTTGATCCACTATCAATAAGCACACTGACTGACCGCTTCTTAATTTGGCATGTCACCCTCATGGTATGGAAGGTGGGGGCTCCACTTAGTGCATGCACAGAAATCTGAGGTGCATCCTCAGATGTAACCTCCTGCTCGTCCTCCCCTAGCACCTTCTCATCATTCTCTTCCCCCTCCTCATGGACATCCATGAAATAAATCTGTCTTCTAGCACATCTATGGCCAGGTTGGAATTTTTCAGTGCACCAAAAGCATTCGTTTCGGGCCCTTTTAGCATCAATTTCTTCTTGGGACAGTGGCCTCATACCTCTGTTAGTCAAAAAGGGATTACTAGGT
This sequence comes from Tamarix austromongolica, assembly GCA_039764185.1. NCBI lineage: Eukaryota > Viridiplantae > Streptophyta > Magnoliopsida > Caryophyllales > Tamaricaceae > Tamarix > Tamarix austromongolica. The sequence goes on along the minus strand of CM077819.1, from coordinate 90,116,059 downwards.
GGATTATTGTAAGAAGGTGGTCTGGGTATGTGGCTAGGTGGTTTGGAATCCGGCCTCGGGGTAGGTAGCAAGGGTGCCTTAGTGGTCACTCTCAGGTCCTTGGCCTGCATTTGAAGGGCAGCCTGTTGCAGCTTAGCTAAGCTGTATGCATCCTTCAGTGTTCGAGGTTTAAACATACGGATCTGGTTTTGGATTGAAGGAAGCAATCCTCCCACGAAGCAACTAATAGCATATTCCTCAGGAAGGTTAACATGGGTTAACAGGGAGTCAAACTTGTCCTGGTAATCCATGAGACTCCCGGTTTGTTTCAAGTTAGTGATATCTGCCATAGGATCATCATATGGGGTGGCATCAAAACGAGAAACAATGGCATCTGTATACTCACCCCAGGTTATGTAGGCTGGATGGGGGCGGATCTTCAAGAAGGCTTGATGCCACTGCAGGGCTAGACCTTCTAAATGAATTGAAGCTAACCTTACCTTGCCAGTCTCTGGAGTTCCATCCATGTCAAAAAACTGATTGACCTTGTATATCCACCCCTGGACATCCTCACCATGAAATTTTGGAAACTCGATCCTCGTTATGCGTGTGGGAATATGGTGAGCACCGAAATGGCTGTGGGCATTTGGTAAAGCACCTGGCGGGGGCGGTGGAAGTGGGTTTTCTTGAGGTGGATTAGGCGTGTGGAGGGGGTCCGATTGAATTTGGGGAGAATTTGAAGATGATGGATGCAAATGCCCCTGATGCCCCGGGCCTTGAGATTGGACTTGAGATATCAGCGTTCTCATGACTGTCACATTCTCCTGCTGAGAATCGGTAATCAGTTGCCGAAGCTCGTCCTTCAGGGAAGACTTCCATTGTTCCATCGATTCTTTCAGCTGATCAATTTCGCGCCTCATCTCAGCCAACGAGCTCTGATACCAATGTTAAGTAGAACAGAAACTCCAACCCAGGTGACCCAACAATTGAATGGGTCTCGAGAGCTAAAGAGAATTTTAGCTGAGAATCAGAATTTCAGAGAAGAAAGATAGAGGAATAAATCGCTGCCTTTCTCTTCGACAGTTGCCTATTTACATCATCAAAACAGACTGCTAATCCGTTAGGCAAGGGCGGATCAGCCACAGTAAGGCACACCATAAGATAATGGACGAGCATAACTAATGAAACCGAAAATGAAATGAAAAAGGAAGGAACTGGACTGGACTGGACTCGAGCTACAGAGCTAAGGCTGGGCCGTTTATTACAATCGTATCACCCTAAGAGGTAAACCGGGAAACTACGCTGGTCTTCAGACTTTAGGAGTCAAAGAAATCGAAATCTGATATCCGCGGCATCATGTTAGCACCCAATCTAAACGTATAAATGCATACTAGTTCTCACACAAACCTCGGCTTATTGATGAATCATGGCCTAATTACTAGCACTTCATCTGCACCGACGACGTTTACTTTTTGAAAATGTTCAAAACTTTCCTTCCCCAACATATTCTGTCATATATATCTGAATAAATTAAGAGGAGATACCTGCTGAATATTGTCAATCTACATCGTTTCTTTTTATCTTCATTGTAGCGTATAATTTACCAAACTGGTCTAGTTGCAAAGAGAAAATAATACCAAATTAAACATAATGCATACTGATGAGTAATGACCAGCGAATTCAATGGACATCAGACTTCAATAATTCTAAATTAAAAACAAAATAATAATTGCACCGATTCCAGCTAAACTCGAACAGTAATACTAACAATTCACAACGGGAAATCCTTAATCAATTATTAAATTCAATGCAACAATCTCAACCATGCAAAAGGAAACGGCATTTAAAGAGATAGAGTCACGAAATGTTCACATCAAAAATAGCAAGAAAAAACCCCCCAAAATCAGCACGAAGAATTGAATCATATATCCTCTGCAAACATGTTTTTTCCATAACTAACCTCGAGACAGGCAGAGGTCGAATTGATTTAATCCTTCGCATGGTGCAAGAAAGCAACAGAACACAGAACTGAAGCAACGAAGGCGAAAAATCCCAACCCTATTACCAACAAAATTACTGCTACAACTAAATCCAACATCCCTTGTACGCTGAAAAGACCCATCATAGTCGAGACTCGAGACCTGGTTCAGCATCCTCCTATATTTGTGTTTCAACAATTCAAGGGAGGGCCATTGTTGATAAACAATAGCTCAAAAGGGTTGGCGAAGGGGCAAATGAAGAAATTGAAAGAGAGAGAGAGAGAGAGAGAGGTGGATCAGTGTCAGAGACACGCAGAGACGAAGTTATTAGGAGAGGGCACGTGCCCCATAAAGACATAATCGCAGACAGTGAGCAAACCTTCGAATTATTTGGGCACGTGCAGGGATTTTTTGGTAATTCAGCGACCACAATTCCATTTCGACTAATAGACTCCAGAGATCGGTGTTACCTTATCTGATCTATAAAATCCACTGTACAGCCCTTGAACTTTTTATTTACCAGACACGATCATCGACCTCCAGAGCAGAACTCGGGACCTTACGTTTCCTGCTCCGCCGCCGCCTTCGCTGAACTGCCGCTGCTCCTCCGTCGCTGATTCGCTGCTCCAGTGCTCCATCGAGACTCGAGCGAAATTCCAATTCGACCTCATCTTCGGAATATAATTACTAATTAGGAGGATGTGGGGCTTTGGAGGTAGGTATTATTGGGGAAAGAGAAGAGAGGAGAGAGGAGAGAGGAAGGCGGAAGGGATAGTAGTGTTATTTGCATGGATGTCGAGTGACGAGAGGTATTTGAGGCGTTATATTGACCTCTATGCTTCCTTTGGTTGGGATTCTCTTGTTTGCCATCCTCAATTCCTCAATTCATTCTTCCCTGAAAAAGCGGCGTCAACGGCCTTGGAAATTCTCAACGAGCTTGTTGAGGCCCTCAAAAGAAAGCCATGCCCTGTTGTATTTGCATCCTTTTCTGGAGGTCCAAAAGCTTGCATGTACAAGGCTCTTCAGATTATCGAGGGAAGATGTGAGGCACAAAATCTGGAAAATTATCGATTAGTTCGAGACTGCGTTGCTGGCCATATTTATGATTCCAGTCCTGTAGATTTCACTAGTGATCTTGGAGTTCGGTTTCTTTGTCACCCAACAGTTCTTAAAATGCCCCACCCACCAAGATTGGTAACATGGACTGCAGATGGCATTGCTTCTGGGCTAGATGCACTCTTTCTTGGCAGGTTTGAATCCCAGCGCGCTGAGTACTGGCAGACTCTCTACTCATCTGTTGGCATTGGAGCTCCTTATCTGATCTTATGTTCCGAAGATGATGAGCTTGCTCCCTGTCAAACAATTTGCAATTTCGCTAACCGGTTAAGGGAGCTTGGTGGAGATGTAAACCTAGTGAAATGGATTAGCTCGCCTCATGTAGGACACTATCGACAACATCCAGTTGGATACACAGCTGCTGTCAAGGAGCTACTGGGAAAAGCATCGACAGTGTATTCAAGAAGAATCCGACAGTTAGAAGGAGAGAAGCTGGCCTTGGAGGAGGGGACGCATAATGCGGTGTTCTCTGAGCCATTCGGCCAACTGAGGAGAAAAGCAGGTGATGGATTGAAGGGGGTCTTGGGTAGAGTGCCAGTTGCTGGGTTAACAGAGCAGTCGGTTTTGCCATGCGCACTTGACTACCAAGACGATCGAGGGGTTGGATCTATGTCAAACGGGGGAAAAGAAAGCCTACTGCAGCTGACTAGCAGCCCACCGAGCTTCGACGCGAGTGGCATTCTGGGACAAATCCTGTTTGATGTATGTGTACCAAAGACGGTTGAAGATTGGGATATAAAGCCATCAGGGTCATTGAAACCTCCATCAAGAAGTCTTACACACTTGAATCCTATCAAATGTTTACGAAGATCAAGATTGTGATTAAACTGCTACTATCTTGTGTGAATATGACTGTTGTTGAATAATTCTTACAGAATTAAATTTCCATTTATTTATTTTTTATTTCAGTTGCACATTTCCAGCACAGTTAGTTTGAGTCTTTGTGTGTGTGTGTGTGTGTGTGTGGTTAAATTAGTGAAACCCGCATCATAATCGCATAACACCAAATTGGATCACTATGATCATCTCTAAAAATGACACCCATTCCAATAACCATATCCAAACAGCTACATTAACATTGGCTTTTAATGAAGATGTTGGCGAGGGAGTCAAATCTGTTGTTCAAATTCTTCTAGTGGATGTATGGTGAAGTTATCTTCCAGCATATTAATGATATCCGTGGGAAGAGTAGAAAAATATGCGCAGGCAGCAGCAATAGTGTGCTCATTATTTATAGGTTTGTGCTTGAAAACAACAGCATTCCTCAGTTTCCAATTTGCCCACAAAATGGCACAGCCGCACAGCCTCATGTGATAAGCTCTTTTTTTATACCTGCTGTTAAACCAATTTCTGAATAATTCAACCAGACTGATACTGACCTTGACCAATATAGATTGAGGATGGGCAACCAAACCAACTTACTCTAGCAATAATATTACACTGAAAAAACAGGTGTGCTGCCGCATTGACAATGGGGACAAGAGTGATCAATACTGGGGATTTTATGACGAAGATCAACCCTTATAATTAGATAGTCATCACTCATCACTACCCAATGAAAGAGGTGGGTCCTAGGATTGCTGTCTTTATATCTCCAATACATGCTCCAAGGAAGTTGGGAGCATTATGAGACGGGTAAGGATTAGAGTTGGAAGGCTGCAAATTATATATTGAGGTATATGCTGAATTTGTGGAGAAGGTGCCAGCAGGGTGAGGCCTCCACTCAAGGAAACCTTCAGATACCTGTGAAGACTGAATAATGTGTCTGTAGAATGTGTAGAACTTCCTCCAGAGGGAAACAAAGAAAGATCAGCTATGTATTTCGTCTACTTGGATTCTCCAAAATCAAGTCAGAAACCAAAATGACAAGTTGGCGGGCATGGTTATATCTGTGTACCCTAAAGGAAGGAAGAGCAAAGACCCACGGATCATCCCAAATAAGAATACCACAACCATTCACAACCTGCCAAGAGATGAAGAGCTTCAACAATCTCTCGTGATCAACTATGATTTCCAAGTAGGAGAAGCATTACGGACTGGAAGAACATCCCAAAAGCTGACATTCCTCGAATACATTGCATTAGGACTTATTTGACTCTACTTACCAAAAATAATTATCCAAGATAATTATTTATTTTTAAAAAAATTTAGCTAAACAAGGAGTTAAATAACCTGGCCCACAAAGCTTGAGGATTAGATAGAATCTCCAAAGGAGCTTAGCTACCATATATTGATAATCTCTATAATTCTGATACCCAGTCCCCCATTCTTCTTTGGTTTACATATAAATTCCCAAGAAGCAGGGATGTAATGTCACACACAATTAGGTTTGTACCACCAGAAGTTTCTCTGAATCTTTGTAAGCTCGTGAAAAGTTGTTTAAGGTAGTAAATTCGATAACATATGGTATATAGAGATAGATGAAGTGTAGATTTAATAAGCTCTATGCTACCTGCATGGGAAAGGATTTTTCATTGCCAATTACTCAGCCTTGTAGAGCAGATCGATAAGATCATCATATTACATCATTTTGAGGTTTTTAGGTTGTTGGGAAAATCGCCACAGATATTTATCCTGATCTTGCATCAATGAAATTGATAGCAAAGAACACATGCAATCTAGTGTTATAGAATAGGCGATTTACTCTAATTGATCATTTTCCCCAACCATTGCGAATAGATAATTAAAATCTCTTTGACAGTACTAAGAATTCCTTCTTAAAGATGAGTGAGTCTATCTCCAAACATAAGATGACTAACAGCTGGAGATCTTACGGATCATCCTTCTTATATAAATAAAAAAGTCTAGACAAGACTTGAGAGCAAAGGATAAACAAATATGGAGATATCGGATATCCTTGCTTTCTTCCTCTACCACCCTTAATCCAGCCACAAGAATTTCCATTGATGATGATGGAAAATGACATACAAGAGACACAATGCATAATAAATGTGTGTGAAGGACCTCTTGTAACACCCCAAATTCACTACTGAAAAATTTCGTTTAAAACGAAAGGTTTAACGGAAGCGTACAATTTAAAACCATGAATTTAGGGGTATTACCGCCACACTCAGTACCGGACCGGTTCACTTCTACCGTCCCGATACCGAGTGCTAAGGCTAGATCAAAATTTCGTGAAGTGAAACCAACAAAGCATAAGTGCATAATCAACATAAAATATCCAGGAAGGTTAAGGTACCAACAGCAGTTAAAATATCGTTAGGATTACAATTTAAGAATTCCATTCCAAAATACGAGCGTAACATAAATACGACTCAGAACATGATAAATGACAACGGAAATAACAAGATGTCCGACCGGCTCCCTCTCGGCCCCAACCAAAGTAGACTCAATACTCAGCCCCACCCGATGCCTCATAGGTGTCGTAGGCATCGAAAACCAAATCTCCTACCTGCACAAGGTCAGAAGGGCCCTCTGCTCGTGGGAATGAGCAGCACCCATGAAACGGATGATCAGTACGCTACGTACTGAGTAAGGTAACAGACGAGCTAAGGCCAACACATAGCACACAAGACCCACATTCAACACATAAATAACATACGATGACATGCATGAATAGATCTAATCACTTTCTGATATCTTATTCTGTATTCTCATTAATGAAATAAGTCCATTTCACGCATTCTTCAATAATCCATGTGAGCACGGGAATCCCACTATTATAGCCGGTGGACCGGAAATAAAAACACAGGGCAGAACGCCTCTGACCACTATTCTAACCGGTGGACCGGACTGGCCCCGCCTCAACATGGTGTTCCACTGTAAGTACTTAGTATTTTTCCCATGGTTTAACTTATTTACTTTGGGTCTATCGAGCCGAGGCCCCCACTATTATAGCCGGTGGACCGGAAATAAACACACAGGGCTGAACGCCTCTGACCACTATTATAGCCGTGGACCGGAACGAAACGCACAGGGCAGAACGCCTCTGACCACTATTATAGCCGGTGGACCGGAACGAAACGCACAGGGCAGAACGCCTCTGACCACTATTCTAATCGGTGGACCGGAACGAAACGCACAAGGCTCGGCTCAACAGTCTTTCGCTTTACGTTATTAGTGTCTTATCCGTGTCTTATTGAATCACACATCACCCTTGACATGCATGCCAATAACATACTACTATTTGCCTCTCAAGCGGGCCCGCCTCATATGTTGAGACACTTACCCTTTTCTCACACCCGACATCCATCCCCCGTAGACTAGGGCATAGTGACATATAGTAAGGCACGATCTCCAAGAATATAGACTACCCCGACACATATGATATCGACTCCGTATGTCCTCATCCCTCTAGGGTTCCTCCTCGGAGAACCTAGTCGGACCTATGTGGCCCAACTCTTTCTTACTTACCCAGACGTTACTTTGTTCTCTATCTCGCGCCTCATATTTATTATGAAACTCCCCAAATGTATTACCTTATTTCCCAAGTTCACGTGTGACCGACAAAACCCTAATTGGCCACCCAAACCCTAGCACTTTACTTCCTCAATAAGTAATCTCCCTCTTTCACCCCAAATCTCTCCTCTCCTTTAGAAAACCCATACTCCCCCTTTATATAAGTGAACTCTCACTCTCAACCCCACACTCCATCCTTCCTTGATCATTTTTACCCTTGTACCCCTCAGTTTCCTCATTTTCTCCCAAAACCCTAATTGGGTCCCTTAGACACCCTTACATCGATCCACGTAAAATTTTGCACCCGAGTCCCCAATGGACCCGTAACTTTGACATTATCTTACTTACTTCCTAAATCAACTTTCCTCACGTAAGATTCATTCCCATGCATAATTTAAACACTCCATGCAGACTCTCCAACATCCACTCACACACAAAACCCTAATAAGGCCTCTTATACACCAACTTATGTGCTATTGTTCATACTAAGTCTCCAATCCTTCCAAGACTCTCCCAAGCTCTTACTTACAACCCAAATCAGCTTTTCCCACGTAAGGATTACGCCCATGCAAGGTCTAAGCCCCCCATGCAAACTTTCCAACATCCACTTCCCCGTTGTTCTTTTGTTATCATTTTATGCTACCCAAAACCCTAGCATGCATGTCCTAGAGGGCCATAACAAGTCACATCGTCAACATCAACAATAAACATGGGACATGGCATGCATGTATAACATAAGGCACACACAACATACCTCATGATCCACGCTGCGCTACACAAAGCAGGTTATTCATAACACATGCATAATACACATCAACATGGCATGCTCATCATTCATCAACACATTTCATCACACATAACGTAAGGCCATAGCTTCGTCCTTACCTAGGTAGGCACCAGGCTTGGAGCACGCTCCTCTAGCTCCTTAGGGCTCGGATCGGGGTCACCTATGAAAGGGGAAAAAGCTAAGTATTAGTTTCTCTTATAATTACTATCAATCCTCATTCTAGTTTAAGGTTAGGATTTTTATTACTAAAAAGAGTTTTATACAAAAACTAGGGTTTTTACCTCAGAATTAGTATACTAAATATTAGTAGTCAAAATATGTTTATTTTTAATACCTATTGTTACACTTATATTATTAGACCCATTAGCCCTATTTTTATAGCATTAGTGTTTGCTAGGCATAGTTAAGTAATGGTAATAGTGGTAATGGTAAACTACTAATAGTGATACTTATGTTGGTGTTAGTATTAAAATACTATTACAATGGTTGCAATAACAACGAGCTAACACTCCTAGGGGTAGTCATGATAAAAGTCGTATTTTGAATAACTAATATAAGGGCTCCCATATTTTGTCACCCTAATAGAATTAGCATATGGGTAATATCAATAATAGGATGACACCAATGTTAGAGATATTAGGTGTGGTAAGACTCTATTACGCAGTTACAATACTTCACATAAGGTTGGGTTAAATAGTAAGAACACCAACAGTGGTAGTAATCTTAGCGATAGTATTAATAAAAATAATAACACTAACACTAATGGTTAAGTATGTTGAAAGCTAGGGTTTTGAGAAAGATTATGGCTTGTAAGAAAATAACACTCTTAGGATACAGAGATTAATAGTGGTAACAACAATAATAAAAGTAATAATAATAGTAGTATTAGAAATGCCAATAATGACGAAAATGGTATTAGCCCTAAGTTAAGTATAATAGGGTTTAGGGTTAGAAGGGGTGATAGTATGATAGCATTAAGGATAATACAGAAATGGTATTAGTAAATAAGTTAATAATAATAATAATAATCATAACAGTAATATTAATAATAATAATACTAATGATAAGTGTAATAATAATAATAATAATAATAATAGTAATAATAATAATAATAATAATAATAATAATAATAAGTGTGATAATACTAATATTAGGTATAAGCCACTATAGGTGGCATAAGAGGAGGGTTTTAGGGTTCAGGTGAGTGGAAGACCACCTGAGAACGGTGGTGGTCCGGCGGCGGCGCGAGGCGGCGGCGGTGGAGGAGGAGGAGAGGGAAAAGGTGGGGGAAAGTGGTTAGATGGGAGGAGGAAAAAGGAAGCTAAGTGTGGGGGAGGAGACAGCAGGGAGAGGAGAGTGGAATGAGGGTGGTGGCGTGAGCAGGGAGGCGGCGCGCGGTGGTGGACGCGGCGGCCGAAGGAGGAGGAAGGTGGTGGAAATGGTGGAGGCCGGTGGAGAAGGAAGCAGGGGTAAGGAGGGTATGGGCAGGTAGGGGAGGACCTGCTGGTCACTTTGAGAGGTGGAGCGGGGGTTAATTACGGCGGAGGTGGCGGCAGAGGGCGGCGCAAGGTGGCGGTGGCGTTTTTTCGGGGTGGCACCTTCGCACGATTGTGGTGGCTCGTGCGGGGTAGGAACGGAGGCAGCGACGGTTTGGTTGCGTGGAGGGTGGTGCAAGGGTTGGTTCTGGGGGTGTTTGGATCGTCGGCGTTAGGCAGCGGCGGCGGACGGCTTGTCTAACGGGGCGGCGGCAAGAATGGAGGGTTTCTGGGTTTCGAAATCAAAACCCAGATTAAGGAGGCTCTTTAGGTATTTATAGGCCGATTGAGGTGGGCAATGACAAGGGGAAGAAGACAAGCGGTGGCAGGTACCAGGCATGCCGCCCGGTGGCGGTAGTCGAGGTTGTTCTGCCATGGCAGGGGCGTCGGGGTCGAGGGAAGAGGAAAAGGGAAAGGGGCAGGTCGCTCGGGAGAGGGGAAAAGGCCGGTTGGGGTCGAATTGGTGTAAGGAAAACGACGGGAGAGGGAAAGTCAGGGTGGCCGGCCGTTGCAGGCGGCTGCCGGCAGGTGCAGCGGTTGCAGGTCGGGGTACGGTCATGCAGGAGGAAGAAGAAAAGGGAAAGGGGGGTGGACCGGCGGTCCAGGGAAAAAGAAAGGAGAGGGAGAACCGGCCGGTTGGCAACGGTTACTTCCTGTTAATTGAAACGCGGAGTTTAAGAGGATATGGGGGCAGAACTCTGCGTCGCGCCTGGCGATGCGGGCTGGACGCGCTGGGCCACGGGGGAAAGGAGAAGGGAGGGAAAAGGGAAAGTTGGGCCGGGCGAGGCCCAACCGGCGGGTAAGAAGAAAGGAAAAAGAAAAGGAAGAAAAGGAAAAGGAAGAAAAAGGGAAATGGTTTTTTTTTTTGGGTTTTGGATTTTGCATAAATTATTTAGAATATTTTTGGGTTATTGAATAAAAATATTTAGAAAATAATAATTAATCCCTTTTTAGCTTAATTTAGGTTATTTTAGATAAATTTCCTTAACTTCCATGTTAATTAGGAAAATACCTTAATTTTTTTTCAATTAAATTCTTTATTATTTTCCTCCCAACTTACCTTAATTGATTCCCTATATTTTAAGTAAATTAATTTATATGCTTAATTCCCTACTAATTCCTTATTTGGCCAAAATTTCGGAACTTAGGATTTTGGGATATTACACCTCTAATACCATAATCAGCCAGGATGTTGTGAATAAAGCTCCAATCTACTCTATATAAGCTTTAAAAGCATCAACCTTTAGCATGAATCCAGACTTATGACTCTTGGAATGCATAATAGAGTGTACCACTTCTAGTACATTGGCAATATTATCTCAAATATGTCTTTCGGGTACAAAAAGCATTATGAAAATCATTAATTAAAGAATGCAATCTATTTGCAAGGAATTTGGCCACAACTTTGAATACCACATTACAAAGTAATATAGATCTGAAGTCTTCCGGCTTAAGGTGATGTAGGTGTGATTGAAGTTAGAAGGAAAAGACAGTGATGTAAATATATTCTGCATAAACTCATAGACCTCTTTTTCCCACGATACACCAGCTTCTATCGCAGAAGACAGTAGGTACACCATCAGGGCCTAGAGCATTGAGACCACTGATGTCATGAACTGCTTCATAAACTTATGTTTTTATCTTTTATTAGAACAATATATACCTATGTTACGGCATTAACACTATAATTTTAACCAAACATGGCAGTGAATGGCTTTTCTCCAGATTCAAATACAATGAGAAAAATCAATCATCCAACAAGCACTACAAAATAATTGACTTTTGCCAACAGAAACTTAGGCACAGATACTTTTTGTGTTGGTAAAAGTAACTAATACCAATAGATAATTTTCTGTAGGCAATAATGTAGTTTTTCCCATATAATTTTTTTATCTGTTGGTATTAATATGTTATGTTATGCCAACAGATCTTTTACCATCACTTATATCTGTGGTTATTAGTAGTATTATACCAACAGAACTAATACCCACTTTTACATCTGTTGGTATTAGTATTTATGAAATTCAACAATAATATTTATTTTTATATAATTTTAATAATGATTAATTCTAGTCTTTTTAATAATAATAATAATAATAATAATAATAATAATAATAAATAAGTCATTAGTCATTATTAGAAATAATAGTTTACATATATTATTATTAAATATTATTTTATTTCTAATTTTTAATATTAATATTGTTGATAATGGTGTCTTTTAACAATTATAATGAAATAATATATATTATATCTACTACCATTTACTATTAAATTAATTTATTATTAAATACTACCAATTATCATTCAAATATATATTATCTTAAAAATAATAAATATTATCAATAATCATTCACATTATTAATAATTATTCATATTAGATACTATTATTAATTTATTTAATTATGATTCATATTATTATTATTAATATAATTCTTTATTAATAATTACTAAGAATAATTATTTTAGGACATTATTAGTATTATTATTATTTTAAAAAAATATTATTACTAATTGTTGGAAATTATGATTAATATTTATATTATTCATATTTGTATTTATTTCCCATTATTAATTATTTTTTAATAATAATTATTATTTTATTATAAATTATGATTAATATTATCTTAATAATACATTATAAAATATTAATTTCGATTAAATTTAATATATTTAAAATTACAGTTTTGACATAAATTCTTTTAAATAATTGAAAAAAAAACAAAAAACAAAAACTCTGCTCCCCGCCCCTTATTCCCTTTCCCGCTGCTCCCCGCCCCTTATTCCCTTTCCCGTTTGTTTCTCGACAACATTACCTCATTCTTGTGTCTCGAGTCTCGACGCCTCTGCCTCCCAACTTGGTTCCTGTGGTTCGTTGTCGAGCGACCGTCCACACCAACTCGCCGCCGCTCGACCGTGCCGCCACATCTCCCGGTCGTCGCACACGGCTGCATCAAGGGAGCAGCAGGAGCGGAACAGCACCAGTGGAAGGGCAGAAGCGGCGTAGCAGCAGGGCAAGAAGGCTGCAACGGCGCTCGACCGGCCTGACATCTCCACCGTCTGTAGGCCACCGGTGACTGCTCCTCTCCCACCGACGAAGCTCCGCCGCCCTTTACCTGCATTGATTTGGCTTATTTCGTTTGGTATAATTTTCCGAAACCCTAATTTTTTGTTTTGATTAATTATGAAATAATGTTCTTTAATTAAGCTAAATTAGTTATTTAATTAAGTATATATGTATTGTATGATTGAATTGGATATGCTAATTATGTGATATATGTTGATTTCTGGAATTTGTGATTATTGACCCGGTTATGTCCGGATATGTTGTATTCGGTCGATTAAGCTATTTGGGATGATTTAATTATACATTATACTTTAAAATATACTTAATTTCGTATTGGAATTGTCAATTTAAGAAAAATGTGTGAAATTATTCAGAATTTGATTTTAAGGTCAAATCCTTGCGGATTTAAATTGAATTGTATAATTGAGTTATTTTATTAAATTGATTATACATTTTGTAATAGAATATGTTTAATTTCATTTCAGAACCGTCAATTTAAATATTTTGGCAAGATTTGACCGAATTTATAGTACGGGCTCAAAAACGCTTATTATGTTAAATTGGGTATTCTTTCTATTTTTTTTAATCTATTGAGTATATAATATATTATAAAATAGGTCATATTACATTTCAAAACATTTAATTTAAATAAGTTAATAAAATTTGTCTGAGTTGTATTTTTTGTCCTAAAACCCTAACTTTCAAATAATATTATGTAAATTATCATTTGTATAGTTTATTCTAAAATTGATTTTATAGAATTATTTAAAATGACCTTAATTGTATTTTAACACGTTCAATTTGGATTAATTGGTTTGAATGATTTGGATTTGTATTTTGGACTTTAAAACCCTAATTTTTGGGAATAGATTCTGAAATCAATTAAATTGAGTTGTAAAACATGAATACAATACAAGTGATAAATGGAGATGACTGTTGTAAAACATGAATAGAATGCAAGTGATAGATGAAGATAACCGTTGTATGCAACTATGGAAAAATATCACAAACTAGTTTTTTTTTTCTAGAAAACACCGCAACTAAATTTGGTCAAATATAATAACAACTAAACTAAAACAAGAAGGTAATTTTGGTGAAATATAAAGACAACTATATTAAAATATAAGGATAATCATGGTAAAATATTACAACTAACTTTGGTTAAATATAACTATATAATTATTAGCAAATGGGAAACAACTATAGTAATGATGGTGAAACAATTGTAATAATGTAAAACATCAATATTAATAATGGAAAAATATTAATAGTAATAGTAGTGAAACTTTAATGGTAATAATGGTCAAACATCAATGCTAAAAATGGGAAATTATTAGTTTAATGGTATAATTAATTATACAATAAAATACCATAAAAAACAATGGAACAACATAATTATAAATATCATGAAACATATAATAATTTTTTAAATTAGAAGCACATCAATAAGAGTCTCTAGTCGTAGAGAAAATTTAAAGAAATATAAAGATACATATTTTTAATTATCTTAATTTAAGATAAATTAACTCAAACAAAAAGAGAAAAAATAATGTGCACCTTGTAGTCGCCTACACCATTAACCTATTGCTATGGAAGATCAACTACACCACCCCAAATGTTGTTATCCGGCTAGTAGACTAGATCTATCTGAAATTTGACAAATTTTATTTGGTTGATATAGATATAATTTGTTAAATAGATATGAGCACAAATATGGATGAAGATTTGATTTGGTGATAGGTTGCTTGTATGATTTGTGGGTTTATGGGTCTTTTCTAGGGCTTTTGAGCTACAAGTGTTCAAAGCTAATGCTTGTATGTTATATTGGTGGATTGGTAGCATCGCCTACAATTAAATTGTAGATATATTATAATTATAATTATAATATATAAAGCTACACAAATCATGTGCTACAAAAAACTAGTCTTTATTATTATCCTTTGTCCTTATTTTTCTCATTATTTTGATGTCTCTACTTGTTGAAAATTATGTAGGAACTTGATGTCATGGATGTATTTAAGGACAAGAGTTGGGTGAAACTAAGGAGAGTAGAAAATACTTACAAAAGAACCTTAGATACATTCCTTGACTATGCATTTGCAACCTCGGTCACTGATGGGAATAAGATTGCTTGTCCATGTTTGACTTGTGCAAATCGATTTTATCATGAAAGAAATGTGGTTAGAGGTCATCTTATAATGAGAGAAATGGATATAGACTATCAAAGGTGTGTTTGGATTTTTCATGGGGAGCAAAGGGGCAATGAAGATAATGAAAATTTTGATTTGGGGCTCGATGATGATATGGGGTTTGATGATGTGCATGATGGTTCATGTGATGATGTTCTTGAGATGGTAGGAGATGTTTTTGAATTTCATGGGGCAAGTAGTAGTTGTCCAGGTTCTAATGAAGAAGCTGATGCATTTTTTAAGTTGATTGAAGATGCAGGGCAACCCTTATATCCTGGTTGTGAAGCTTTTAGTAAACTCTCCTTCATTGTTGAAATGCATCATCTGAAATGTTTATATGGAGTGACCGATGTTGCCTTTGATGCCTTAGTGAAATTGTTTAAAAGAGCTCTTCCAAAAGAATCAACATTGCTGAATTCTCATAGGAAAATGCAGGGGATTATAAAAAAACTTGGACTTGGTTATGAGAAAATTGATGCATGTCCAAATGATTGCGCACTTTTTAGGAAGGAAAAGATTGATTTAGATAATTGTCCTATTTGTAATGCTTTAAGATGGAAAGTTGTCGATGATGGAACTGTGTTGAAATTAGCTAGTGGCAAAAAGGTTCCTTTAAAGGTATTACGACACTTTCCTTTGATCCCGAGGCTTAAAAGGTTGTTTATGTCATCAAAAACAGCTCCCTTAATGAGATGGCATGAAGAGGAGCGAAAAAAAGATGGTAAGCTCAGGCATCTAGCAGACTCTTATCTTTGGAAAGATTTTGATTCTAAGTACCCAGAGTTTGCTAGTGATTCAAGAAATGTCAGGCTTGGCTTGACAAGTGATGGGTTCAACCCATTTGGCATGATGAGTACTCAATATAGCATTTGGCCAGTTGTATTAATGGTTTATAACTTACCTCCTTGGTTATGTATGAAACAATCATACCTTATTCTTTCACTACTTATACCTGGCCCAAAGGCTCCTGGAAATGATATTGATGTTTTTCTTGAACCATTAGTTGATGAGTTAAAGGAGCTGTGGGATGTAGGATTAGAGACTTATGATGCCTCAAAAAATGAAACGTTCTCTCTTCATGGTGCCTTGATTAATACCATCAATGACTTTCCAGCGTATGGCAATTTGTCGGGATGGAAAACTAAAGGAAAAATTGCATGCCCACATTGTAATATAGATACTTGCTCTGAATATTTGAGGGGAAGCAAAAAAATGTGTTATATGGGCCATCGCCGCTTCTTGGATTCTAATCACAGATTTCGTCGTAGTAGAAGGGCCTTTGATGGGAAAACAGAACTTAAACCTCCTCCTACATCATTTTCTGGGACAGACTTGTTATACCAAATGGATGGAATTGATGTCATATTTGGAAAAGCCCCTTATACTCATAATAAAAGGAGAAGGGAGGATAAAAAAAGGCCTTGGAAGAAGAGAAGCATATTCTTCCAACTTCCATATTGGGAGCATCTTCTACTACGCCACAGCTTAGATATGATGCATGTGGAGAAGAATATTTCCGAAAATTTACTTGGTACGCTTTTAGGCATCGAAGGGAGAACTAAGGATACCTTACAGTCAAGACTTGACTTGCAGGTAAAGGATATAAGGCATGATATGCATCCAATTGAAATAGAAGATAAAATATATCTACCTCCAGCATGCTTCACATTAACCCAAAAAGAAAAGGAGGAAATACTAAGCATATTAGGTTCTGTGAAAGTACCGGATGGGTATGCTGCAAACATCAGAAGGCGAATTGTTGATGGAAAAATCTCTGGGTTAAAAAGTCATGATCATCACATTATAATGCAACAACTATTACCATTGGCTTTAAGAAAAATGCGGAATAAGGATGTGAGTAAGGTGTTGATTGAGCTAAGTAATTGTTTTAAGGAACTTTGCTCGAAAGATGCAACAACCCAAGACTTGGAGATATTAGAGGATCGCATCGCTCTCACACTATGTCATATGGAGCGCATTTTTTTACCTTCTTTCTTCGACATCATGGTACACCTAGTTGTTCATTTGCCTAAGGAGGCAATCATCGCAGGTCCAGTATTTTACCGTTGGATGTATCCTATGGAAAGGTATGTACATTCTAGTATTTTATTTATTATTTTTAATGGAAGATCAAGCTTATGCTCCCTTTATGTTAGTAATATGATACTAATGTTATAGGTATTTGAGGAGGTTAAAAATGTATGTTCGTAATAAAAGTCATCCTGAAGGATCAATTGCAGAAGGATATATTGCGGAAGAATGTCTGACATTTTGTTTTAGATATTTGCCTGATGTTCCAACAAAGGAAAATAGGTCCACACGAAATGATGATGATGATGGTAATGAATTGCATAATGGGTTGCCTATATTTTCCTTAAAATCTCGTGCAATGTCTAAGAAAAAAGATGTACAACCTGAATATATGTTGATTGAAGAAGCACATAGTTATGTGCTTGCAAATTGTGATGAAGTTGACGTATTTGCACAGTAAGTCCTAATTCTCTTTGAATAATTTTTTTAATCATTTTATATATATTTCTAACTTTATTATTTGTTCCCAGAGAGCATTATGATATCATAAGAACTGAATACCAACAGATGTCAAATATGATTGATGACATCCATAGAAGAAAGTTTCCTAAATGGTTTGCAATGAATGTATGTTGATACTTATACTCATTATGTTTATATCATTAGTTATACATCTTTTTATTCAATGAGTGTTATTAATTATTAGGTCTCCAAGCATCTACCAAATGAAGCATGTGTTGGAGAAGATCTGATAATTCTTAGTCTTGCTCCAAGCATGTGGATAAAGACAATGACTAAATTAACTTGCAATGGATACAGGTGGCGTGTGAAAGGCATTGATAGAGGAGTGTAACTCAAAACTCTGGCGTTCTAGTCAATGCAAATACAGATATTGGAAGCATGTCATACTATGGTGTTTTAGTAGAAATTATTGAGCTGACTTATCCTCGTGGAAGGAGTGTTATTTTATTTCGATGCCATTGGGTTGATCCTAGTAAAGGAGTTAAAGAGGACAAACTTGGATTTACTCTTGTTAATCTAAAGGCTATTCTGAAAACAAGTGAACCATTTGTCTTGGCATCTCAAGCATTGCAGGTGTTTTATACCCCAGATTCTAAAGAAAGAAATTGGCATGTTGTCAATGTTACTAAGCCAAGAGACTTGTTTGAAATGGAAGACGATCTCATACCTAAAGTGGATCGTAGACAAACTAGCATGCCTACAGATTTAGGTGTAGATGATTTTACTGTTACTGGAGAAGAACAAGAACCTTTTGTTGCTATGACAGAAAGCAATAATGATGATGAAGAAATTGAAGAATATAGTTCCCAAAGTGATGAAGAAGATAAAACTTTATATGATTATGATACCGAGTAGTGTTAGAAATATGTATCTTTTTCTGATTTTGGTTATAATGTTAGAAATGTAATTTGATGTTTGTGTGTTCCGGTTATGAAGATTGTGTACTTTAAGGTTTTTAATAGTATTTATTTTTCTTATGCTTAAATATATTTTGTATTGTATGCCTTTCAATATTTTTAATTATTACTATCAATATGGTATGTTGAATGAATATATATACTAATTCTACTTTGTATGTTGTTAGGTTATCATGTCGGGTTTAGAAAAAGCATCAAGTAAAAAGAAAAAAACTACAATAAGTCGGGAACAATTACAGGTAAATCTATCTTTCCTATATTTTTTTCTTCTTTTATGTACTTTCTTTTTCTTAGCAACGTAAATGGTAATTATCGGTGAAAGTTTATTTTTAATATGTTACTTTTTGATTTCTAAGTTGCATACGGAAACATAACTAATTAAATACTAATTCTCATTTTTTATGTTACTAGGTTTCTATGTCATCTTTGCAAAAGGCATTGAGCAAGAAGAAAGTAACTCAAAAAAGTCAAGGACAATTGGAGGCAATTTTTTTACTATTATTGCTTTCGTGTGCTAGTTAGAAATTATTTTGTTTTAGTAGTACTAAATATGGTTGTCCTAATTATCTTTCTTCATAATTTTGTTGTCAATTTTTTGTATAAGTCTAGGAAATACTTTTATCTCGAACAATTGTATCTAACCTCTTAGCCACCATTAATTCATCATTATTATTGTATTATTTATGCAGGAAAGAATTTCAAAATTTCCAAATGAAGAACAATCAATTGAAGCAATAGGACATGCTCATGGGCTAAAGAAAGTGATTGCAATCGATCCATCCACATATTCATCAATTAAGTAGAAACTATTCACGCCTATGTCATTAGAGGAAGGATCTCAAAGAGCTGAATTAGGTATATATTTACTTATATTATATTTCATTACTACATTTAATAATGTAAGACATGAGTTTATTCAAAGTTTTTATTACATTCAATTTTTTTCAATTAGGAGGGCAGGAAAGGATAGAATATATGAAAACTACTAAGGAAACAACCATTAATAGGTGGTCCATGTTACTTAGTCGCATGGGTAAGTTTAAAACCTTGTTTGTATGGTAATAGATAATCTTGTAATATATGAAAATGACTAAAGAAAAAATATCTAATGGTAGAAATTAATTATTTGTATGTCTTTTAACTTCGTTATTGCTTGCATTTATTGTTATTTGTTTCTCATTTTTTAAGGCAAACGTCATGGACAAGAATTTTCTTGCTCAAAGATTAATAGTCTAAATGAAGTGATAGAGCAAGATCCTTCGATAATTTCCAATGCTGACATTTGTAAGTCATGTAAATCTATATGTTATAACTTTACTTTAGCATTTATTACCACCTTCTCCATGTTGAAATTGAATAACTCAGCTACCCTTTTTTTGTTGTTATTAGGCAAACGACATAGTCCTAGCCGTATACAATCCATCAATGTGTCATCTATAATAGAAGTAAATGATGGTTCACAAACCGAGCATGCAATTTCAGATGGCTATTTTACCACGAATAGAAGAAGATTTCGAGGTACAATGCCCAGAAATGAAAAGGGTCGTGGATGTAACAAGACTAAAGTGTTAAAGAAGGCTGAGTATGTGGATGTCAATGAACATCTTCAACCAATTAGTGATTCAGCTAGGCAATTGTCAACACTTATAGGTTGCTTGGCACGGGATCCTAGGCGGTTGCCACTTGATTGTTGGGATTGGAGAAAGATGGATAGGACATATCTAGATTCGATTTGGGAGGAAGCAAAGGTACATTACCATAACATTTACTTTGTTAACTTTCTTATTTTTGCTATATGTAATTTATAGTTTTTGTTTTCTATTTCATTTTCTTCCTTTATAGATCTCTTATTACTTTCCTGAAAATCGAGAGCCATATAAGTGGGCATTGGGTAAAATCCATGAAGTTTGGAGAGCTCATAAGTCTGAGTTGAAGGTGGTTCATTTTGATGGAAAAACACACAATCAAGCAATACAGTCTAGGCCAAAGGAAATACCAGAGAGTATGTGGTTAGAGATGGTAAAATTTTGGGAATCTCCAAAAGGCAAGGTAGTGATTTCTCATTTAATTATTTAAAAAAAATAGGCTATGGCTATGATAGTTTGATTAGTTTATTTTTTATACTAATCTTTGTTTTTCTCATATTGCTTAGGAAAGAAGTCAAAGAGGGATTCTCAATCGTGCAAAGTCAAAAATGTGTTCATATGCTGGTTCAAAGAGCTTTGCACGCATCCGAGCGGAAGAAAAGGTAGGTATATAATTAATTCATCTACGCAATACCAAATTTAATTTACTTTGTATGCTTGATATACAATTTCATATGTGTTTTGATTAGGAAAAAATGGGGAAAGAACCCGATGAATTAGAAATGTGGTTGAAAACTCATGAACCGAAAAAGGGTTATTCTAAGCTTAATGATGCTTCTGCTGCAACAAGAGTATGTTTTTAATCTATTTTAATTTTAGGGTTACATATATATATATATATGTATATATATATGCGAATCTACCTCATCTACTGCCCATTAATAGCATTGATTTATACTTTACAGAAAGCGATTCTGGATGAGATGACTGCACTTCCAGAAGGATGTGATGCTAATGCTCGACGTGAAATAATCAAAAAGGTAGTGGGAGAAGATAGGAATGGATATGCAAAAACCTTTGGTCTTGGTGTAAAAGTTCCACGATCCCACAAAAGAAGATGTGCTTTTGAGGAGGAGCGAGCTAAAAGGATCAAATCCGAGTCTAGAGTTGAGAAGTTAGAAAAGGATCTCCTTGAGACTAAAGAGCAAGTAGGATATCTGACTGGTATAATGCATACATTATTAGAGAATCAAGTAAGTTCCTCACTAAATGTTGATAGTTTTTTTTACATTTCTCATGCAACACATTTATTTTGAGTATTTTTTTTTACCTCTAAAATAGTGCATAGATGAATATATGAGAATATTAGGGGTCATATAGTGATTAGATTGGGTAACTATGGTATGTGTGTCTCTTCTTTTTCAATCTCAGCTAATGTGCCACTTCGACTCCGATTGAAAGAAGTTTTGTATGCTAATTGATTTCCTATGATATTTTTAAAAAAATTAGAAAGTAGGTGCAAAAGAAAATGATAAAAATATTTATACGCGCACGCACACTCGCACGTATATATTATATATATTTTAATAAAAATAGACCAAATCTACTAAAATAAAGAGATAAAAATAAAATAAAAATTATAAAACTATTACCTATATTAGTTGTCTAGTCAACGCTCTTTCTCCGATTAATGTCTTTATTTAATCACTGTCCTTACTCTTGTTAACCTATCTTAGCCGACCTATTGAAAAGTTCTAAGTTTATGTCTCGTTATAGGTTCTCAAAATATTTATTAGACGAGGAATCCTAGTAAATTATTATAAATAGTTAAATATTAAATAAATTATACAATCCAAACCTAGAAGATAGTTTTCGTACCAATCTTCTGCAAAAACCCAAACAAAAAAAACTTTGGATATGTATATACTCAATTAAAGAGTACAAACTCTCATCATCTAGCTTTTTGATATGAATTTAGATTAATATGATTAAGTTAATTGTATATATATTTTTAGGGAAAACATGTTGATAATTATTATCAAATGGAGGATGATGAGAATGAAACGGATGACACTGAAGAGGAAAATGAAGAAGATGATGTTTGATGCGTTTTTATAAAAACGCTTTTGTGAGTCGGCTTATGAAGACGGTTGATGCTTTTGTTCGTTAGCTTACGAATATGATCGATATTTTTGTATATCAAATTATGAAAATGCCCGATGTTTTTGTATATATGTTAGCTAATGAAGATGCCCGGTGCTTTTGCTCGTAAGCTTACGAAGATGGTCGATGATTTTGTATATCGGTGCTTTTGCTCGTAAGCTTACGAAGATGGTCGATGATTTTGTATATCAGCATATGAAGATGTTTTTGTATAATAGCCGATGATTTTGTATATCAATGTATGAAGATGTTTTTGTATAATAGCTTATGCTATAAGTCGTTTATATAGTATTGTACTTAAAGGACTGTTATGCCTTTGGGAGCTAAGCAACTAATTATTTTGTACTACACAATGATAATTATATATGGTGTAGTTAATTATATATATATATATATATATATATATATATAAGCATAAATTGTTACTACAGGTGGATATTGGATATTTGATATTTTGTACGTTTTGGCCGATACAGGTTTTAACTATACATATATATATACACACACACACACAAACACACACATACAGGGTTAATATGTATATCCAACAATATATATATGTTGGTAATAAGTTTTAGTAATAGATATAATATTGTGTTTAATACTTTTACACACAGATATAATTGTGTGGTTATTTCTTTTTATCACAGATATAATTTTGTGCCTAATACTGCTAGTCACAGATATTATTTTGTGGGTAATAGTTTTAGTTACAGATATTGTTTTGTGGGTAATACTTTTAGTCACAGATATTATTTTGTGGTTAATACTTTTACTCACAGATATAAGTGTGGGCATAAGTTTTACTAACAGATAAATATCTGTGGGCATTATCAATTATTCCCAACAGATGATACATATCTGTGGGTAAAACTTTTAAGCACAGAGTTTTTGCCCACAATTTTGTCACAAAAAAATATCTGTTGGTAAAAGCTTTTACCAACAGAAAAATAGCTTTTACCCACAGATAAGGCCCTGTTGGCACAAATCATTTATTTTGTAGTGAAGTATTAGATTGTCCGTCACATTTTAAATAGTTTTACTTATCTAATTTGGCAAGCCCAATCCACTTGCATCCCTAATCTAACCCCATTGTCTCTTTTTGAGTATATAGAGGCGTTATTGGTTGGGGAAACGTGCTATGTGATTCCTAGAAATCTAGACCGCGTGCAATACGGTTGTAAGAGGATTGTGAGGAACAAGCTCGAAGTAATAATTTTGTCGGTTTACCTTTGTGTCCATGCAAACTAAAACCAGTGAGCATGCAGCCATGCAGATCTGCCTACTGTGAGCTTTAATTATATAGAACATGACATACGGACTCTCATGAATACCGGAACAATTTGCAGCATCATATGAATTCCATATGAGCGAGCAATGCATGTGCATAACCCAACCTTCCCAATTTTCTTTGACAGAGTTTGCTCTGGTCATCGGCATACAGAACCACATGCAAGTTACAACCGGCTTAGGTATAAACTTTCTGTTCAATCATGAGAGAACATTCTGGTGCTTCAGTGTGTCAGCAGCATCCATCATTTCTACGAGTGTAAACATAGTCCGCTCGTAAATTCTGTACAATCGCCCGGGTAATTTGACCACAATGCCTTTTTCTCAGGAGACTAGAACCCTGCTGGTCCAACACCTGAGTTATAAGAATATGCTACATCAGAATATGCAGAACGTAAATATTTGGGAGCCAATTTCAAGCACCGCCAATCAAAGAGGTTATATCTGTCTTCTATGGAAGCAACGGATCATGCATTGCACATAAAGGAAGAGAAAACTCGCAAATCACAAATTTGCATTTCGTTTTTTATAAATTGATGCATGAAGAAGGCATTCTTTTCAGTGCAGCAGATAGCGTACCTGGTTCTAATGGACTTGACATTGGCATGGGTGGTCTCCTCCTTGGAAATTGTACTGGCTCATTGATGTTGACGGCAACAGCATCTAATGTCAGGAAAGTTTTTGCAACAGATGATGCATGCTCCAGACAACATCTTACCACCTACTCGATTTTGCCACACATCAAATATGGATGTTCAATCTTTTGATGTGTAAAGATATATAAGCTACACGAATGAAGATACACATCGAGCACTACATTGTGTCCACTTTTGTTGTACTTAGGCAAGAGGTGGAATGCTGCTGACATGATTGGATAAATCAAGGTACAAAGAAAGTAGCAGCAGTATTGTATAGAAGGAATAATTTAATGTAGCGAATGACCTGCTAATGGGGTCTGATACTATATGCTAAATTGACTTGTCAGAAGAGTTGTTCCTTCTTCTGCCTTTGTCGATCGCTAATCATACTCCAGATCTATTTACGTACTTATGTTTTATCGAGTAGGGGCTTAATGCAAACTTATCAATTATACTACCTTTGTCGGATCCATGATTCCTGCACTCATCAGATCTTCGTAACAGTCCCTGGCAGCATTGTAGCCATACTTCACATCACTATCAGCTAGAACCTGAAAGAAGAATTATGAGGGTTTCAGAAAAACTACGAAATCACCCCACTTTGGGGAATAGTAAAGGGGTACGTGCATTACCTTTTCTATGACAACGCTGTCACTTACACCTGCATTTTTGGCTATCTGTCTTGCTGGATAACTCAAGGCTCGTTTGAAGATATCAGCTCCTATCTGCACATTTACTCCTTAGTTACTATAATAATATTTCAAACAAATAGGTAGGATCCATAGTTAAACAGCTGAGAAATGAAAATAGAGCAAAGTTCATCCACGGGAAGGAAGGAATGCTAGATAGACACAATTAAGCTTCATGTGCCTTTGTCCAGCATTCTCTTCCAATGGATTAGTGTAGATCCCATATCTAAGATGACATCTATGCCCAGAAATCTTGTTTCTTAACATCATTAGATCTATTTCTTTTTTCATCCCTTTTCTACCATATACAATTGCATTGCACTTCGACCAAAAGTTCCCAATCAGAAGACTCTTCAATCCAACACCTTTAACGGAACTAGTATTCACATTACAAACAAGTTAGATGAGAGACCAAATAGTGAAAAACAATCAGACAAGGACGGGATAACACTACCTTTTGCTCTTCATTGTCTAAAAGCTCTTTAATGCCATCAACTTTCAAGGATAACCTTAAAAGACAACATCCCCCACCAACTACAACACCTTCTTCAACAGCGGCCTGTAATAGGATAATTCAGAAGCTTTTATATAACAACTAATGAAATAGCAGTTGGGAAGAATAAGCAGTGAACATCATTTACCTTAGTTGCATTCACAGCATCTTGAATTCTAAGTTGTTTATCCTTCAATTCAACTTGCGTGTGAGCTCCCACCTATGATGCATAAGATTTTAGCAAAATAACTGATTCAAGGTGGTCATTGTCAAATTTCAAGATGCACATTGCAATGAATTCAGTAGGCTGGCTCACCTGTATAATGGCAATACCGCTTGATAACCTTGCTATTCTTTCATTCAGTATTTTCTTTTGAAACTTTTCTTCACTATTCTGCAATCAGATGGAAGCCCTCAGCACCTTTAGCACCAAACTTGTCAAATGAGACAGCCGAGTTAAATGCATCACTAGTATTTTTAAGCACGTAATGCGTGCATGAATATTGGTGATAAATAATTGTGAAATGGTTATGGTGTATTAAAATTTAAATTATACTTAAATTATGATGTACGAAAATTTCGATTATACCTAAGAGGTGTAAATACCTGCGTCAAAGAGAAACTTATAATGGAAAAGTCAAAATCCACTTTTTTACTTTTACTTCAAAATTTTTTTTTAATTTCATTATATATTGTCTGTTGTTTTCAACGTAAGTGAAATTTTATAGCTAATTTTAAGGTTAATATTATTTGTTCAACAAAAAGCGTGCAAATTACTAAAGTGATTTTCTTTTTATATGGGGCAAAGCATATGAAATAAAATACAGTAACTTTTCAAACATTTGTGGCAGAGACGAAGATCTCAAAATCATCATCAGTGGATTTGAGATAGAGGAATACTAACAATAACCAGAAAATATATATCACTTGAGACCCTAAATTCTGGGTTTGAGAGAAATAAGAACCAAGAGAAAAATGAAAACAACATCATCTTAAAGTTGAACAAAAATGTCTACTAAAATTTAATTTATTAAGAGTTACGTCCGCATGCATATTTTAGGAAAAGAAAATTAAGAACTAATTAACAGACCCCTTAAGGGCAGAATGTATCTTTTTTGGTTCAAGAAGAAAAAATTCCAAGGCCAAATCCAATTACTAACAATAACAACAGATAAGAAATTTTTAAATAAATGTGTGTGTGTGTGTGTGAGAGTGAGAGAGAGAGAGAGAGAATCATATAGGGAAGGAAGTAAGGGAAACGAAAGAAGAAGAAGATGGAATTAGCATTTTGATCATCTACAGTAGGAGGAGGAGTAGGAGTGGCATTTTCCTCCATCTAGGTTCCATCGGAAGTTAGAAACTATGAGATAAATAGATGACCATCATAAACTTGGGAGCGTTTCTACAAAATTTAAGAGATAGAGAGAGAGAGTTAGATCTAGGACACCTTTGTAATGTAAAATGGGTAAAGTGTTTTACATATTTTTTTTAAAATGTGGATAAAAAATCAAACAGATTACAAGTTTGCAAGCAGCTACAGGAGCATACAGGGTTGCAAATTTTTTTGAAATTTTTTGGTCAGTTTTTGTACATTCCAAAAAATTAATTTAATACAGTAGTAAAAATTGTAAGGAAAAAAAAAAGAAAAAGAGAGATGGTATTTTAGGTAGCCATCAATTTGCAAACCATAAGAGGTCTTTGCTTAGAGAGCGGTATAGATGACTCTGAGATTGATAGGTACCAATTACTGTAATCTCAATCAATCGGTAAAAAAGAGGATAATTTTGGAGGAATGGGAACTAATATTGTATTAATAGTGATAATCCAAGGTGTTCCAGAGCTTGGTCTCTCCCAAATTCTAGGTGATCGAGAGTCTGGACCTCTCCCACAACAACCGATTTCATTTTTCCTCCCATGCTGAATACCCCCTAACCTCTATTTATAGCCAAACTCCCGCAACAAACAGTCTAACTAAATGGACTTAACCATGGTTATACTAATTAACCCTAGATTAAGTCCTAAGATTACCAGCCGGACGAAATTCAACGTGTCCTGAAGGTGAAGAAAAGAAAAATGGATAGCCTCCTGAAAGAGGCACAAAGTGTTAGGGTTAATTAGTCTAACCGAGGTCAAGTCCCGACAAAGATGTCTGCTATACTAATTGTAATAACCATCCAGATGATCTCTGTTCATGAATTCTAAGTTTATACGCATGTGTGTGTGTTTGCAATTTGGAATTCGAGATGGATAAATGAAGAAACAGCAACCAAGAGTGCTACAGTATAATATGCAGATTCACCTCAACAAGTGCTTGTATTTGAGAAACTCTCTCCTGAACAGCAGCTTTTGTACTTCCGTCAGTAACTATCAAAGTAGAATCCTTAGTTATCACCACTTTGGTAGCAGTCCCTAGCATGTCTTTGCTGGCTTTTTCAAGACCCAATCCCATCTCATCTCTAATTACTGTTCCTGTAGAATCCAATTCATGTCAGGTGCAGATGCCAACAATAGAACACTGAATTTAACTGATTATTGCAAGGTTATAGGCAGTTAGGCAAGCAGCTTTGTATCTTCTCAAAGAGAGTGAAGGATGCTGTCAAGATCAACTATATGCCACTTCTCAATAGCCATAGCTTGTACCTTTTGTCAAGATAGCAATGTCATCTAAGTAATGACTTTTGCGCTCGCCAAATGCAGGAGCCTTGATAGCAGCAGCTTTTAAGGTACCTTTGAGCTTGTTCCTAATAACTGGAGCTAGAGCTTCCTGCTCTATGCCTTCCGCAATTATCAAAATTGGGAAACTCTCTTTAACTGCAGTGTCCAAAATTTTAAACAACTCCTTTGGCTCTGTAATTTGTTTGTCAACCAAAAGCAACTGCAATCAAAGATTACATACAACCCCATAGTTACTGGACTGATGCAACACCAACGGATGTTCTAATGTCGAAGAAAATGACCCCTACCCTGCAGTTGTGGTATTCTACCAACATATTTCGTCTATCAGTGACAAAGTAAGGGGACAAAAACCCACGATCAAAATGCATCCCTTCAACGATTTGCATGCTGTTCTCTACGCATCTTCCTTTTTCTATGGTGATGACTCCTTTCTTTCCCACACTTTTAATGGCATCGGATATCATATTCCCAACAGCATAGTCATTTCCAGCACTGACTGCTGCCACATCTGCAATTTCGTGGTCTTCAATCTGCAAGTTGGGACTACATCGATGAGATTGAGATTGATACTAATCTTCCATTAAAAGATAAAAATGATCATGGTCTTCTCTGAGATAAAGCTACGCAGCAAATCAAAATTTCCAAACGATTTCCATTAATTTACCTGCCTTGACATTAATTTAAGCTCAGAAACAAGGGCATTAGCAGTTTTCTCAATCCCACGAGAGATCTGAACTGGATTCCTCCCCGCTGCAATGACCTTAAATAATTGCATCTTCAGTACAAGAAGTTGAGGAACTAGACAAGAAGAAAAGGTGGAAACATTCAACTCAGTGGTGGCCTTAATCATGAGAACCACTTCAGCTAATGCAATAGATGTAAAAAAATAATAATAATAAAGCTCTCATTTCCCTTATTGGTTTATCTACATTCAGTAAAATCAACATATATAACCTTTGAGCATAATCTAAGTAGATACCGTTCCTCCAATTGAGAGAAATTATACCTTCAAACCCTCTTTGATGAGACCCCGAGCAAGAACTATTGATGTTGTGCAGCCATCACCAGCAAGATCATTTGTCTTTGCACCAGCTTGCCTCACCAACTTCACTCCAACGTGTTCCAAAGGATCCTCCAACTCAATCTGGCATTTACAGCTATGAGCAAAGGAAGATCATCCACAACTTAAGGAAAAGTTCCATTTACTCCAAGCCAACATTTTAAGCTCCAACCTTAAATCCCATTGCTATATTCTGTACTAATTGCATAAAATGATCTCTAGTTTTAGTCCCCTTGGCCCCCAGTAGAAAAGAGAATTTACATTGGGTTTATACTTGATACAGACAAATGAAATAAGAAAAATAGATTCCTGGTTAGAAGTTCAGTAGACAAACAATTGCTTTACATCCAGAAAAGTATTCCTTTAAATTCATCATCTCTTCTAATACTGAATGCCAGATTTACAAATCAATGATATTTGAAGCAGGGCCACATGCACAACCCACAGAATCAAGCTACATTATTGACTCTATAAGTTCTCCTTACAATCAGGGTAAAAACTATGTGCATACCTTCCTATGCACTTAAAGTTCTGTGTAATCCATCTTATCGTATGTACATACCAACCAAACCACTTGACAAAAGGTGAGGCCAGAAAGTTCCTTCATGTCTTATTAATGCTTCATCGGATAAAACAGAAATAGAGGGAAATAACTGAGTATAGTTTTTATAAGCCAATTTCACTGCCCGGTTCCAAGAAGCAGCTTTTAAATTCAGAACCAATGGACAGAATTCTGAGGACCTATGGATGCAGCATTACATAATTCGCATTACTTTTGTCGCTTGTTCTTTCGGTTCACCAAACTGACTGCCTAGTATCCTCAAGACCATTAAATGGCTAGGCTAAGTTCCAATTCAAGAGTACTCCCAATTCAGAGCCATCAGGTATTTGAGGAGCCGTCAACTAGATTATTAAGAATACCAGGTTTGCCACCGTGTGATGCACACGATGATACATGAAACATAATCATTAAGATAAATTCATCAACAATTAATCAAGAAATAATATTGAATTAAACTGAAACATCTTGAATATCAAAAGAGCACTTAAATGCCATAGAAGTAAAATATTATGAATAAAAAATATAGCAAAAGTGAAAGAAGACAAACGCTTTTTAGTCCCATCAATCTGGACGTATGAAGAAAAAATAACTAAACTATACATTTGGAAAGACTTTTTTGAAAACAACATGTGATTAGTTTACTTGGAGAGTCTTATTTCATAGGCAGAGGAAGAGTGCGAGTTGAACTAACCCCAGTAAATTTCAAGCAGATCAAGTATATTATAAATGCGTTTGTTTGGTTTCTTAGCCATTAATACCGATACAATTTAAATTGAACTGCATCATTTACTTCGTTTTACTATTGTTTAACCTTTTAAGCTTCGAAGACAAACTTGACAATAGGTATGTGCATTCTTGAGAATATTTACTACTTTCTCTGTTTCAAATAGAAAGTCACCGTATATTTCTATGATAAACTTTGAATATTAATATCTTTTAGTATATATAAATAAAAAATTTGAAAAAATAATATTATGAAAGTGTTTTTTAATACAAATATAACAAGTATATTGTTATATCATAATTAATTAAATTTTAAGAGAAATTAATAATCAGAGTTTATCCTCAAAATACTTGTATTTAATTTGGCATATAAAACAGTTCAAAACGTGGTTTGGTTTCTTGGCCATAATTACCAAGTTGAATTGAACAGCTTAATTAAATCAGATTTATATTTTTAACTTGTTAAGATTTGTAGACAAACTTGGTGGCATATATTTTTTATTTTTTTTAGAATATTTACTGATTTATTGTATTCAAATAAACACTTTATTTAAATTTAATTTGGCATATAATCCTATTAGGAAGGAGTTTTTTTTTTTTTTTTTCAATTCCAAGCATTCTATTAAGAAAAGAGTGTATATCGATTCCAATTATGCTTACTGTAATGAGATATTTATTTATTTTTTCCAACTTCGTATTCAAATAAGATTTTTTTTAATATTTAATTTCGCATATAAAACTATTAGGAAGAACCTTTTTTTCCATATACAAAGCATGCTTATTGTAAAGAGTTCATTAGCTAGTAACTGCCTTATTTTTTTCTGCTTACATAAATGCTTGAATGAATGCAAGAAATAAATTACTACTTGTACTTTAAATTGATACATTTTATCTGGGTGAAGTCACGCCGAACACATTTTTTGACGTCAAATTCTACATAGTTTCTGAACTGTGGCCTGTGGTTCTCCATCTTAATTACAATGCATTAACTTGTACAGTTAAATGTTTTAGACTATGAATGTCATACATTGCAGGTGTGATTTAATTGCCACTTATTGCCAATAATAACCGAAAACTAGAAGAAAATTGTGTCCGAAATTTGCCGACAACAACTCCCTTTTTATAGAGGTGAAATTGGAAAAATACGGAAACAGAATTGAAATTCATGAGCCTGGAAAAAGCGAAAGCAATATGATAAGGGACATAAAGAATAAATCTAAAAATGAAGAGAACAAAGTAATTCACTATATGAAGACATGGTAAATACTAAAAGTTTCCAAATATGTCTTTATTTTTTACAAAGTATAATTGATATAATAATAATATGTAAAATATAAGCAGAACAATTATAATTTTAACTTTTTTCGCCTAAAAATATTATATAAGAAAATGTTTAAATAAAACTATCTTGTTTTTAGAAAAATACTAAAAGTTTCCAAATATATCTTTAATTTTTTATAAAATATAATTGATATAATAATAATATGAAAAATATGAAAAAGAATAATAATAATATTAGTTTTTATTTCACTAATATACAGAAACATATATATATATATATATATATATATATATATATATATATATATATATAAAGAACAATGATATGTTCCAAGAATAGCATAGCATTATGTTCCAAGAACATAATTGATATAATAATAATAATATGTACAATATAAAAAGAGCAATAATAATTTTTATATTATTTGCGTAAAAAAATTAAATAAGAAAAGGTTTAAATAATACTATGCTGTCTTGGGAAGACACTAAAATATAGTAATGATAATATGAAAAATATGAAAAAGTACAATAATAATATTATTATTTTTATTTGTCCACAGATATGCCTTAATAATCATAATAATCAACGTAAAAACTACAAACGGTTGTTAAATCTTTAATTCAACGGGTTGTTAATCGGTTCATTGAACTGGGCGTGTTTAGAGCAATTATGGAAGGCCTTTGGTGTTCCAACGTAAATCGTAAATTCAAATTAAAACCTAAAATTATCTACAGACGTTTAGGCACTATTTGATTCTAAAAAAATTTAAGAAAAAAAAATAAAATTAAAATACTTTTCTTTAAATTTTTTTCAAAAAAAATTATATACTCAATTTTTAATAATTTTATACTATTTTTTTTCCTATTTTATTTTCTTAAGTAAACCAAATACAAAAGATTAACTTTTTTTTTTCTTTTCTTTAAAACATTCTATAAACCAAACAAAGCATCAGTAGTCCGAGGTCTATCCAAAAATGCATATATATAGGCCCTTCATTTTATATTTCGGCTGCTAAACTAAATTGGCAGAAGGACCTTTTGTTCTCTACAAGTATAATTGCAGAGCTCACGCATCGGAACCCAGGGTTGTTAATAAGAAGAGTTGGCAATAAAGTAGGATTGGAACCTGCAGTTATAAATATAGAGTTGGAATAATAATCTCGGGAGGCTGATTTAGTTGGTGTATTGAAACAATAAAGTCGCCAATGAAACCACTTAGAATGACTAACAAGAAGAAGAAGAAGATAGATTGGAGGACAACGGGAGAAAGAAGTAGGGGAACAAGAAAAAGGGCAGAATAGGCATATGCTATTTTACCTCTTTAAGCACTGTTTCCCCGTCATTGACAATCTTAGGAGGTCCATATTTATTCTGCAACACCACATTCCTTCCCTTCGGACCCAGAGTCACCCCTACTAAATCAGCCACCAAGTCCACCCCAGCCTGCGCCCAAATCAAGACAAAGAAGTGTTATCCTTTCCAGCCTTGCAAACTCCAAAATAGGGAGAAATTTCTAAATATGTATAGTTTCATCTCATCCCAGACCTGAAGTTTTTTGGTGACTAACCCATCACGATTGAAATAGATCTCCTTGGACATGGCTTTTGTGGCCAATTTAATGGATAACTGGCGGTTGTCAGACAATTTGGGGATTGTCCAACTAGTCGAAGAAAGCATGGATAGAGGGTTTAAGGTAGCAGAAGAGGCCATTCACTGAATTGAACTGAAAATGGTGAGAATGGGATTGTTTTGGAGCGAGAGAAATATATATCTTTTGAATAATTGTGATTTGGGTAGTTGGGACTTGGGATCAGATTAGCCAGGGAGATGGTAGCCTATGGATAAAGGGTAGCAAAGTCGCAACAACTTGCAACGGCCTCAAAATCTCGGCTTGGCTAGGTGCTATTGCCGTGTCTAGACCATCGAAAATTCAGGTCCACTTGGGTGTACGGTGCCTGGCCCGAGTAAGGCCTAATTAGATTAGCATTTTACTCACCTTGAGGCCGCACAACAATTTTTTTTTTTTTTTTGTATTATAAAGGGTAATCAATAAAACCGAGACATAACAAAAGACACAACAATAAATACATCCTCCAAACAAGTCCAACCATAATAATTCTCTAATCTTCATGGAAGGGACATCGAAGAGGTGGAGACCATAAAGAAGAGTCTGACTCATATGAGTCAAGCTATCAGCAACAGAGTTAGATTCTCGATATGCTTGTACCACACAACCATAAGCAAAATTCTTCAATAGATTCTAACATGCCTCCACAATAGTTGAATAAGGATGATGATGAAGGGAATGACCATAAATGAGTTTCATGGCAATGAGAGAATCACAATTGACCACAACTGTATTATGACCTCAATCATAAGACTTCTTCAATCCGTTCCAAATGGCCCATAATTCACCTTGTAAAATTGACCCATGCTTCAAGTTAGAAGCAAAGCCAAACAACCAACGACCCAAATGGTCTCTAGCAATGCCACCAGCTGAGATCGGGTCAATGTTCGTTAATGCACTATCATCCACGTTTAATTTTACCATGCCTATTGAAGGGGCATTATGTCCAAGCAAATGCAGTATGTTATCATCTTTGTTAGCATGAATTGGTGCTACAGTATCACATGCCCAAGTCTCCTCCTTGACAAAGTTATAAATCTATAAAGCCGCTTGGAAAGGATCAATACTAATATCTCTAAAAAAATTTACAATTGCGCCAAAGCCATAGGAGCCAACAAGTAACCATAAACATTACAGTCCAAGGTGGATCGGGAACATTCGACTTCCTAGTACGATGCATATTTGTCCAAAACCACTCATGGAAACCTCACCAAAAGAAGTTATCCCTATTCTCCGTAGGAAGGAGATGAAGTCAAATATACTTACTGGTGGGGCAATCACGAAGGACATACCTAATATCTTCTAAAGCACCACCATAGTTGGCACATGAAGCATCCTCAACAAACGCTTTCTCTATACACTTAACATTTGTCAACAATTTGTCTGGCCAATCAAGCAAACATCTTAATTCGATGTAGGACTTTTTTTTTCTAAATTAATTTCCAGCAAAGGGAGGATGGAGTATCATCTTGAACAAGCATTTCATTATGCTGATTTAAAAGGTAAAAACTTCATATGGGATAAGTCTCCAAGACTTAATATCAGTTGCATCATTCATGGGATCAACAAAAGTAGCAACTATCTCCGTAAGAGCCCTCGTAGATAACATGTGATGAAATAGATTCCAATTCCAGCCACCTGACACCAAGATGAAGTATTTAACACTTATTGATCAGAGCCGACCCACCAATCCTCCCAAAAATAGACATTTATACTTGACTTAATGGTCCACTTAATTCCCTGTTCAAGTTGTGAAATTAATTTACATATATGGTGCCAAATGTTGGATGATCGAGATGTTGTTCCAATAGAAGACAAAGGAGAACCATACTTTTCTCTTAATAATCTGACCCAAATTACATTTGAATCGGTTGTCATCTCCCATGAAAGCTTAATTAATTTTATATCATGCATAGTATTGTGCATCAACAGGCATGCGACTAGCTAACAAGACTCGACTAGACTGTGATGCAATTAAAAAAATATCACAGCAGAACTCTTGGTTCTCAAGTTCTTTAATCTCTTTCCTTCTCTGGCCAGATGGTTAATTTATTAATGCCTCATAGCCCACATCCCACTAGCCACAAACGCCGCTGGAATTATTCACGACACGTGTATTCAATCGTGGCAGGTTGCTTGGACTTATATCTTAGTACTACTCTGTATTTTAATTAAGTATAGCTAATTGCATCAATTTACTGTTGGTGGTTAAATATTGGTGATAGGGATTTTCTGTCCATTTTACTGGTTGTTAATGATCGTGATTGGCTCTCATTCAAGTGTTGAGATCAAAATAAGGATATCCTAGTAAGGATTTTAAAATAAAAGGAGAATGTGTAATAAGATAGAGGGTTGTTGGAAAACCATATTTACAAAAATAAAATACTAAGCTCTGATACTAACTTTTAACAACCCAAAATTTACTACAAAAAAAATTATTTTTAAGCAGAAATATTAATATAATATAGTGGGTGTTGCAGCCATATTTTGTAATATTCTAAAATTTCAAAACCTAAAATTTAATAACCAATTCTCATTTTAGATAATTTAATTTTTAAATTAATTAATTTAATTGTTTTGTGGACTTTTAGGTTTATAAAAATGGATATGATTATTTAATAAATTAAAATAAATATTTTTATTTTATCATACTCATTCTATTTAAATAATTTTCTAACCTCATATTTTACTAAAAAAAATTTCTTAAATTAATATCTTAAATTTTAAATAAATTAATTTATTAAACTAATTTATCCATCTAAATAATTAAATACCCTTATTCCAAAATTAATTTTATTTTTTATTTTCCCCCTTTTCCTTTTTCATTTTTCTCTCTCCTTTTTCCTTCCTTTTTCTTTTCCTCCTTTTCCTTTTCTTCTTTTCTTCTTCCTTCTGGCTGCCCGACATGTTTTCTTTCTTTTCCCCTCTCCACTAGGCTGCTAGCCCCCTTCCCTCCTCTTCCTTCTTCCTTCTCTTCTCCCGGCGTCGCCTAGTCTGTGCCTCTCTCCCCCTTCCCTTCTTTCTTTTCTTTTTCTTTCCTCCCCTGGTTGGGCCAGCCCAACCCTCCTTCCCCCCTCCCTCACGAGCATGGGCCAACCCTTCCTTTCCTT
Source organism: Tamarix austromongolica (assembly GCA_039764185.1). Classification (NCBI taxonomy): domain Eukaryota; kingdom Viridiplantae; phylum Streptophyta; class Magnoliopsida; order Caryophyllales; family Tamaricaceae; genus Tamarix; species Tamarix austromongolica. The sequence goes on along the minus strand of CM077819.1, from coordinate 90,079,620 downwards.
TCCCTGCCCAATCAGCCTGCCAGCCCCCCTTCTCCTTCCTTCTTCCTTCATTCTCCCCCTACATCAATTAATCCATGCATGTCTGTAACCACCTGTAACCATCTGCTAGCCTTCCTATATAGCCTTGATCTCTCTCTCCCTCTCTCCTCCATCCCTTTCCCTTCCATTTTTGAGCCAAACACATCCCTATCGCTTACCCTTTCCTTTTCCCTTTTCTTCCTTCCTTTCCCTACCACCCTGCAGGCTCTCCCCCTACCATAACCTAGCTTGGCACCTCTACCCCCTCCTCTCCCTCTTCTTTTTCTTCTTCTCCCCTACCCAATTCCTTTCCTTGAGCCCCATCATTTCCCCTATAGAACCCCCTCTTTTTTCCCTTCTCCCATTCTTCTTCTCCTCCTCTATTTTTGTTCTGCCACCCTTAACAACCACATTTGCCACCCAACCAACCACCACACTAACCTTTTGGCCTCCCATGCTACCTCCCTGAACCACCTAACAACCACCACTCGCCCCTATAGCCACCTTCCTCTTCCTTTCTCTTTTATTCCACTTCTCGACCTCCACCCTACACCACCTCCGTGCATCGCCATCTCCCCTATGTTGTCGTCCCTATAGCCACCCCTCGACCCCCTGGCACCTCCCCTACCACCACCTTACCTCACCTTGGCCGAAAATCCCCTACAGCCACCCCCAAAATTCACTACTGAAAAATTTTGTTTAATAAAAATGTTTAGCAGAAGTGAAATAACAAAATGGTGAATTCTGGAAATATTACCGCTACATTTAGTACCAGACCGGTTCACTCCTACCATTTAGTACCAAGTGTTAAGGCTAAAAAGGATTATTGTCAAACTTAAGTCAATACTTAAAATAAGATTTCATAAAAGAAATAGAAAGTTCATAACATGAAAATCAGAGTACGTGTAAAAAGTTTATAATCCAAAGGAGTACGTAATTAAAGTTCTCAAAGGAACAGAAAGTACATTATGATAAAACATGGCTAAAATAAGACGATACAGAGTAAAATGAATAAAAGATAGAATCCGACCAGATCACTCTCGATCCCCAAGCTAAGTCTAGGTTCAACTCTTAGTCCCGCCTGATGCCTCATAAGCATTGTGAGCATCAAATATGGCATCTCCTACCTACACGAACTCAGGTGGGCACTCTACTCGTGGGAATGAACAACACCCATGAAACGGGTGGTCAGTATGCTATGTACTGAGTAAGGTAACCATATGAGTAAAACCAACAAGAAGCACGCAATTAAGGCCATGCAAGAGCATAAACACATAAGGAGTACAAGACAATAACTCAAAATTACAAGATTAGGCCAAACTTATATTAATGATTTATCTTACATCTCTTTTATGTTAATTCCATGAGAGCATGAGAACCCTACTATTATAGCTGGTGGACTAGAAAAATTCCACAGGACAGAACACACCTGACCACTATTATAGCCGGTGGACCGAAATCACTCAGCAGAGCAACGCACCTAACCACTGTTATTGCTAGTGGAACGGAAAGTATATATATAACATCACTGGCCTAGACTCACATGGTGTTCCACTGTAAATATTTAGTATCTTCCCATGCCTTATACTTTTGGTTCACACATTTCTCATATTAATTCCATATGAGTACAGGAACCCTACTATTATAGCCGGTGGATTGGAAATACTCCACAAGGCAAAACGTAGCTGACCACTATTATTGCCGATGGACCAAAAAATATATATCCTCACTGGCCCCGACTCATGAGGTGTTCCACTATAAGTAAATAGTATCTTCCCATGACTTATTACCATACAAGGTTTGGTTTATCAAGTCCAGAATCCCCCACTATTATAGCCGATGGACCGGAAATACTCAGTAGGGAAAAATGCTCCTAACCACTATTATAGCCAGTGGACAGAAATCACTCAGCAGGACAAAACGCACCTGACCACTATTATAGCCGGTGGACCAGATAATATATAACCTCACTGGGCCCTGGCTCGATAATCTTTCACTTTAAGTGCTTAGTATTTTATTATATCTTATTCTACATACAACCCCGACTAGACATGCATGACCCCCTCAACTTCCCGATAATCTTGTCCGATATCTTGGGACTTTCACTTCTTCTAGTACACCCCAATATCCTTTCTCACTCTTTCCTCATTCCCACGAATACTCAACACCGAGGCTCACTTCCCATATTTCTAAATCAACTTAATATAACTCTCTCGAGTTTTCTTCTGAGAAAATCCTAATTTGGCCTATATAGCCCAACCTGCCTCTAACCCATACAACTCATACTCCTCTAATTTATCACCTTGCTTGATTCATCTCCAAGGACCACATCTTACTTCCCATATAATACAGGCGGCAACAAAAACCTAGTTGGCCATCCCAAAACTCTAGCAACTCTCTTTCCCAATACAATGTTCATCACTCTTACTTACCATCACTTCTTTCACATGACACATATCCAACACAACCCATGATCTCGAAACTTCCTTCCATCTTTTCCCACTCACCACTCACCATGAACCCAAAACTCTTTGTTATTTCCAAATCCATCATTTCTCTCGACCCACACTTGACATTACAACCTCACTATCCAACTCCCACACATGATCACCAAAACCCTAGTTAGCTCTCCGAAAATCCTAGTACTTCTCCTTTCTTTTATGTCACTCACTCAACACCCAAATGCATTCTTCTCACTTGACTCATTTCCCCCCATGTGACACCCCTTCCATCTTTTATCCTCATTCTATCCATTTCCATTAATTTTTCATCCCTTACACATTTCTCTGACTTAGAGTTTCTTCCCAAAATCCTAGTCAAATCCCCCATGCATCCTTACATCAATCCACGTACTATTTTTCACATATGGACTCCAATCACCCTAACAATTCATCAATTACCTCACTCGATCCTCAAATTAACTTTTTCCACATAAAAGTCATCCCCATGAAAAGGCTAAGAATTCCATGCAAACCCTAGACTTCCCATGCATGTTTAATCCATTCCCTTAATTTCATTCCTATTATTCCTCTTATTATCTACCTATAGGTCATAAGATAATTGGTCAATAATTACCATTTATTAGTCAACTCACTTTCCTCATTCTTTTTCATTTCTCTCATAACCACATTGTACTACTCAGGACCTCCTATTATGCATGTCATAAGGGGTAGTATTACATAAGCACAATTCAAGTACAAGTAATAACATCACATTACACATATCATAAACACATGCAACTTACCTTAACTCCATGCTTAGCAAGCTATCACAAGAACATGATAATATAAAATATAAAGCCCACTCATCAAACCAACACACATAGCACATTCTTACACATAAAAAGCCTTAACCATATCCTTACCTAATACTACACTGAGCTTGGAACATGCTCCTACACCTCCTTAGGGTTTTGACTTGATTCACCTATAAGAGGGAAATACTATAGGTTAATCTCCCTCTTACCAAAATTACCATCATTTCCTATCTTATCCTTATCATGGCTGACTATTAGGGTTAATAATAATAATAGTTGTTTTATAAATAAAAGTAGGGTTATTAACCTTTAAAATAGCTAATCATGCTACTATTAATCAAAATATGTCTTAGGAGGTACATTGGTTTATGTTAAAGTAATTATAGTGATATTCATATTATTAAAGGTAATAGTTTCAATATTACTAATAATAATAATAATAGTTGTAGTGATCATACTAATAACAACCCAAACCCTTGTAATAATAATAACAATAGTGATATTAGTAATATAAAAGTAGTGACCATAATGATACTTATATTGATAATGCTATTAGTGGTACTAGGTTAGTGATTATGAAATATTAAAAATAATGACAAGGTAATAATAATAATAATAATAATAATAATAATAATAATAATAATAATAGTTTCAATCTTAAGAATAATGCTAATAAAGGTCCTAGTAATCATAATAGTAGTAGCCTTGGTGATAATATGGTCAAGTATAATAATAATAATAAAAATGTTAAGAATAATACTAAATAATAATAATAACAACAGAAATGATAATAGTAATATAAGGGTTCAAATATTTACCATAATAATAAAGGTAGTCATAATAGGCCAAAGCTAGCATTAATAATAATAGTAAGAATAATAATGAGGATAATAATAATAATAATGATAATAATGATAATTAATTATAATAATAATAATATTATTATTATTATTATTAAGGAAGGTACATATTAATACTATTAAAAATAGCTAATACTTGTATAAAATGGGTTTAGGAGTAGGGAAGGTTAGAGTACTACCTAAGGATGGTGGCGGCACCGCCGGCGGCGGCGACAATGGTGGAGGGAGAAGAAAGGTGGAGAGATGGTTGTGTAGGCTAGAGGAGAGGGAGTGAGGGGTGATTGAGGTGGTGGAGGATACCTTAGGTGGAGAGGGGTGGAATGAAGGTGGTGGTGCAGCCAAAGGTGGTGGCGCGTGTCAGCAGGTATGGTGGCCAAAGGTGGTGGAGGGTGGAGAAGGGAAAAGGAGAGGGAGGCATGGAGAGATGGAGGTATGGGGAGGTAGAGGAAGTTCCCCTGGGTGTTTTGGAAGGTATAGATGGTGTTAGTTGCAGTGGAACTGGTGGTGGACAGTGGTGCGAAGGGCGGCGGGGGGTTGATGAGGGCTGATCGGGAGGGTAACTTTACACTGCTAGAGTGGCTCGTGCAGGGAAAATTGATGGAGGAGGGAGGCTTCATTAGGTAGAGGGTGATGCAGGGAATGCTTAGGTGGGCAGCATGGGTAGCGAAGATGGTTGATGGCTACGGAACGGGCGTTTGACCGAGCGGTGGTGCAAAGGTAGGGATTTATAGGCCGTGAAAACAAAGGCTTGATTATGGCTTCCTATGGGGTATTTATAAGCCAAATTGAGGGGGAATGATGAAGGAGGAAGAGGACAAGAGGGGGTAAGTGAGGCAAGACCACCGATTACGGTGGCAGGCGGTGCAGTCCTGCCATGGCAGGGTAGGTTAAGTCGGGGAGAGAAAGGAAAGGGGGCAGGCGTGCATGAGGAGAGAGAGGGGGTTGGTTGGGTCAAAAAGTGGAAAGAAAATGATAGGGGAGAAAAGAGGAGGATAGGCTGGTCGGCGATGGTTGGTTGCCAGCGAAATAATGGTTGTAGGGTCGGGGTGCAGGTCGGCTGGGGAAGAAGGAAGGGGAAAAGGAGTGGACCAAGCGGTTTGGGAAGAAAGAAAAGAAGAAAAAAAGAAGGGAGGCAGACCGACTGGGGTGACAAGTGAAAGAAAGGGGAAAGGGTAGTGGTGCGGGCCTAGGCCACGCTGAAGGAGGAAGGGGTTTAGGCTGCGCGGGTCAGCCTAGTCGGGGAGGATGGGGAAAAAAAGAAGAAAGGAGAAGGAGAGAAAAGAAAGAAAAAGGAAAAGAAAGAAGAAAAAGGAAAAAGGGAAGAAAGAGAAAATAGATGGGTTAGGTATCTTAGGCATTTGGTATTTTTGAATATTTAAAATTAATAATATTAAAAAAAATAATAATAATAATTAAATTTATTTTTGGATTAATTTGGATATTTTGAATAAATTTTCCTTAACTTCAATTTTAGTTAGCAAAACACCCTAATTTTTTCTAATTAAATACTTTATTATTTTTCTCATGATTTACCTTAATTAACTCTCTTTATTTTAATAAAATAATTTATTTAATTAATTTTTCTAATAATCCTTATTTGGCCATAATTTCTAAATTAGGATTTTGGGGGTATTTCAAGCCCCCTTCTTCTCCTCTTTTCCCTTCTTTCTTCTTCTTCTTCTTCTCCCTTCCTTGCACCCATTTTTCTAGCCCTGTAGTCGACGTCTCCACCACCTTAAGCCGCCAATCTTCGACCCACGATCACCACCTACACCCTTACTCCCTCCCTACACCTAGCCACCACCCTCACTCACTTCCACAATCCCTCAACCAAACCCCCAAAACCCTTACCCAAACCAACCCTCTCCCCCTTTCTCCCATCCCCTCTTTGACCCTTATTCTCTTCCCTTCTGTGCATGCAGCTCACATTGCCATACAACATTAGTATTGCTGCTTATATTGAGCAAATATTGTTAATTTTTGAGGTATAAAGTAGTTAGAATTAATATGTATTAATTAAGCTTTTTGATAAAGTTATTCTTTTAATTTTCTACTAATAATATGCTAGTTTTGATATTATTTTTAGGTATAATTTTTTCTAATCAAAGCTTAAACTCTTAACTAGGGTACCGATAATATTTAATTATTGTGAGAAGTAAGGCAACCATTATACTCTACTAAAATGTGTGGTTATACATATGCTAGCACATTAGGGTTTTTGATTATATTGTGTGCATATTATGTGATATTAAGTATATTATGATTTGTAGCATATGTTGGTAGATGAAATGAAAAGCATGTTATACTATGTGTCATGTGTAAAACTGAAAGTTAGGGAAGGAGCCTTATTGTTAATAATAATGTTAAATGCATGCTCATGACAAGATAAGCTAATGTGGCCATTTATAGCATGAATAATGTTAATATGAGCTCTATGGGCATTTTAGTAATATTTCTTGTACAAAAGGTGTGGCCTAAATAAGTATGTATGGTAGGTGATAATAAGTATTAATAATAAAAAATTGGTTGGTCGTGTTAGATGATGTATATGGACCGTGGGTGTTAATATTTTATATGGTAAGGGTATTTTAGTATATTTGCATAAGAAGGGCAAATCGGTAATTTACATGAATAAAAGAGGTAAAATGGTAAATTAATAAGTAAGAAGGGTATTTTGGTAATTTTGGCATAAAAGAATGTTAACTTGGTAATTTTATGAATAAAAAGGGTATTTAGCAAATTATTAAGTATGAAGAGTATTTTGGTAATTTTGGCAATTTTGGCATAAAGAGGGATGACTTGATAATTTTATAAACATAAGGGGGTAAAATGGTAAATTAATAAGTAAGATGGATATTTTGGTAATTTTGGCATAAAGAGGGATAACTTGGTAATTTTATACACATAAGGAGGTAAAATGATAAAGTATTAAGTAAGAAGGGTATTTTGATAATTTGGCATAAAAGAGGGGTAACTTGATAAGAGGGGTATTTTGGTAATTTGGTGTGAAAAGGGTAATTGGTAATTTAATAAGTATGGAGGGTAATTTGGTAAATTAACTAACCAAAAGGGAAATTTAGTAATTTTAACAAGTATGTAGGGTAATTTGGTAATTTAATAAACCTTAAGGATAATTTGGTAATTTTAACAAGTACAAGGGGCAATTTGGTAAATTAACCAACCGAAAGGGTAATTTTGTAATTTAACAAGTACGAGAGGTAAAGTTGGTAATTTAATAAGTATGGAGGGTAATTTGATAGTTTAACAAATACGAAAGGGTATGTTGGCAATTATACAAGTATGAAGGACAATCTAGTAATTTGGCTAGTAAAAAAAGGTAACTTGGTAACTTTACAAATAAGGGGTATTTTAGTAATTTTTAAGTATGGATGGGTAAATTGGTAACTTGCATATAACATGACAAAAGATTAAATAAGCCTCCACAATAAGGCATAAGTAATATTAAATAACAAGATAAGGGTTTATGGCTTTAGTATCACTTGTTTAAGTATAACCCTGTATGTTATAAGGATAAGGGTATTTCGGTAAATCGGTGAATATCATAAAGGTAATGCATGGTATAGGGTTGAATGGGTAATTAAGGGTATGATATGATGTTTATCTCGTATTTATGCAAGAGGTGCCTTAATTATTAATTATGCATGGAAATGTGTGTTGGATGTGTTAGAAGCACATGTTAGGGTTTAAGTGTTCCATGATCCTTTAATGCAGACTACTTGATTCTATGACCCGTATTATAATTATAATATGATAAACCTTTACAGCATTTGAATAAATGGAAATAAATTCTTAAATGGAAATGGATGATAAAAAGGATGGCCTTAGTGGTTTATTTAAGTTAACATGGGTAATAATGTAAATAAGGATTACTTAATAATAACATAAACAAATGGAAATGATTAAGTATGTAATTGTTGTGTTTCTCGTGATCACCTTAATTAAGATACTAATAATTAAAGTGGAAGACCTCGAGATCGAGAATGGTGGCTCTTTAGGGGTTGCTACCCTAAAGACGTGGTTTAACCCATGATTGTTCTGGTTTTTGCTGGTGTGCCTTAGTACCCGAGCCAATCCCTACATCTTACACTATCTAGCTCTATGGGCATATTTAGGGGGTATGCATACTTATGGATTAGGTGTCCTTATCGGTAAGGTATTGTGTGTCCTCATGTACCAGTACGACTAGGGTACCTTTACGCCCCTAAGTTGATGGTTGGAGGGTACTATGTTGCTTGTATGTGCTACTATGACTAGTGTACCTTTGTATCTTCAGGTTCGTGGTCTCCTCTTCGAGTTAAATAAATGGACTTGTTGTGTTAATTAAATGGAAAACACTAATCATGTAAAGTGAATGATTATTGAGTTAGGCCTAGATGGATTATATCATGTGTACCAATCCACCGATTATAATAATAGCCAAGAGCATTTTTCCCTAGAGTATATTCCAGTCTACAGGCTATAATATTAGGGGATCCTAAGTTTAATGAACCAAACCTTGGATAATAATAAATCATGGAAAAAATACAAATCACTTATAGTGGAATACCATGTGAGTTGGGGCCAGACCGTTCCATCGGCAAGAATAGTGGCCAACAGCCTTCTGTCCTAGAGAATGGTCCATCGGCAAATAATAGTGGCCAGGTACGTTATGTCCTGGAGTGTTTTCCGTCCTACTAGATATAATAGCGGGGTTCCCATACTCACATGGATATAATTCGAGAGATGATATTGAATAATGTTTAATTGATGGCTTAAGACTAGAAGTCTTGATTTCATCTTTATGATCTATTAGTATAGTATAAGCAGCCTTGGTGTTTTTCACTCTTGGTAAGTGATGCAATTGCTAAGTAAATGGACCTTGTATTATGTATTTTCCATTGCATGTTGTGTTGCTTGTGTGTTGGCACTTATGCTATTGTTTTACATCGTTTATGTATGATGTGTTGAATGTGGGCCCTGCCTTTCAATCTAGTATAAAGGATTACTCAATATATAGTACTGAAGGGTTCTGTTTGTACCCTACCTACTCAATGGGCAGAGTTCCTTGTAGGTTAGCCACAGGTGTTATTCAAGCTATTGTCGGGTAAGAGTGTAAGGATTGTCTGGGAAGCTTTTAAGGGTTTTTGTTTTAACCTTACCATTTCTTTGTTAAATGATTCCACTCTTGTAACCGTTAATAGTGGGTTTTATCTTTTGTAACATCATTAGCGTGCTACTTTGATTTAAATTAAATTTTAAATTTGTGTAAATCATGTTATGTTTCTGTTAAGCCTTAGCACTTGGTACTAGAATGGTAGGAGAAAACCGGTATGGTACTTAGTATGACGGTAACATCTCCGAAATTTACAACTTCTACTTCCACTAATTTATATAAAAAGAAATTTTTTAATAGTAAATTTTAGAGGTGTTACACATGTAGCATGAGTTTAGTTCATACCATTCTCATATTAAGTACAAGGTTAAAAATTTATGACAAATAAATCAAAATGTATGGAAATAAATATAGATAGTAAAGACTTTAATAATTTAGTGTAATAACAAAGTATATAATAAATGCTCTAAATAATACAATACATAAAAAGAGATAAGGGGGATAAAAGATACGAATAGTCCAAAATAGATATCGAGAATCTAGGGCACGTAACATGTGCGACCTCAGATAGATATAACTCTACGCCCTAACCCTAGGGTATAAACACATATCACTTCGCCTGAGGAACTTCCTCAAAGTTAGTAGGATCATCATCATATACCTACAAAAAAACATCGACAAATGTGTTATATTAGTATGTATTTTGTACTAAGTAATACAACTATCTTAAAGAGATAGCATTATGTACGAGGCCAAACTAGATTATTGAGGCATTAAATCTCAAGTTCCATGCCATGAAATACCTAATAAAATTAGATCTTAATGTATATTAACTTTAATTATTCGAGATAAGGATCAATAGCCAACATTTAATTCAACTAAGGGTTCACTTATAAGACCTAATTAAATAACTTGTCTAAAGGCATATAAAATGACTAAAATATCTTTAATGTCCACTAATTATTTTAATATTAAGAAAAGTGTATTTCATGTTAAAATGATGATACTTAACTAATTGGCTTTTTAGGATGAAATATAAATGGAACATCAAGATAAAATACTAAGGTTACTCAATGCATCCAAAGTGTCTCTTTTTCCTTTTCTTTTTCTTGCTTAATTAACTATTTTAATTAAGGTATCTAAGTCAACTCGTCAAATATTACCCAAGTGTCAACTTATTTATTTATACAATATTCACTTAGGTCTCAAAATTTTCAAAATTACATGTAATGGTCATAATTGTTCTTGTTCACTTAAAATTTTAAACTTCATAACTTACTCTAAATAATATCAAACCCTAACATATCATATACCAAATTTCATATAAGAGACCCAATTAATATAATAACACACTTAAAACTTTCAAAAACATTCTATAATGCCCAATATACCCATGGTCAAATATGTGCAAACCGTAAATAAATTTATTTCAACTCTAAATGATCCAAAATTCATAAACTAGCTTCTATACACTATTATAAATACAATGGAATAATTAGATAAACTTAAAACAACCAAAACTCACATAAAATAACAAGTATGAGAGCTAAACAACTCGAATCTAGGTATATTCAACATGAATATATTGAATATTTATCACCATTCCACTAACCATTCATTTAGTAATACCCCAAAACCTTAATTTAGAAATTAACAATAAAATAGGGATTAATAGGTGAGATCAATTAAATATAACATTTTTTTATATAACATAATGTTATTATAATGGAAGTAATTAAGATAAAAAAAAGAGGAAAATAATGTAGGAATTAAATTAGTGGAGGTTAGAGTAATTTGCTAACTAAAATGGGTTTTAAGAAAATCAATCATAAATTCTAAATTAATATAAGAAGAAAATTTAAATTATTTATTTTTACTAATTTTATTATTTTTAAAAAATTCAAAAAATTCCAAATACCTCTTTTTCTCTCTTTTTCTTTCATCCTTTTCTTCTTTTTCTTCCTTTTTTCTCTTTTCTGCCATTCTAGGCCCCGCTCAGCATAGCTTAACCCTCTCCCCTCCCTCCTCTCCTTCCTTCCCCACACAGCCCAACCCACCTCTCTTTTTTTTTCATCCCCCTCACACAGCCTAGCACCGCCTGAATCTCCCTTTTTGCTACCTACCTTTTTCCCGTTTCCCCCTTTCCGCCCTCGTCTCCTACCTCGCCCCTCCCCAACCGTTGGTACGCATGGCTTCTTCACAGCCATGGCTCTCCCTCTCCCCTCACCTTCCCCTCGACCTAACCTGTAGGGTATGCAGCTAGCATTACCCTACACTGGTCCCCTCCCCTCTACAACCCCGACACCCCCACCTAACCTCCCTCCAGCCTTACCAAAATCCCCTGCCCTTACAAACCTACATATCTGCAAGCCTACATCGGCCTGCCACCGCCGCCCAGTATCCACCTACCCCTCCCACTCCCTTGTCCTCATCCTCCCATGTCTTCTTCTCCTCCTCATGTCTATAAAAACTCTAGCCCTCACCTTTCTTCCTCTTCTTTTTGCTCTACCCAAAAAACCTCAAAACTCTCCTCTACCACCCTATTAGACGCAGCCCCAACCGCCGTCGTACATCACCGCCATCCAAACTTCCACCCAACCTCTCCCTACACTACCCTATACCAAATAAGACCACTCCCTGCCTCTAACTCTCCCTGCACTACCCTCCCTACTCGTGCAAAATGGGAAGCTCGAGCTACCCTTTTCACCCTATTGCCACCCCATTCGTCGCCCTACGCCACCTCCTTCACCACAACCACCACCCCTACTACCTCCTTCTCTACCTAGAAAATATTACCATACCTTCCCTCTTTATCCCCTTCCTTCCTCCTCTTTTCTTCTCCTCCACCTTCGGCCATCGCAGTCGCCACCATTTGCGTTACCGCCTTGACACGCTGCCGCCACCACCACTATAACCCTCCTGATCTAGAAAACCTACCACCTCACAAACATCACCTCACAAACACCACCTCCCTTCCCTTTTTTCCAACACCAAAATTTATACCATTTAGATCACCACCACCTCCGCTGCCTGGTGCCGCCGCTGCCGCCACCCTAGCTACCACCTCTAGCCCTGGTTGTACCCTAACTCTTGTTTCTACTTAAGTATAATTTATTTTGTATAATTGTTATTATTAGTCTTATTATCATTATCATTATTATCATTATCATTACTACTACTACTACTACTACTACTACTACTACTACTACTACTACTACTACTACTACTACTATTTTTGCCATTATTATTATTATTATTATCATCATTATTACTATTAATTTTATTATAGTTATTCTTACTATTAGTATTATTAGTATCATTAATAATACTAATCTTATTATTATTAAGGCTATTATTATTATCATTACTATTATTAGTTTTTTACTAATAATTAGTTAGGGGGATAATAAAAGAAATAAGAGGGACGTTAACATTAGTGTTCCACTCTTATAGGTGAACCAAACCCTTCCCCTAAGGAGGAATAGAATTCATGCTCCAAGCCCCGGGTCGATCTAGGTAAGGACGTGGTTAAGGCCAAATTGTGTGTTATGTGTTCATGTGTGTTTGGTTATGTGCTTGTATCTTATGAGGTTATGGATTAAATGATTGTAGCGCAACTTGCTAAGCATGGAGCTAAGGTAAGTTGTATATGTGTTATGACATGTGTAATATGGTGATATGACTTATATTTTGTGTTATGCCCTTATGTATTGTTGCCCTAATATGGCATGCATACTAGGAGTCCTTAGGTAGTATGATGAGATTGTGGGGAGCTAAAAGAAATAAAGAAAGTGGAGTGATTAGAGGAAAGTGAGAAAGGCCTAAGTGCCTTATGACTTATGGGTGGACAAATAAGAGGATAATATGAATAAAATGAAAGGTTAGGGTAAATCTTGCATGGGAAGTGTAAGGCTTGCATGGGGTGGCTAGTCTTCGCATGGGGGTAACATTTACGTGGTAAAATGTGATTTAAGGGTTAAGCAAGGTGAGGGAATATTATTTTAGGTTATTGGAGTCCATGAGTGAAAAATAGTACGTAGGTTGGTAGAAGTGTGCACAGGGGACTTAACTAGGGTTTATAGGAAAAACCCTAAGTGGGGGAAGTGTGTCGAAGGGAAAGTTGATGGTAAGTGGTTAGAGTGATGGCTGAGACTAGGAGGTGTCTTATTAAGGGGGGAATGAGTCAAGTGGAAAGGTAGGTGGAGTGTGTGCGATGCGGGGATGACTTAAAAGAAAGGAGAAGTACTAAGGCTTAGGGTGGCTAGCTAAGGTTTCCATGATCACATGTGAAGGATGGGAGGTAAGGTTGTGATGTTGGGTGTGGATTGAGTAGGTGATGGTGTTGGAAGAAAAGGGGGACATGGGCCATGTATGATAGGGAGAGATTAGGCCACATAGGCCAAATTAGGGTTTATGAGGGAAACCCTAAAGGGTGATGGTGTGTTAAAGCGAAGATATGGGAAAGTGGGCATTAACCCACATACATAAGAGTTTGGTCTTTTCATGGTGAGTAAGGGAAAGGTGGGGAAGGAGTCTTGGAGTCCTAGGGTGCATAGAGATCCCAAGATATGGGATAGGGCTTTTCAAGAGAGCTGGAGTAAAGGGGTGAGAATGGAAATTTTAGTGGGTCATGCATGTCTAGTTAGGGTTACGTGTGGAATAAGACATGAGTAAAGCACTAATTACTTAAAGTGAAAGATTATCAAGTTGGGCTCAAGTAAGAATGTCTTCCGGTCCACTGGCTATAATAGTGCTCAGGTGCATTTTTCCTTAGATTATCATTTTCGGTCTACCGGCAATAATAGTGGGGGCTCTGAGCTTGACAAACCAAACCTTGTATTGTAATAAATCATGAAAAAGACACTAACTACTTACAGTGGAACACCACGTGAGTTAGGGCCAGGTTGGGATAATTTCTGGTCCACCGGCTATAATAGTGGTCAGGTGCGTTTTGCCTTGGAGTGCATTCCGGTCCACCGACTATAATAGTGGTCAAGCGAGTTTTGCCTTAGAGTATCATTTTCGGTTCGCCGCCTATAATAGTAGGGTCTCCGTACTCACGCGGATATAATCCAAAAAATATGTAAAGATGAAAATAATGGCCTATGTCTTAATAATTATGCAAACCTGAATGAAGTACTATATGCATCATTTGCTTGTTTGAACTTGCATGGTCCTAGTCATATGGTTACCTTACTCAGTACGTAGCGTACTGATTATCCTTTTCATGGGTGCTGCTCATTCCCACGAGCAGTAACCCCTCCTAAATTTATGCAGGTAGGAGATATTGCATATGATGAATTTGAAGCCTTCAATGCGTTAGGCAGGACTAAGTGATGGCTTGTTGGACTTGTCTTGAGAGAGTGTTGTCCGAACTCACTTTATGTTGATTCCTAAAATTTTAAAATCCTATAATTTAATAAATAACTCTTATTTGGGATAAATAAGCTTTTAAATTTATTAAATTTAATTATTTTATGGATTTTTGAGTATATAAAATTGGATAGGAATATTTAATAAATTAAAATAAATATTTAATTATTTTATCATACACATTTTATTTGAATAAATTCCCAAACCAATATTTTTCCTAAAATTAACCTTTTAAACCCATATATTAAATTATATTAAATTAAATTATTAAATTTATTTATCTACCAAAAATATTATATTCTATTATTTTATAAATTAATTTATCTTATTTTCCCTTTTTCTTTTTCCCCCTTTTCCTTTTCTTTCTCTTTTTTTCCTCCTTTTTCTCCTTTCTTTTTTTCCTTTTTCTTTCTTCAGGCCGCCAGGCCCCGGCCTGATCTCCTCCACCCTTGCATACTAGGTTGTCGGCCCACTTCCTTTCCTCTCCCCTTCTCCCACTCGTCGTCACCTAACCCAATCTTCTTTCTTTTCTTTCATTCCCTCCCCCATCGGGCTGGCCCATGCTCACCCTTTTTTCCCTCGCCCGTAGGGATATAAACGGGGTGGGTATACCTATACCCATATCCATACCCGATAAGAAAATTCATACCCGAATCCGTATCCGCTAACACATCCTTATCTGTATCGGTTGGATATTCGTTACCTGACGAATTATCTGTTTCCCCGTTAATGGATATTATCCAGCTGATAAATCCATTATCCGATGGATAAACCCATTTAGAGTTAAGACAAATGACAACTTTAACCTTAATTTATACTATATTTATTTTAAAATTAAGGGTAAAAATATAATTATATATCGGGTAAACGGGTATGGATATGGATACAGGTATGGTTACGGGTACAAATATGGATATCTCATACTCGTATCCGTACCCAAATCCAAGGAGAATTTTTTTCCATCATACATATCCGTTTATCCATATCCGTTTACATATTCCTTGGATAAAATCCGTCGGGTTTTGAGTAATATCCGCCCCGTTTGCATCCCTACTCGCCCGACCTGCCTTCTCCCTTCCCTCTTTCCCCTTTTTCCTCCTTCTTCTTCCTCCCTTCCTCCACCATGCCCGAACACCCTGCCTGCAACACACCTACCTCCCTGCCATTCCCTCTCTCTCTCCCCCATCCTTTTCTTCCCCATTTCGGACCAAACCAACCCTGCACCCCCAGCCACGTATGGCCTTTCTTTCCCTCTCCCTACCACCCTACAATTGCCCGACTTGGCTACCTACTCCCCTTCCTCTCCCTCTCCTTTTTCTTCTCCTCAACATCCCCTCCCCTGGCCATTCTCGATCTTCCTTACCTCCTCCTAATCCCCTCCTCTTCCTTTCTTCTCCTTTCATCCCAAACCCCCTGTTTTGCACCACCTCCCCCTCTTCCGCTGCCTCTACTTCACTAGCCACTTGCACCACCTTTTTCCACCCTCTACCTTATTCCTCCACCACCACACCACCCCTCGAGCCATCTTGTGTAATACCCCAAATTGAGCGGAGTGTTATAAGGATTGATTTGGCTACTTATATCAACATGGTATACCATCCTTTTGGTGATTCCATTCTAAGAA
This sequence comes from Tamarix austromongolica, assembly GCA_039764185.1. NCBI lineage: Eukaryota > Viridiplantae > Streptophyta > Magnoliopsida > Caryophyllales > Tamaricaceae > Tamarix > Tamarix austromongolica. The sequence goes on along the minus strand of CM077819.1, from coordinate 90,063,376 downwards.
CTCTATAGTTAAGCGTGCTGGCCGTGGAGCAATTTTAGGATGGGTGACCTTCTGGGAAGTTCTAAAAATTTCTCGGAAAGTGCGTGAGTGAGGACAAAGCGCACTGAAAGGACTCGTGTTGATCTGTGGGGCCAGCCGATCAATCCGAAAGCCCTCCAAGGTAGCCCCTGTGTGGTCGTGTCGACTCGGGGTGTTACACCTTGTAGCCTCCTCCTTCCTCTCCTCTTCTTTTTCTCCCTTCTCGGTAGCCACCCTGCACCTCCTCCTTCCGTCGTCGTTCCACCGCCTCTACCACCCCCTGAACCACCATACCCCTCCCTGTAATCTCCCCTACCATCCCCTCACCCCCTCATTTTCCTCCTCCCTTTTCCTTCCTTCTCAGCCACCTCCACCTCTACAACTACCTTCACAGCTCCGCTGCCACTGCTGCCACCGCGCTTGGTCACTGACAACCCATCCCTAACAACCACCTACACCCCCTCTCTACCCCTTCACCCTTCCCTTGCCCTAACTCTCCCCCCATTTGCCCTCTTTTGTAGCCCCAAAACCCTAACCCAAAATTGGCTCCCCTTTCTTCTCCTTATGCCACCTTTGACCCCTTTTCCCCCTTGCTTTGCATGCAGCTCATGCTGCATGAGCAATGTGAGTTGCTACATTCCTTGGGTTGATTTGGTTAATGAATTTTAAGGTATAATAATAGTTAAATTAAGTATTTCATTAATTAAGTTTTTATAAAGTCTTATGATTTTAGTTTTCTTATTTCTAATATGATAAGTATTGATATTTTTTTAGGTATTTGTTTTGCTAATCAAAGCTTGAACCTTTAACTTGGATAGCGGTAAGGTTTGATTTTTGCGGGAATTAAGGCAATTGTTAAATCCTACTTAAACGCATAGATAAATGTATGTTAGCACATTAGGATTTAATATGTTATTATGTATGATATATGTTACTTAATATAATATATATGTAATATCCAGAAATCCTAATGGCCAAATAAGGAATTATTAGGAAAATTAATTATATAAATTTATTTATTAAAATTTAGAGAGTTAATTAAGGTATATTAAGAGTAAAATAATAAAGAATTTAATTGGAAGAAAATTTGGGTATTTCTCTAATTAGCATGAAGGTTAAGGGAATTTATCTAAAATAGTCTAAAATAAGCAAAAAGGAATTTATTTAATATTTCATAAATATTAATATTATAAACAACCCAAAAATACCCCAATTTACCCATAAGTTATTTTATTTAATTTTCCCATCCTATTTATTACCTATTTTCCCCCTATTTTTCCCTTTTTCTCCCTCCTCTTCCTTTTTTTCTTTCTTCTCCCCCGGCTGGGCCAGCCCACCGGCCCAAACCCCTCTCCTCTCCCCCGTCTCGCGCACGAGCCCAGGCCCCTGGCCTCTCCTTCCTTCTTCCCGCCCGCGGCCCAGCGTCGCGCGACGCCAACTGTTGCGCGCCCCATACGCCGCGTTTTACCCTCATAACTGTCGAAATGCCGCGCCTCAATTAATGGCCTTATAGCCGTTGCCAAACGGGCAACGCGACGCGGCGCTTTGTCGCCCATAACGTCGAAACGTCGCGTTTGACTTGCGGACTTAATAAACCACGCCGAACCGGCCGGTTCCCCTCCTCTTTTCTTTTCCCTAGACCACCGGTCCACCCTGCCATCTTCTTCTTCTTCGACCTGCACCCCGACCTGTAATTCGACGCTGCAGCTCGAATCCCGCCGGCAGCCACCAGCCCAGTACCGGCTGTACTCTCCTGCCCTCTCCCGTCGTTTTCTTCCTCTTTTCGACCCCGACCGAGTCCCTCTCTCCCTTTCCCGCGTGCCCTTCTCTTTCCTTTCTTCTTCCCTGTCCCCGACCCAGCCTGCCATGGCAGAACCTGCACCTCCTGCCATCGGCCGGCCACCTGCACCCCTGCCCTGCGTGCCACCTCCCTTCCTCTCGTCGTTTCCCCCCAGGCCTATAAATACCCCCCATTGGCAGCCCCGATCAGCCTTTTTGTTTTTTTTTGCCCCGAAACCCTGCCTCTCCGCCGCCTCAAACAGACGGGCTTTTCGCCGTCACCGGAGACATCCGCCGCCACCTCTGGCCACCGTTACCATCCCTGCACCTCCCTCGACAAAACCGAGCCACCACCACCCTCCGCCTTGCCCTGCACGTGCCGCCTTCGTCATGCAAAGTTCTTATCCCGAAAACCACCACTTCCAGCCCGTCGCCGCCTTGCGCCGCCTTCTGCCGCCTCCTCCGCCGCTACCAGCCACCCTTCCACCCTCCAAAGTGACCAGCAGGTCCTCCCCTACCTGCCCATACCCTTCTTACCCCTTGCTCCCTTCTCCACCGGCCTCCACCATTTCCACCATCTTCCTCCTCCCTCGGCCACCGCGTCCGCCGCCGCGCGCCGCCTCCCAGCTCACGCCACCACCCTCATTCCACTCCCCTCTCCCTGCTGTATCCTCCCCCACACTTAGCTCCCTCTTTCCTCCTCCCATCTCACCGCCACCTCCATCTTTCCCCCTCTTCTCCTCCTCCACCGCCGTCGCCGACGCCGCCACGCGCCGCCACCGGACCACCACCGACCCTAGGTGGTTCTCCACCCATCCAAACCCTAACCCCCTTTTTATATAGCTGCTACTATTTTCTACTAATATTAATACTAATATACTTATTATTACTATTATTATTATTACTTTTATTATTATTATTATTACTTTTATTATTATTATTATTATTATTATTATTATTATTCTTAGTATTATTATTATTACCATTATTATTGTCCTTATTATTATTAATGTTCTTGTTTTCTTACTAATACTAACATCTCTTTTAAACCCTAAAGTATATTATACTTAACTTTGGTCTTATTTTTATAAGTATTAGTATTAACATTTTTATTATTATTATTCTATTATCCTTACTATAGTTATTATTAGTATTGCTTAGCCTTAATTGGTTGTACTATTGTGATTATTATTATTATTATTATTATTATTATTACTACTACTATTATTATACTTAACACATTTACCACTATTGTTAATAATAATACTACCTTGTCTTACCCATGTTACTTAACTCAACCTAGTAAATATCATTTGGTTGTTAACTAAGAAGAGTACTTGAACCTTATTACCATACTATTTAACATTAACCCTAACCCTATTACTATGACACTATTATCAGCTATTATTATTATTACTACTATCGCTACCTTATTGTTGTAATCAAAAGCATTTAAACCCTTTTATTATTCAAGAATATACAAATATTGTCATTATCACCCTTAGGAATAGTTACTTGTAATATTGTGACCTTATAATAATATTATTTTGAATATGACACCATTAATAGACTTAGCCTTAAAAAAAGGCTAGGGTTTCTCTTACTATAAACATTAGTGTCATGAGTATTAGTTTTATTATTATTATTATTATTATCATTATTTTTCTATAGTTAACATGAACATTATTATTATAAGAATAGGGCTAATGGGGCTAATAATATAAGTGTAACAATAGGTATTAAAAATAAGCATATTTTAACTACTAATATTTAGTATACTAATTCTAAAGTAAAAACCCTAGTTTTTGTATAAAACCCTTTTTAGTAATAAAAACCCTAACCTTAAACTAAAATGAGGTTTGATAGTAATTATAGGGGAAACTAATACTTAGCATTTTCCCCTTTTATAGGTAACCCCGACCAAAGCCCTAAGGAGTTAGAGGAGCGTGCTCCAAGCCCGGCGTCGCCTTAGGTAAGGACGAAGCTATGGCCTTGTGCTATGTATAATATTATGTGTTGATGGGTGATGAGTATGCCATGTTGATGAATGATGAGTATGCCATGTTAATGAATGATGAGTATGCCATGTGGATGTGTATTATGCATGTGTTATGAGTAACCTGTTTTGTGTAGCGCGGCATGGATCATGAGGTACGTCGTGTGTGCCTTATATTATACGTGTGTGACATGTTCCATGTTTGTTGTTGATGTTGATGACGTGACCTGTTATGGCCCTCTAGGACATGCATGCTAGGGTTTTGGGTAGCATGAAATGATAATAAAAGAACAACGGGGAGGTGGACGTTTGGGAAGTTTGCATGGGGAAACTAGACCTTGCATGGGCATGATCCTTACGTGGGGAAAGTTAATTTGGGTTGTAAGTAAGAGTCTTGGAGAGTCTTAGAGTGATTGGATACTCGGTATAAAAATAGTACGTGAGTTGGCGCATGAGAGACCTGATTAGGGTTTTGTGAGTAAGTGTGTTGGGAAGTCTGCATGGAGTATTTAAAGTCTGCATGGGAATGAATCTTACGTGAGGAAAGTTCATTTAGGGAGTAAATAAGATAATGTCAAAGTTATGGGTCCATTGGAGACTTGGGTGCAAAATTTCACGTGGGTCGATGTAAGGGTGTCTAAGGGTTCCGATTAGGGTTTTGGGGAGGAAATGAGCAATTTGAAGGGTATGAGGGTAAAAATGATCAAGGAGGGATGGAGTATGGGGTTGAGGGTGAAAACCCACTTGTATAAAGGATGGGTGAGGGTTTCTAGATGAAAGAAGATATTTTGGGGTGAAAGAGGGAGGTTACTTGTTGAAGAAGTAAAGTGCTAGGGTTGGTGCAGCCAACTAGGGTTGGCGTGGTCGATTAGGGTTTGAGTGGCCAACTAGGGTTTTGTTGGTCACATGTGAACTTGGGAGATAAAGAAATACATTTGGGGAATTTCCTAATAAAGAATGAGGTGCGAGATAGAGAATAACGTAGCGTTTGGGTAAGTAAGAAAGAGTTGGGCCACATAGGTCCAATTAGGGTATCCGAGGAGGAACCCTAGAGGGATGAGGACATGCAGAGGCGATATCATGTGTTGGGATGGCCTATATCCTTGGGGTTTGTGTCTTACTATATGCCACTCTACCTAAGTCTACGGGGGATGGATGTCGGGTGTGAGAAGAGGTGCGAGTCTCAAAATATGGGACGGTCCCTCTAGAGGGGAAAGAGATAGAGTATCAACCGCATGCATGTCAAGGGTGTGATGTGATTCAATAAGACACGGATAAGACATTAATTACGTAAAGCGAAAGATTGTTGAGCCGAACCCAGACCGGTCCACCGGCAAATAATAGTGGCCAGGAGCCGGGGTGCCCTGGAGACCGGTCCACCGGCAAATAATAGTGGTCAGGAGCGTTCTGCCCTGAGTGTATACTTTTCGGTCCACCGGCTATAATAGTGGGGGATTTCGTGCTCGACAAACCAAAGTAAGTTAAACCATGGAAAATGCACTAAGCACTTACAGCGAAACACCATATGAGTCGGGGCCAGACCGGTCCACCGGCAAATAATAGTGGCCAGGAGCATCTTGCCCTGGAGACCGGTCCACCGGCAAATAATAGTGGTCAGGAGCGTTCTGCCTTGAGTGTATACCTTCCGGTCCACCGGCTATAATAGTGGGGTTCCCGCACTCACAAGGACTACTACGGAATACGTGTGGATTGGACCTATTATTAATGAGAATAAAGAGTAAGTCACCGGAAAAGTAACCAGACTTTATCATGTGTGTTATCGTATATCACCTATGTGTTATGCTTGCATCATGTGTTCTATGTGTTGGCCGTTAGCTCGTCTGTTACCTTACTCAGTACGTAGCGTACTGATCACCCATTTCATGGGTGCTGCTCATTCCCACGAGCAGAAGACCCATCTGACCTTGTGCAGGTAGGAGATCATGTCTTCGATGCCTACGATACCTACGAGGCATCGGATGGGGCCGAGTGTTGAGCCTATCCTGGTTGGGGCCGAGAGCGAGTTCGCCGGACTCTTTTACTATCCTAGTTTCTGTCTATCTTGAGATGCCGCATTTGTATTATGTTCGTATTTTGGAGTGGGACTCCTAAGTTGTAATCTCAAACAATACACTGTCTGTGGTCGACTCTTGTTTCCTGAATGATTTATGATGGCTATGAACTTATATTTTTGGAAGGTTCTTGTTAACGATGGTTTGATTTAGCCTTAGCACTTAGTATCGGGACGGTATGAGTGAACCGGTCCGGTACTAAGTGTGGCGGTAATACCCCCAAGTTTACGGTTTTAAATCTTCCGCTTTTGTTAAACCTTTCGATTTAAACGAAATTTTTCAGTAGTAAATTTGGGGGTGTTACAATATATAGTTTCTTGTATTGATTGATAAAAAGGAAAGCATGCTAGTTTATGTGCCATGTGTGGGAATAATGCTTAAGGAAGGAGTTTTGTTATTAATAAAAATATTATGTACTTATCCATGATGTATTATGTTATTGTGACTATTGATGCATGAATAATATTATTGTGAGTCCTAGGGGCATTTTAGTAATATGTCTTGTGTAAGAATGTGGCCTAATATGTGTGGGTGCTAATAAGTATTATGTTGAAATATGATAGTTGGTGGAGTTGGATGATGAGAATGGAGTATTAATATAAATATTTCATGTAGTGATGATAATTTAATAAAAGTGGTGTAATAAGGGGCAACATAGTAATTTTATAAATAAAAGGGTATTATGGTAATTTTAGAAGTAAAAGAAAAAATAGTAATTTTGTAAGTAAAAGGGTATTATGGTAATTTTGTAAGTAAAAGGGTAAATTGGTAATTATAATAATGGATAAGAAATGGTAATTTTGTAAGTAAAAGGGTATTATGGTAATTTTGGAAGAGAAGGATAAATTGGTAATTATAATAATGGAGAAGGGTAAAATGGTAATTATAATAATAGAGAAGGGTAAGATGGTAATTATAATAATGGAGAATGTAATTATAATAATGGAGAAGGGTAAAATGGTAACTATAATAATGGAGATGGGTAAATTGGTAATTATAATAATAGAAGGACAATTTGGTAATTTAACCAACTAAAGGGTAGTTTGGTAATTATGATAATAGAGAAGGGTAGTTTGTTAATTATGATAATGGAGAGGGGTAATTTGTTAATTTAACCAACTAAAGGGTAGTTTGGTAATTATGATAATGGAGAAGGGTAGTTTGGTAATTATGATAATGGAGAAAGGTAATTTGGTAATTATGATGATAGAGAAGGGCACTTTGGTAATTATGATAATGGAGAAGGGTAATTTGGTAATTTGACCAACTAAAGGGCAATTTGATAATTATAACAAAGGAGAATGGCAATTTGGTAATCTAACAACCAAATGGAAATATGATAAATGTAACAATTATGAAGGGTGATTGGTGACCTAATAAGTGTGGGAGATAACTTGGTAACCTAAACCGAGCAAGGGGTAATTTGGTAATTATGCAACATGAAGGGTAATATGGTAAATTGACAAGTAAAGAAGGGATGACTTAATAATTATACCAATAAGAGGTAAATCAGTAACCCGTATCGAATATGTCACTGTGATAGATAACGGAGTTTCATATAAGACTCAAGTAACACTACATAGCAAGTTAAGGGTATTCGACAATTAGTAAGTATCACGAGAACGGATCCTAAATCGGAATCGGATGAGATTATGATGGACTTAATGATTCCTCTAAGTTATCTTAGATAACCGTATGAATAAGAAATACCTAATGATATCAGAACGATTGAAAGTGAATAAGTATTTGATTATTGTACTTTCGTGATCACCTTAATTAAGACACTAATAATTAAAGTAAAAGTCCTTGAGATTGGGAATTGTGGCTCTTTAGGGATCGCTACCCTAAAGACATGGTTTAGCCCACGGTTATTCTAGTATTTGTTGGTGTGCCTTTGTGCTCCATCCAGGCCCTAAATCTTACTCTATCTAGCTCTATGGACCTACTTAGGGGATATGCATACTTATGGATTAGGTGTCTTTATCGGTAGGGTACTGAGTAGCTGTATGTACCAGTACGATCAAGGTACCTCTTCATCCTTGGGTTGATAGTTAAAGGGTACTGAGTAGCTTGTATGCACCGGTGCGAATGGTGTACCTCTATGTCTCGAGATCTTGATCTCCCCTCTAAGGTAAATAAATGTAATTATTGTGATGATTAAAAAGGGAAAACATTAATCATGAAAGTGAAAGACTGTGAATCAGAGGTAGACCGGTCCACTGGCGAATAATAGTGGCTAGGAGCCTTCTGCCTTGGAGACCGATCCACCAGCTATAATAGTGGGGTTCTCGCACTCATATGTATATAATTAAATCATGGAAAATACTAATCACTTATAATGAAACACCATGTGAGTCGGGGTCAGGACCGGTCCATCTATGAATAATAGTGGCCAGGAGCCTTCTGCCCTGGAGACCGATCCACTTGCAATAATAGTGGTCAGGAGCGTTCTGCCCTATATGTTTCTGGTCCACCGGCTATAATAGTGGGGTTCTCGCACTCACATGGATATAATCCGAGAGATGATTGAATAATGATGGACTAATGGCTTAAGGCCTAGAAGTATTGATTGTACATTTTGACCTATTAATATTTGACGGACTTGTTAAGTATGTGAATGTTATGTATGCACATCTTATTATATATGTATATAGTTTTATATTATGTGCTGCACTACGAGCCTACTTTTTAGTGTATTTTAAAGGGTTACTCAGTACTACAGTACTGAAGGGTTCCATTCATGTGGCTCCTACCTATTCAATGGGCAATGTCCCCTGTAGGTCCATTTCAGGTACTATTCAAGTGGGCAACTGGAAAGAGCGTAAGAAATTATCCAGAAAGTCCTAGGGTTTCACTCTTTCTCTTTTAACCCCTAGTTTAAATGTGATCCTTGTTCTTGTAACCACCATTGGTGGATTCTATTTTAGTAAATTATTATTTACGCTACTCTGATTTAAATATGGTTTGAGTTTCTTGTAAATTGTATTTTACTCTTTCAGCCTTAGCAGTTGGTACTAGAACGGTAGGAGTGAACCGGTCTGATACTAAGTGTGGCGGTAATATCCATTGAATTCATAGTTTTGTTATTTTTATTTCACTAATTCTTTTAAAAAAACAAAATTTTTCACTAGTGAATTTTAGGGGTGTTACACTTATAATTAAAATAAATCTAATCATGCATAAAATAACATAGAAAACACTTAACTCAAAATTCTATTTATAAAGGTTAGTTTAGTTACCAAAATTCCTAAGATCCTTAGCAAAGCTAAAATAAGGAATCTAACAACTCCTTACATAACCCACTTGATCACCTTCAAGAATATAAGATTAAAAAGGGTTATATTAACTAATATTAATAAATATATAAAAGGGAAGAAAGGGTACGAAATAGAAAAAAGTTAAATGGGAAGGTTACTCTTGAATATGGAGGCTTGGAAACCACCACCAAAACTACCAAAGAATGATGGATCAAGGTTTTTTAGGGTTAATGGGAAGGGAAAGAAAAGGAAAAAAAAATGGTGTAAGGCACGATTTTTTAGCTAAAATAATATGCAGTAGCAGCAACAAGTTTGATGTGTGGTAGCTTTTGCAACGCACAAAAAAATCAGTTTTGCTATCATTGTGAAGCTGGTTGGGAAGTGAAAGTTTGGTTAGAAATAAGGTTGAAGGAGATTGATTTTAGGGATGAAAAAGGTATAGAGTTTTAGTATGCAATGCAATATTTTAAATGAAACAAAAACCAAAGGAAAAGAACCAAGAGAGAGAGAGAGAGAGAGAGAATCATGAATTACTACAAGTTAAAAAGAAATCAACTTTGAACTCTACTGAAATTTTATGATGTTATGTGTGTTTTATGGTGTAACGCACTATTTGAAAAAAAATAGAGCGAGATTCGATATGTAGGTGTGTGGAGTGAGTTTTTGGTTTAAATTTAGCCTCACATGAGTGCTATGATTAGGGGTGTAAGAGAGACGTTAAGCTATAGTTGAGTGTGTAAGAGAAATGTCATAACATTATGATTTTAGTACTTTGTACACTTATTGGTTGAAGAAAAGGTAACCAAGTTATAAATCTGATTTGGTTTATTTTGGAGACTAGTTATGATTGAAATATTAGTTAGAGGATGGGTTACAATTTATTTTGATTAATTAATTTGTTAGAAAGTCCAATAATGCGTACTTATTGGGAACAATATTAATTGAGTTTTAAAAATCATAAAAATTTATGAAAATATCTTGAATAATATTAGAAAATTAAATATATAAAAATATTAGGTATCAGAGTTAGTTTGAAGATCGATGGATGGAAAATAAGTGAAAACGACATAAACATATAATTCGTAGAAACATGTTTTTTCTACAAATACACAAAACAAATAACTAGGGGTTCAAATTGTCACATATTGATGTGGAATATTTTTAGAAAATAAAATATAAAAAAATATTTGGTATCATAACTCATTTAATGATTGATGGATTAAAAATGATAAAAACAACTAAAATCGTCTGATCGCGAAAATGGATTTTTTTTGCGATTTAATGATTTTGAAGGAATGGGTGAAACATGAATGGAAAAATGTATGAAATTATATATATATATATATATAATCTTAATAACACAAGGTAATTAGGGTTTGAGAGAATGGGATGTTACGATAATAACATAAGGGTGGTTGTGTGTAAAATTGGTAAATTTTGAAGACTTGTAGAACTTTTAGGTTAAGTGATTTTCTCAATGTTAGGGTTAATATTGTATCTTTGTGATCTTTTGTGAAACATAAGCATATCATTGTATTCCTTGAGACCCTTACAATAAATTAGATATATAATATGTTAGGATTTGGATAATTATGGCCCAAGTTATGAAAATAACAAATTTGTAGATGTTTAGGTGAGCTAAGGGCATATTGGTCCTTTTGGATTCAATCTAAAATTTTGGTGTAATATAATTATCGCATGGGATAAAATATAATAAGTATGATACATAAAGTATTTTGATAAATTATGAATAGCTTAAGGTATGGTTTCATGAAAATGGATTAAATTGGTAATAGTAGCTAAAAGAGTAGCATTAATATTTTATGTGTGGAATATTGGAGTTGAGGTATGATTTTTGGATATGTTATTTTTAATATGTACTAGGGTAGTATGTTAAATTTGGTAAATTGGGAAGCTGAATGGATGAAATTATGAGTTAGTTGTGAATTAGGGTTTTTATAAAGGCAGTTCGATCTTTTTTCTTATGTAATATCACTTTGTGCTTATTGGTTAGCCTTATATTTTATCTTTTCTTATATTATGTGGTCATGAGACATTTAATTTGATTCAACTTGGTATATTTTTAATTATTTTAAATAAATACAATTTTTAAAATAAATTCATAATAATCGAAGATATAAAGAATAAGTTGATAATGTATCTCATAATAAGTCAATAGTAATATCAATGGAAGTTTAATGATGACTTTAAGTAAATCAAGTAATGAATTTGTTATGTGTTAAGTGTTGATTAAAGTACTAATAAGACATTAATACTTAAAACAAAAAAGTATATAAGTTAGGACTAAGTGTTTCAATTATTAGAATAATTACCTGGTTTAGTCGGAACCAAGTAATTATTAGTCCAATCCACTGGCTTATAGGAGGCATACGTACTTAAGAGTTAGAGGTTTACTAATGGTCCAGATGTATTTTACCTTTGATGTGGGAGTACCAGTGATGTTGCCTACATTTCTCCCGTTTATAGGAGACATGGAAGAATATATTGCTAATAATGGTTCCTTGACCTCAATGTATTAATGAAATGGGTTTATTCGATCATAATTATAGATATTTAATATGGTTACATCTTAGGTCATCTTCTATTAAAAGTAGTGTGCATGTATAACTTCCTCTTATTGTGATCTCATGTGTTCCGCATGCCTTATCCTAGTGATATATATTTGTTACATTACTCAATACACAAGTATTGATCATATTTTTTTATGGGTGTTACTCATTCCTAGGAGAAGAGAACACAATTGATGACATGTAGATATTTGATGACCATCTTGAGCAATTTCGGGGGAGGAGTGATTGTATATGTTGGGTTGGATGTAGAGACTTACATATCCAATAGCTAGAGTTTTTGTTCGGATACCTTATGGGCTCTTAGATCAAGGGTTTCCTTTTGTTGTACTTTAAATCCTATTGTATTCGGAGTTTATCTCCATACTTTTATCTATTTTTATGATATTTCTCTTATTCTATTGATATCTTATTTGAATATGTTAATGTGTTTTTCCTTTTACTTGATACAAGAATGGTACAGAAACTAAACTCATAATAAGTGTTGCGACAACACCTGATTATCTTATGTAGAAATTTTGTAAGATTAAAATTTTTTTAGTAGTAAATTTTGGGATGTTAAACTAATTCCATTTAAAAGGTAACTCAATAATAGAGGATTGACGTATCCATATAGTCTATCTAGATATCCACTCATTTTTCAATTGAGGACACATTAGTTAAGATACTCTACAATATTATCAATTTGGTACATTATTTCCTCCTTACTTCTCATGATTTAAAAATTCTAAATCTTGATGTTTGGAATTTGCACTTAATAAATATTTCTATTGGTAATTTATTATTTGAATTATTTCTACAGAGGATTTTTTAGGGTCATAGCCATTTGGTTTAGTTATCCTCGACACATATTTTATATATCCATTTAGTCAAGGTTATGTGATAATTTTTATAATGACTATTGGCCTTGACACATGTATTTGATCTATGCATTTACTAGTTAGTTAGTCATGTTAACAACAAAATTCTAGGAATAGAAAAATGAAGAATAAAATAATATTTTATTATTTTTTAGATTCAATTGTGGATATAATCTCATTAAAAGATTTGATGTTTTTTTTAATTCAATCTCTTATGTGGTTAATAACGTCATTAACAACTATTGTAATTTGTGCTATTAAATTTTGCACTCAACTAGTTGGTGGCACATTTTGAATTTGGTAAGCTTGATCTAAACTTGGTTGTGATAGTTTGAATTTACCAGGTGAAGAAGGCATGACTTGGTGGTGTTTCATCTCTTCAAGCAGATCACTTAACGATGAAGAATGACATCTTCAACTTCGAGGACCTTGAATGCCTCGATCTTGAACTCCTCGATCTTTTGGCTCTTTGTTCTTCATTCTTGAACACATTGATATTGAACTCTTTGATATTTGATTCTTTGATCTTCATTCTTTGGTTCTTCGATTTACGAGCTTTAGCCTAAGAGTGTTTGGGAGCATTCTATCCAAGGTTATTATTCTCTAGACTTTAGCATGTGTAAAATAAGGAGGAGATACTTATAATTAGGCTAGCTTAAAGACTTGGAAGTCAAGATTTATTAATTTTAATTTTAGCTCATTGTCCATTGTAAAATTAAGTTATACTCATTTTTAATTAAATTATGCCTACTTTAATAATTGGGCCTAATAAAATAAAATACAAACTTAATTTGACAAATATATATATTTTATTTTTATTTACATATCCCGAATAATTTTAGGAAGATTATTGAGCTGACCTAAATTTGAATTGACCATCTACGTAATAGTTAAATATTTTTTACGTCAACAAATACCATAAAACTATAACTTATAGAAAAAAAATTATATCCAAATTTTAAACTCAGATCAAAAACTATTTTTTTTTCTAAAAATATGTATATTATTATACTAATTTTATATTTTATTAAAAATTAATTAACACAAACTGATAATGATATAAATTAAAATAAACGTGTGGCTCAAAAAAGTGTAATAATAATAATAATAATAATAATACTAATGATTATAATATAAATAATACTAATAATAAATTAATTATATTTTTTATGCAATAATTTTCTTCTATATTATATTTTTATTAGTTTATGTTAATTAATTATTAATAACATATAAAATTAGTATGCTAATACCTGTGTGTTTTTAAATAAAAATTAATTTTAATTTGGATATATAAAAATATGGCATTACTGATGACTCGGAGCATATGCCTTCAATTTAGCCAAAGTGTACGAACTTTAATTTTTAAAATTTTAATTTATTTGTAACGAACCGGAGACTTGCGGTGGATCATTAGTTAGGGTCATAGCCATTTGGTCTAGTTAGTCTCAACTAAGGTTGTAAACGAGCCGAACCGAGCCGAATACCCCTAGGCTTGGGTTCAACTCGTTTAACTATACGAGCCTAAAATGATGTTTGAGCTCGGCTCGTTTAACTAAACAAATGAGCCGAACCAAGCTTTCAACGAGCCGAGCCGAGCCGAGCTCACGAGCCAAAGCAAAAAAATGAACCTCACTTTTAGGCTCGTTTAACTAAACAAACGAGTCAAACCGAGCGTTTAACTAGCCGAGCCGAGCCGAATACTGAACTGGCTCAATTCATTTACAGCCCTATTCTCGACCTATATTTTATATATCCATTTAGTCAGTGTTACATGATAATTTTAATAGTGACTATTGGCCTTGACACGTGTATTTTATCTATGTGAATGCATTTACTAGTCAGTTAGTCATGTTAATAACAAAATTCTAGAAATAGAAAAATGAAGATAATTGAGCAAATTATAGATTCATTATCCATTGTAAAATTAAGTTAAGCCTACTTAATAATTTTAATTTTAGACTCATAGTCCATTATAAAATTAAGTTAGACTCATTTTTAATTAAATTAAGCCTACTTTAATAATTGGGCCTAATAAAATAAAATGAAAATTAATTTGACAAATATATTTATTTTATTGTTATTTACATATTGCAAATAATTTTATAAAGATTATTGAGTTGACGAATTTTTTTTAAAAAAAAAGTATGTCAACACATACGCCCACTACCAGTTATTGATTCCGTATGTTCTTGTACTATATAAGAAAAATATTAAATTCAGACTAAAACCTAATTTTTTCTAAAAATATTTATATTAATGTATTAATTTTATAGTTTATTAAAAATTATATAAATACAAACTGATAATAATATAAAATAAAATAAAAGTGTGGCTCAAAAAAGTGTAATTCTTTTCTTCATTATAATAATGATAATGATATGATTATAATTGAAATGATATTAATAATAAATTTATTATTTTTTTATGCAATAATTTTTTTCTATAATGTATTATTATTAGTTTATATTACTTAATTATTAATAAAATATAAAATCAGTATGCTAATATATATATATATATATATATATATATTTTTTTTTTTTTTTTAAAAAAGATAAATATTTTTTTAATTTGGATATATAAAATACTGCATTACTTATGACTCATAGTAACTAGTATGTGCCTTCGGTTCAGCCAAAGTGTACGGACTATAATTTTTTAATTTTTAATTTATTTGTAAGAAACCGGAGACTTGAAGATGCGCGGCCGCTGAATCTGTTATGAACGCGTATCTTTTGGCATAACGCTGTACGGTTGTACCTGAAAAGATTTGCGTTTATCCGAAAGATAAAAATCCAATAATTAATATCTCGTCGAAAAATATCCGATAGGGTCTCGAAGAGATCCCTATAAATTAATACTTACCTTATCTGCCATCAAAATCAAATTATTGGGCGGTACATACGTAACAGCGGGAAGAAGGCTAGAAGCACGCACACCTGCAACGCGGGGGCTCCAAATCTGATATCAATTTGAATACTTGGCGTAGGCATCGCGACGTCCGCTTCCTTTTGCGATCGGAGGTACGGTCAGTCACGCTGCAATTCTTGTTTCTTTTTTCTTTTTCTTGCGAGGATTGCACGAAAGTTTCTTTCTTTCTTTCTAGATTCGTATCGCATCGCTGTATGTATGCATGAAATGATGATTGTCGCTGATGATGTCCGACCTTTTCGGCCTGATCTTTGAGGATCGCCTTGACCAGTATTCTTTGCGCCACAAGTTTTCTTTCATGCTTTCCTTTTTCTTTTCTTTTTTCCCTATAATGTCTGGTACGACGCTGATGAGTAGTATAATGTGCCGGGTCTTCTTTTAATCATTTATTTTTCACTTTTCATTTGTCGTGCATGACTTTCCCATGTTATGCGTATGATATGCCAAGAATTCCCTCTTCTTTCTTTTATTAGTTCCTTTTTTCCTTATTGTGAGACTAATCTATGAATAATAGGATTAACCCAGATGGGCACTTTTTAATCTGATCCCTTTCATGTTTGCCCAAATATTCTCGTTTGTACTTTGTGGTACACTGGTAGTATGCTGTTTGCACTTAGAAGTTGGGTGATGTCTCCGAACGATGCATGCCTGATGATGGTGAAACGATAATATGCTCCTTCTATCAACTGATAATTTTTCTTTCTCAGTATAGTAGCAGCTTTGCTGATATATATATATATATATATAAGGGAGGGGTCACATACAAACTATAATTAATATACAAACATAGGAACTAATCTCATCCATTGGATCAAAATTTGATCACATTCAAGATTTTACTAATACCAAACCAAAAAACTAATCCAAACCTATATCCAAACCAAATATCCAAACCTCTAAACCCTAAACCCTAAACCTTCTAAACCCTAAACCCTAAACCCTAAACCCTAAACCCTAAACCCTAAACCCTCTAAACCCTTAACCCTAAACCCTAAACCCTAAACCCTAAACCCTAAACCCTAAACCCTCTAAACCCTAAACCCTAAACCCTAAACCCTAAACCCTCTAAACCCTAAACCTTAAACCCTAAACCCTAAACCCTCTAAACCCTAAACCCTAAACCCTTAACCATAAACCCTAAACCCTAAACCCTAAACCCTCTAAACCCTAAACCCTTAACCCTAAACCCTAAACCCTAAACCCTTAACCCTAAACCCTCTAAACCCTAAACCCTCTAAACCCTAAACCCTAAACCCTCTAAACCCTAAACCCTAAACCCTAAACCCTAAACCCTAAACCCTCTAAACCCTAAACCCTAAACCCTAAACCCTAAACCCTAAACCCTAAACCCTAAACCCTCTAAACCCTAAACCCTAAACCCTTAACCCTTAACCCTAAACCCTAAACCCTAAACCCTCTAAACCCTAAACCCTAAACCCTAAACCCTAAACCCTCTAAACCCTAAACCCTAAACCCTAAACCCTCTAAACCCTAAACCCTAAACCCTAAACCCTAAACCCTAAACCCTAAACCCTAAACCCTAAACCCTAAACCCTAAACCCTAAACCCTTAACCTCTAAACCCTAAACCCTCTAAACCCTAAACCCTAAACCCTAAACCCTAAACCCTCTAAACCCTAAACCCTAAACCCTAAACCCTCTAAACCCTAAACCCTAAACCCTAAACCCTTAACCCTCTAAACCCTAAACCCTAAACCCTAAACCCTTAACCCCTAAACCCTAAACCCTAAACCCTAAACCCTAAACCCTCTAAACCCTAAACCCTAAACCCTATAAACCCTAAACCCTAAACCCTAAACCCTTAACCTCTAAACCCTAAACCCTCTAAACCCTAAACCCTAAACCCTAAACCCTAAACCCTAAACCCTAAACCCTCTAAACCCTAAACCCTAAACCCTCTAAACCCTAAACCCTAAACCCTTAACCCCTAAACCCTAACCCCTAAACCCTAAACCCTAAACCCTCTAAACCCTAAACCCTAAACCCTAAACCCTAAACCCTAAACCCTAAACCCTTAACCTCTAAACCCTAAACCCTCTAAACCCTAAACCCTAAACCCTAAACCCTCTAAACCCTAAACCCTAAACCCTAAACCCTAAACCCTAAACCCTTAACCTCTAAACCCTAAACCCTCTAAACCCTAAACCCTAAACCCTAAACCCTAAACCCTAAACCCTAAACCCTCTAAACCCTAAACCCTAAACTCTCTAAACCCTAACCCTAAACCCTAAACCCTAAACCCTAAACCCTAAACCCTCTAAACCCTCTAAACCATAAACCCTAAACCCTAAACCCTCTAAACCCTAAACCCTAAACCCTAAACCCTAAATCCTAAATCCTAAACCCTAAACCCTCTAAACCCTAAACCCCAAACCCTAAACCCTAAACCCTCTAAACCTTATACAATATTAGAAGGAAAACAATCTTCCATGATTCAAAATTTGACAATTTCTTAAATTAAACCTTATACAAGTTTGGAAAGAAACCTTACACTATCATGTAAACTACAATGAAAAGCATAAATCACCAATACCTTCATGAAGTTGAATTTAAATATACATCCAACTTCAGTATTTCATTCCAAAATATGTCATCCAAATATAAAAAATTGGCATTAGTTACAATTTGAAGTAACAAATTAAACAAAATATTGCAAATTTGAGGGAGGAGAACAACCATGTTTGTCACTCATAATGCCTATGCAAGTAAAAAAAATTATCACAAACAAGAAAATCAAAATTAAAAAAAGTGCATGCATATTAAACAAATGACAAAATAGCAAATATAAATTTTCAAACTCATGGCCACTATATAATCCATTTAAATTATCAAACTAACAAACAACAATTATAATACAATAATCAATTTCGTAGAATACAAACGCATAATATCATGGCTGGAAATTTCGGTTAAATTCAATAAAAATATCACATAACTCAATATTTCGGTTAAACTTGATTAAGATCCTACCAGTAAAAATAAATTAAGAAGCCGGAGGTAAAAGCTTCACAAAAGTTAAAAACAAAAGGCCGTCGGAAGGAAGAAGTATAAAATAATCACTCAACATTCAACATCACAGATGACGAGGGAGACAACCGAGAGCAACAAACAGACTAATTCTTCTAATATCCACCAAAATCAACGCGTACATATGAGACTATACAAATACAGTCCATCTACATAATCTATCGATGGACTATACTTCTTATAACTTACTGTATTTTTACAATCTCTAATCTGCTAGTGTTAACTTCATATGATATATAGTTATTATCATTTAATTGAAAGCAGATGAGCGAGACAGATAGAGAAGGAGCTTACCTTCCCGTCGAGCAGTAGCCTTCGCCGGTTTTGAGCTATAATGGTAGCAGAGGAATTTTGAGCTTCTGCTAATCCAACAATGCCAAACAACAATAGTGAGTAACCAATTCCATATACAGCATTAGCCGTCGCCGGTTTTGAATCAAATAATAAATGAAATTACTTACCTCGGATGGAAATCGACGCTGAGTAAAGGAAACCAAAACAGAGTACAGACGAGCAGTGGCGTTTATTATCAACACTAAGGTCGGCAACGATGGCAGCAAACCGAGCGAGAGAGTGAAGGGGATGAATACGTCGAAGATCCCGTTCACGATTTGCCTCTTTAATTCGGCCAAAGTCTGGACCGAGATGGCCGACACTATTAAATTACACTATGAAAGAGAGAGGGAGACGGGAGGTGCAGAGGGAGGGAGAGGTGCAGAGGGAGGGAGACGGGAGGTGCAGAGCGATGGAGAGGTGCAGAGAGAGTGAGACGGGAGGTGCAGAGCGAGGGAGAGGTGCAGAGAGAGAACGCGAAGGGGGCTGGGTCGCGAGACAGGTAACGCGACTGGGGCTGGGTCGGGAGAGAGAAGCCGACAGGGAGAGAGGCGGGGCGGGATACAGGGACGGGGAATAGGAAAAAAAAAACGGGGAATCGTTTTCAACCGTCAGATCTTTCAGATCCAACGGTTGAAAACTATTCCTACGTTTGTACCAAAATAGTGGTTCGCATATGAACCAATTTCTATATATATATATATATATAATATATATATAATATATAATATATCTATATGTATGTATATAGACTCGCGGCTCCCTCAAAATTTGGTGCGCAACCCATATTAGACCTTAAACACTAAACACTTGACACCAATGAGAAGAGATCGATCTCGCGTTTATTGTAATTTAGTCCGTAAATTTATATTATCAAATAAACTTCTCCGGTTCTTAATGACTGAAAAATCTAGAAAGAATAAAACTAATAATGCGAAGATTAATCTAATAATAAGGATTAGAGAACATATTCCATACAGGAATATATTGATAATAATCAGTTCATGTAACTTATATTTTATTGTCTAACCAATTAATAACCTAGAATAAGATCCCTCAATTCAATTAATGATAGCATGAATAATTAGGGGTGCAGCTAATTAGAACTATGGTTACATTTGACTTGAATTATGTAGCCTTAAATAAACTATATTAAATTAATATATTCATTTTAGAAATTAACTAACCTATTTGCCACTTGTGAATGTATGTGTTAACAATTACGCATTAACTATGCTATCCTAGTATCTAATTAACACTCTAATTTACTTGGCGACCAATCTAGATAATAAAGTCTAGTGTTCATTAGACATGATCTATTAACCCAACAAAAAATATGCACAATAAATAGATCCAATTCACATCTCATGATCAATTATCTCACACCCTTTAACTATCCTCTTACCCTATACTAATTTAGCCTAGCATATGGATAAAATAATAGCGCATGATCTTATAATAATAATCATAATAATAATAAATCATAACTTTAACAAAACTAAACAAATAAGAAAACAGTACTTGAATTAAATAGCATGAAAGCATATAACTTTGATTGAATAACAAAAGAATGAAACTTAAATCAAATTGATACTAAAAGTGCAAAACAAAGTATCACAAAGGGGAAAAAAAGAGAGGATAGAGAACTTAGGACTATCTTAACATTGACAACTCCAATTGCTCTTCAACTCTTCACTTTGACTACAACACAACTAATTAAATCTAATAATTAAGCTTTAATGATTAGAAAAATAATGAGAAATGTGACTCCTTACCCTTTCTAATTTCCCTAACTTGTATCCTATATATAGACAAGAGAGAGCTAGAGTTAAATCCATGAAACAAAAATATATATGGATCATATTTTTTTACTAAAGTTTAATGATCACATGACAAAATGTAACACCCCCAAAATTTGCACATTTAAAACAAAATAATACTTATAAATTAAAACCGT
This sequence comes from Tamarix austromongolica, assembly GCA_039764185.1. Classification (NCBI taxonomy): domain Eukaryota; kingdom Viridiplantae; phylum Streptophyta; class Magnoliopsida; order Caryophyllales; family Tamaricaceae; genus Tamarix; species Tamarix austromongolica. The sequence goes on along the minus strand of CM077819.1, from coordinate 90,042,535 downwards.
AAATTTTGGGGATGCTACTGCCACACTTAGTACCAGACCGGTTCACTCATACTGTTCAGGTACTAAGTGCTAAGGCTAAGAAAAACAACTCATAACATTATTCAATAATCGAAATCCATAATACGAAAATTAGAGTACGCATAAGTCTTTATATAATTTGAAATACCGGCTATTGTTTTTCAGAGAATAAATTAACAACATTAACAGAATTGTTTCTACAAACCCAAACATAATAAAAAGGTAACTTGAATAATAATCTCAAAAGGAAAATGACCATGCCACTCCAGGAACCGATCCAGCCCACAATCATTCGGCCCCACCTGATGTTCTATAGACATTAATAACATCGAAATAAGCATCTCCTATCTGCAACAGGTCAAACGGGCCTTCTGCTCGTGGGAATGAGCAGTACCCATGAAACGGGTGATCAGTACGCTACGTACTGAGTAAGGTAACTGAGCACTAAGGCCAGTATACAAAATTCACACAACCAATGCTTAATAATAAAGGATCATAGAATTCAATCATAATAACACAAGATAAAATGAATGCTCAGGTGAAATACCATGATTCAATACAGATCAGATTATTTACTTCATCAAGCCTTTATCGAATTTATTTCCACACCATGCTCTTTATCAAGTCCATATGAGTACGGAAACCGCACTATTTTTGCCGGTGGATCGGTCTCTAGTGCACTTTTACTCCTGGACACTATTATAGCCGGTGGATCGGTCACTTAGGGTACATGTCCTACCACTATTATATACCGGTAGATTGGTCTGGCCCTTCTCGTACGATGTTCCACTGTAAGTCATTAGTGTCTTCCCACATCTTAACAATATATATGGTTTGGTTTGTTGAGTTTGAGATCCCCCACTATTTTAGCCGGTGGATCGATCACTAGGGTAACATACCCTACCACTATTATACGCCGGTGGATCGATCTCCAGGCTACTGCAGTACCTGGCCACTATTATGCCGGTGGATCGGTCTGAGCCTGGCTCAACATCTTCCACTTTATGTAATTAATATTTTAAGTATCTTATTCGGAGATCCATACTAAGACATGCAAGTCAGACTCCTATCATGCTTACTCTTCAACTCGGGTTAACAACTCCAACCCTAGTTAACCACCATCACCATAATTAATCATAACATCCCTTAACACCCATGCAAACCCTAACTCCATGAAAACCCTAAATCCCATGCAAAACCCTAACTTCCATGCAAAACCCAAACTTCCATGCAAAACCCTAATACCACCATGCAACATTAATACCACCACACAAACCCTATACCACCGTGTAACCATTAATACCCCCATGCAACCACTATTCCATGCAAAACCCTAACATCATGCAACTCCATGCAAAATCCTAACACCATGCAACTCCATGCAAAACCTTATCATACATGTCTCAAGGCCACATCATACCATAATAATAACATATTTATACACATCATTCTCATGCCATAATTATTTACACAAAACACACCTCAACTTCCATATCATGCTGCATTCATAATAGTTATACAATATAAACATGAAATACACGATAAATCATATCACATGGCATGCATGACATATAAATTACATATTACACAAATGGCCTTAGCACCCTTTACCTAAAATGTCACCGGTCTTGGAGCACGCTCCTATACCTCTTGAGGGCTTTGACTGGGCTCACCTATTATGGGGAAAATACTAGAATTAGGTTCCCTCCTAAAAATACTATTAGATACTAATTTATCATAAGACTTGGTTTTTAATTAAAATAATATAATACTAGAATTAACTATACAAAATACTAAAATACTAATAATAATACTAATGTAATTTAAAACAAAAGGTGATATAAAGGTTTCTACCCTTCACCAAAATAATGTTGATAAAGATAATAATAATAAAATATTAGTAACAATGCTAATATTAGTAGAAATAATAATAATAATAATAATAATAATATAATCCTAAAATTACAAGGTGGGCTTTCGACCCTACCCCAAATAATAAAAGTACTATTCAATAATAGTCAGAATAATATTAAAATTAATAAAGATAATAATAATATTAATAGTAATAATAGTAAAAACATTAATAATAATAATAAAAATACAAGGGTGCGAGACCTAATTAAAATTTAAGGTCTCGCCCCCCTAAAATAATTAACATTAATAATAAAATAATTATACTAATAATAATATTAATAATAGTATTAATAAATATAATAAACTTATAATAATTCAAATAAATTCCTAAAATTCAAAACTAACAATCTAATTAACTCAAGAATAATCTCCACCCTGCCAACAAAATTTATCAATAATATTAAATTTAACAACAACAATAATAATAATGATAATAATAATAATTTTATTTGAATAAATACTAAAAATTGAAATAAAATAGAATAAATTACAATAAATAGAAAAAAAGGGCTGAGAAGGTCTAGGGTTTCACCTTGAATTAGCAAGGATGGGTGGAACCGACGGTGGTGCACGACAGTGGTCAGAAAAGAGGGCTAAAAGGGGAGAAGATGAAGAAAAAGAGGGGAGGTGAAGGAGAAAAAGGAAATGGGGGTTATGGTTTGGTGGAGGAGAATTAGTAGAAGTTTTTGGGTGGTGTAGAAGGTAGTAAAAGTGGCGGATGTGGTGGTGGACAGTGGTTTAAAGGTTGTGGGGTAAAATATTTTTTGAGATGGACAGGGAACTTCGCACGACTATGGTGGCTCGTGCAAGAAGAATCGAAGGAGGTGGAGAGCTTAGTTAGCTAGAGTGCGGTGCAAGGAAGAATTTGGGAGCAGACTTGGTAGCAAAGTTGGCTAATGGTGGCGAATGACTCGTCTGAAGTTGCGGTGGCACACAGTTAGCTCTTAGGGTTTTAGGGAGAAAAGGTTTCGAAAACACCCACACTAGGGGTATTTATAGGGCTTAGATGGGATGATAGGGTTTTGGAGGTTAGTAGGAGGGTATTGGATGCTAGGTTTGGGGTGGCCGACAACGTTAATCGGCCGGTGGAAAATATGGTCTGGTTGAACATTCGCGAATCAAAAGAGAGAAAACGAGCGAGAGATGAGGGAAGAGGATTATATCAAGCTAGTCTGCGAGTCAAGAGGGAGATAACGAAGGGAGAAACGGCTGGTCAAAACCCGCATGGCCGGCGACGCCATTTTCGGAGGTTAACGATGCAAGTCGATGACGAAGCTGAAGGAGGAAGAAGCAAGGGTTGAACCAGGAGGGCGAGGAAAAGAAAGAAAAGGAAAGAACTGGCCGATTGGCAATGGTTATAATTTCCTTAAATGAAACGCGACATCTTGGGAATAAAAGGCATAAAACACAATGTCTGAAGAAGGAAGAAAAGAAGGAGCGGAGCTGGGCCACGGGAGAAGGAAAGAAAAGAGGAAGGATTGGGTTGCTTGCCAGGCCTAATCGGGATAAGAAAAAAAAGAAAAAGAAGAAAAGAAAGAAAAAAGAAAGAAAAGAAAGAAAAAGGAGGAAAGAAAAAGAAAAAGGAAAAAGGAAAAAAGAAAATTTAAGTGGTTTGGGTTTAAATAAATAAATTAGAATATTATTTCCTAAAATAAATATTTTTGGGGCATTTCATTACTAACCCCTTAAAAAAGACTTCACCCCTGAAGTCTCCTGCAGCTCTCTAGGGTCAGGGTCAGGGCATTCTAAGCTTCTAGAATAAGACATTACTATCTATACTTAAAAGGTGCTTGGGAGGAGCGCTTGCATCTAGTGGAGTTTTCATATAGTAACAATTATCATGCCAGTATTGGGATGGCTCCCTTCAAGGCATTGTATGGACGGAAGTGTAGGACTCCTTTGTGTTGGAGCGACATCAGCGAGACAATTGTGTTGGGACAAAAAAGATTAAAGATATGACCCATCAGGTCTGATAGATCTAGGATCGAATGAAAGTAGCTCAGAGCCGACAAAAGAGTTATGCCGATCAGAGGTGTAGGGATGGAGATTTTGAGCCTGAAGATAAAGTGTTGCTGAGGGTTTCACCTACTAAAGGGGTGCAGAGGTTTGGAAGGAAAGGCAAGTTGAGCCCCAGGTATATTGGTCCATATGAGATATTGGAGCGAGTGGGTGAAGTTGCTTACAAATTGACTCTTCCTCCAGAGTTGGCACGAGTGCATAACGTGTTCCACATTTCCCAGCTGCGGAAGTATGTTGCTGATCCGCCGTATGTAATTCAGTAGGATGAGGTCGAGTTGGATGATTCACTAACTTATGAGGAGCGACTGGTGTGGTTTCTCGACACTAAGCTGAGGAAGACTCGTACGAGTTCGGTGCCTTTTGTTAAAATCTTATGGAGTTACCAAGGAACTGAGGAAGTTACTTGGGAGACCAAGAAGGATATGCGATAAGCATATCCGGAGCTTTTCACGATAGGTTAGATTCTTTTTATCTAGTTTGTCCCTAAGGGGATAGTTTATTTAAGTATAGTTAGTAATGTGTTATTCTAGAAGCTTAGAATGCCCTGACCCTGACCCTAGAGAGTTGTAGGAGACTTCGGGGGCAAAGTTTGTTTTTAAGGGGGTAGTAATGAAATGTCCAAAAAATATTTATTTTAGGAAATAATATTCTAATTTATTTATTTAAACCCAAACCACTTAAATTTTTCTTTTTCCTTTTTCTTTTTCTTTCCTCCTTTTTCTTTCTTTTCTTTCTTTTTTATTTCTTTTATTTCTTTTTCTTTTTTCTCTTATCCTGATTAGGCATGGAGCGCAGCCCAATCCTTACTCTTTTCTTTCCTTCTCCCGCGGCCTAGCACCGCTCCTTCTTTTCTTCCTTCTTCAGACGCTGCATTTCATGCCTTTTATTCCTGAGATGACGCGTTTCATTTAAGGAAATTATAAGCGTTGCCAGCCATCCCATTCTTTTCTTTTCTTTCTTTTCCTTGGCCGCCTGGTTCAACCCTTCCTTCTTCCTCCTTCAGCTCCGTCGTCGACCTGCATCGTTAACCTCCGAAAATGGCGCTGCCAACCACGCGGGTTTTGACCGGCTATTTCTCCCTTCGTTATCTCCCTCTCGACTTGCAGATCATCTTGGTATAATCCTCTTCCCTTATCTCTTGCTCGTTTTCTCTCTTTTGCTTCGCGAATGTTCGACCAGACCATATTTTCCACCGACCGATTAACGTCGCCGGCCACCCCAAACCTAGCATCCAATACCCTCCTGCTAACCTCCAAAACCCTATCATCCCATCTAAGCCCTATAAATACCCCTAGTGTGGGTGTTTTCGAAACCTTTTCTCCCTAAAACCCTAAGAGCTAACTGTGTGCCACCGCAACTTCAGACGAGTCGTTCGCCGCCGTTAGCCAACTTTGCTGCCAAGTCTGCTCCCAAATTCTTCCCTACACTTCACTCTAGCTAACTAAGCTCTCCACCTCCTTCGATTCTTCTTGCACGAGCCACCATAGTCGTGCGAAGTTCCCTGTCCATCTCAAAAAATATTTTACCCCACAACCTTTAAACCACTGGCCACCACCACATCCGCCACTTCTACTACCTTCTACACCACCCAAAAACTTCTACTAATTCTCCTCCACCGAACCATAGCCCCCTTTTCCTTTTTCTCCTTCTCCTCCCCTCTTTTTCTTCATCTTTTCCCCTTTTAGCCCTATTTTCCGGCCACCGCCGTGCACCACTGCTGGTGCCACCCATCCCCGCCGACTCAAGGTGAAACCCTAGACCTTCTTAGCCCTTCTTTTCTATTTATTATAATTTATTCTGTTTTTATTTCAATTTTTAGTATTTATTCGAATATAATAATAATAATAATAATAATAATAATAATTATTATTATTATTATTGTTGTTGTTGTTATTAGATGTAATATTATTGATAATTTTTGTTGGTAGGGTGGAGATTATTTTTGAGTTAATTAGATTATTAGTTTCGAATTTTAGGAGTTTGTTTGAATTATTATAAATTTATTATATTTATTAATACTATTATTAATAATAATATTATTAGTATAATTATTTTATTAATAATGTTAATTATTTTAGGGGGGCGAGACCTTAAATTTTAATTAGGTCTCACACCCTTGTATTTTTATTACTATTATTAATATTTTTACTATTATTACTATTAATATTATTATTATCTTTATTAATTTTAATATTATAAGTATTATATGTTATTAATATTATTTTTACTATTATTGAATAGTACTTTTATTATTTGGGGTAGGGTCGAAAGCCCACCTTGTAATTTTATGATTATATTATTATTATTATTATTATTATTATTATTATTATTATTATTTCTACTAATATTAGTATTGTTACTAATATTTTATAATTATTATTATCTTTATCAACAATATTTTGGTGAAGGGTAGAAACCTTTATATCACCATTCGTTTTAAATTACATTAGTATTATTATTAGTATCTTAGTAGTATTTTGTATAGTTAATTCTAGTATAATATTATTTTAATTAAAAACCAAGTCTTAGGATAAGTTAGTATCTAATAGTATTTTTAGGAGGGAACCTAATTCTAGTATTTTTTCCATTATAGGTGAGCCTAGTCAAAGCCCTCAAGAGGTATAGGAGTGTGCTCCAAGACCGGTGACATTTTAGGTAAGGGGTGTTAAGGCCATTTGTGTAATATGTGATTTATATGCCATGCATGCCATGTGATATGATTTATTGTGTATTTCATGTGTATATTGTATAACTATTATGAATGAAGCATGATATGGAAGTTGAGGTGTGTTTTGTGTAAATAATTGTGGCATGAGAATGATGTGTATAAATGTGTTATTATTATGGTATGATGTGGCTTTGAGACATGCATGATAGGGTTTTGTATGGAGTTGCATGGTGTTAGGGTTTTGCATAGAGTTGCATGGAGTTGTATGGTGTTAGGTTTTTGCATGGAGTAGTGGTTGGATGGGGGTATTAATGGTTGCACGGTGATACAAGGTTTGTGTGGTGGTATTCATGTTGCATGGTGGTATTAGGGTTTGCATGATGGAGCTAGGGTTTTGCATGGTAGTTAGGGTTTTTCATGGGAGTAGGGTTTACGTGGAGTTAGGGTTTGCATGGGTGTTAGGGGATGTTATGATTAATTATGGTGGTGGTGGTTAACTAAGGTTGGAGTGGTTAACCCGAGTTGAAGAGTAAGCATGGTAGGAGTATGACTTACATGTCTTGGTATGGATCTCCGAATAAGATACTTAAAATATTAATTACGTAAAGTGAAAGATGTTGAGCCAGGCCCAGACCGATCCACCGGCATAATAGTGGCCAGGTACTGCGGTAGCCTGGAGACCAATCCACTGGCGTATAATAGTGGTAGGGTATGTTACCCTAGTGATTGATCCATCGGCTAAAATAGTGGGGTATCCCAAACTCAACGAACCAAACCATATATGTTGTTTAGATGTGGGAAGACACTGATGACTTATTGTAACACCCCCAAATTTACTACTAAAAAATTTCGTTTAATAAAAAAGGTTTAGCGGAAGCGAGAAGATAAAACCGTAAACTCGAGGGCATTACCGCCACACTTAGTACCAGATCGGTTCACTCCTACCGTTCCAGTACTAAGTGCTAAGGCTAAATAAAGTTAATAATAAATACGAATCAATAATAAAACATAAGCCATACAGAACTCAGAGTGCGATTTAGGATTACAACTAAAGAGTACGTTTTTCAAAACATAAAGCATAGCACAAAACACAACTAAAATACGATAATACAAGGTCAAATAAAGGAAATAGATTCCGGCTGAGTCGCTCTCGATCCCCAAGTCAGGTTTAGGCTCAATGCTCAGCCCTATCTGATGCCTCGTAAGTGTCGTAGGCATCGAAGATATTATCCCCTACCCGCACAAGCTTAAACGGGTCTTCTATTCGTGGGAATGAGCAGCACCCATGAAATGAGTGATCAGTACGCTACGTACTGAGTAAGGTAACAGACGCACTAAGGCCCACATACACAGAGATACATGACATAGCAGACATGGCATAGTTATGTAGATAGCATGCAATAACACAAATAAACAATACCGGTTATGAGCCAGATAACTTTTTCATCAGATCTCTGATAATTATAATCGATTCTTATCGTAGTCTTTATCAGTCCATGTGAGTACGGGAACCCCATTATTATAACCGGTGGACCGGTCACGAGGACCATGCCCTGCCACTATTATAGTCGGTGGACCAGTCATGAGGGTAACATACCCTGCCACTATTATTTGCCGGTGGACCGGTCTGGCCCCGACTCACAAGGTGTTCCACTGTAAATATTCGTATCTTTCCCATGTCTTATCATTATTATGATTGGTTTGTTGAGCACGTGATCCCCCACTATTATAGCCGGTGGAACGGTCATGAGGGCACATGCTCTGCCACTATTACACCCGGTGGACCGGTCACGAGGGTAACATACCCTGCCACTATTATCATTATTATGATTGGTTTGTTGAGCACGTGATCCCCCACTATTATAGCCGGTGGAACGGTCATGAGGGCACATGCTCTGCCACTATTACAGCCGGTGGACCGGTCACGAGGGTAACATACCCTGCCACTATTATTTGCCAGTGGACCGGTCTGGGTCCGGCTCAACATCTTTCTCTATAAGTGATTAGTGTCTTAACATATCTTATTCAAAAGATTTTCACCCTTGACATGTACAAATCATTCTCTTTATACTTCACACCTCACAAATAATAAAATTCCACAATCATGATTACACTTTAATCAATAAATACACATGATAACACAAAAACTCTAAACAGCCACAACCAACCCTATTTGTCCACACTAAACCATGGTTAACCACTCCAAACCCTATTTTACCATAACAACCATAATTAGCCATTCCAAACCTTAATTAACCACAACAAATCACAATTAACTACTCTAACCCTATTTAATCACAACGACCTAGAGTTAATCACTCCAAACCCTAATTCTGTCTCCTCCATACCCTTATAACACTCCACGTACTATTTTCCGTCCAAAATAGTTCAAACACCCAAATAATACTTGCATTACCTTCCTTACATCCCAAATCAACCTTTCATACGTAAATTTCGCTCCCATACAAACTTTACACATCTCATGCAACCTCTCGAACCTTTCACACAAACCCTAAATCCCATACAATCATTAACTCCCATGCAAAACCCTAACTCCACCATGCAAACCCTAATACCACCATACAACCATTTATACCACCATACAAACCATAATACCACCATGCAAACCCTAATACCACCATATAGTCGTTAATACTGCCATGCAACCATTAATACCACCATACCAACCCTAATACCATCATACAAACCCTAATACCACCATACAACCGTTAATACCACCATGCAAACCATAATACCACCATAAAGCCATTACTACCGCCATGCAACCATTAATACCACCATACAAACTCTAATACCACCATGCAAACCCTAGATTTCATCATACAAAACCCTAAATTCAGTCCACACAAGACCAAAGATCCATCCATACCAAACCCTAGATTCAAACCATATAAAACCCAAAGACTTGTCCATATAATACAATTGATTAGATTCCCCCATTCATAACCACAAATTAGATTCTTCCATACAAGATCATGAGATAGATTCTTCCACATAAAATCATAAATTAGAATCTCCCATATAAACCATAAATTAGATTATCCCATGTAACGTCGTACATTACATTCTCCCATACAAAATCATCCAAACCATAAATTAGATTCTCTCACTCAAAACCATAAATTAAACTCTCCCATGCAAAACCATAAAAATCATAAATAGATTTTCCCACACGAACCCTAGAATTCTCCATTTTATTCTTCCACTCATGAATCATTAAAATATTTAGGTCAACTCACCTCCCTTGGTCAATCTCTTTCCCCATCCTCCTTTTTAATCCTTTCTCCTACACAAAACACATCAACTCCCTCACATGCACGTCTTACAGGATCACGACACATATCATCACATATACATAATACACATGCCATGTAAACATACCACACATACTTCAACTCCATGTCATGCACACACAACATAATTGATAATGATGAACATAGGGTACGTAGCATGCGAAGCACATAATACATATAGTCACACAAAAAGCCTTAGTTATGTCCTTACCTAAAGCGACGCCGGGCTTGGAGCACGCTCCTACAACTCCTTAGGGTTTTGGTTAGATTCACCTATAAAAGGGGAAATACTAAGTATTAGTTTCCCTGAAAAGTACCGTCATCCCTTATTTTAGTCTAAGATTAGGATTATTATTATTAAAGAGAGTATTATACGAAAACTAGAGTTTTTATCTTAAAAATAGTCTACTAAATATTACTAGTCAAAATGTTTTTATTTTAATATTTATTGCTACGCTTATATTATTAAACCTATTAGTTTTATTCTTCTAATAATAGTATTGATACTGATTATAGCCAAATAGTGATAGTAGTAATACTAATAGAAATGCTAACGCTTATAGTGATAGAAACCCTAGCGTTTTTAAGTCTAAGTCTAATAATAGGGTTAGGGTTAAAATAATAATATAATAATTACAATACTAACAAAGTACAAGTATTCCTAAAGATAATAATGATAACAATTGTATTTTGAATAATAATAACATAAGGGTTCAAATGCTTTTGTCATAATAAATAGAAATAAACTAATAATAATACCAATAATAATAATAATGATAGTAATAGTATTAGTAGTAACTAATAATGCTAGCGACAAAGGCATTAGGAATGATGTTAGTAATTACTTGAGTATTACATAGTAAAAATAATAAGGTTGAGTATTCTTCTTCTTTAAAATGATAATATGTCAACTTGGTTTAAATAACCCTAACAACAATAATAGTAATAGTAGTAACAATAATAATAATAATAATAATCATAATGATGATGATGATGATGATGATGATGATGATGATGATGATGATTAGTAATAAAGGTAACTATATTAATACTAAAGTTGTGAATAATGAAAATAAGGATAGTAATATTAGTGGTAATAATGATAACCATCCTAATGTTAAAGTTGTAGCCTTTTAATTAGTTTAACCTAGTTATAAGTATTTTCTGAAATTAGGTTAGGAGACAAGGGTAGTACATAATAATATTAATAATGTAAAAATAATAATGATAATAATAATAATAATAATAATAATAATAGTAATAGTAATATTAAGGATAATACCATTAATGTTAGAAAAAATTATTAGCACTTATAAAAAAAATATAGTTTAGGGCTGGGGAAGTTGGAAAACCACCTAAGGTCAGTGGTGGAACCGGCAACGGCGACGACGGCGGTGGTGGAGGAGGAAGAGAGGTGGAAAGATCAATGTGTAGGCTAAAGGAGGGGGGATAGAGGGGTGTTTGAGGTGGAGGAAGATGTAGCAGGTGAAGAGGGGTGGAATGAGGGGTGGCGTGGCTGGGAGTGGCGGCGTGCTGTGGTTGGCGCAGCGACCGAAGGTGGTGGAGGGTGGTGGAAAATGGGGGAGCTAGAAGGAGAGGGAGGTTGGGGAAGATGAAGGTAGGGGAAGGTCACCTGGGTGTTTTGGAGGGTGGAGGAGGTGCTGGTGGCAGCAGGATTGGTGGCGGAAGGCGGCGCAAAGGGCGGCGAGGGGCTGGAGGGGGCTACTCGGGGTGGCAATTTCACACGGCCAGGGTGGCTCGTGCAGGGAAAAATTGAGGGTGGTGGTGGTTTGGTTTCGTAGAGGGAAGTGTGGGGATGGCCTTGGTGGGCAGCGTTTGCGGCGATGATCATTAACGGCGGCGAAAGGCCAAGTTTCTGGGTTGCGGGAAAAGAGAGCTTGATTATGGCTGCCAACGGGGGGTATTTATAGGATAATTGAGGAGGAAAAAGACAAGGGAAGAAGAAGACGTGCGGGGCAGGTGTGGCAGGACCACCGGCCGGTAGTGGGAGGCGGTGCAGTCCTGCCATGGCAGGTTAGGTCGGGTCGGGGAGAAAGAGGAAAGGAGATGGGCACGCGAGGAGGGTAGCTATGGGGTTTGTTGGGGTCGAAAAAGGGAAAGAAAATGACGGTAAGGGCAGGGGAGGACGGTCGGCGCTGGGCTGGTGGCTACCGGCGAAATTCGGGTTGCAGGTTGACATTACCGTTGCGCTGCAGGTCGGGGAAGAAGAAGGGGACGACTGGACCGGTTGGTCCAGGGGGAGAAAAGAAAAAAAAGAAAAGAATCGGTTGGCCTGGGCGAAGGAGGTAATGCACGAGACGGGCCAAGGAGGGAAAGGAGGTTTGGGCCAACGGGCTGGCCCAAACCGGGGGGGGGGAGATGGAAAAAATGTAAAGGAGGAAGAAAGAAAAAGGAAAAGAAGGGAGAAAAGGAAAAAGGAAAATGGAAAAATGATAAAATGGTTGGGTTGGGGGTATTTGGGTCTCTAGTTGTTTATATATTTAATTTAGATATTTAATTTTAATAATAATTATTTTAAGTATAATAATTAAATTTATTTTTAAATTAATTAGGCTATTTTGGATAATTTTTCCTTAGTCCCCATTTTAATTAGTAACATGTCCAAAATTTTCTAAATAATTTATTTATTGATTTATCTTTATTTAATAAAATAATTTATTTTCTTAATTTTCCTAATAAATCATTATTCTGCCATAATTCTTAAATTAGGATTTTTGGAGTAGTTAAACAAATTTTAATAATTTAACTTAATATATTTTAATATATTTTTTAAAGGTAAATTTCAGAAAATATTAGTTTGAAATGTTATTTAAATGGAATGGGTATGATGAAATAATAATTTATTTATTTTAATTTATTAAATATTCGCATCTAATTATATATACACAAAAATCCACAAAATAGTTAAATTAAATAAATTAAAAAGGTAAAATCCTCAAAATAATTAAATTAAGTAAGTTTAACAAGCTAAGTTATCCCAAATAAAAGTGATTTATTAAATTATAGCCTTTTAAAATTTTGGGGGATTACATTTATAGTGGAACGCCATGCGAGATAATCAATAACCAATACACAAGATGAACATATGTCATTGGGACTCAAAACAAAAGTGATAAAACATATAGAAAATACTTTTTGAAGAATTTTGGACTACACTCCCCATATATCCAACCTAACTTCCCAATCCAATCATCAAGTCTTCAAAAGAAACAAGTAAGAAGAATGAAACCAATAGAGCCTTACTTCAGGAATGTGGAAGGGCTATATTCATATATGTTTTGGGTATGTGTTTTCAGCCAAAGGTTCTTCCAATGGAAGTGATTGACCATAGTCTTGTAAATCTTCTCAATTCACCACTACCAAAATACACTAAAGCACATAAAAAATTAAGTGGCCTCTTTATTTGGTTGTAACATATGGCTAAGGTCATAGGTATGATAAGTTCTAGTATTATATCTCAATGTCTATAAACTAGTAAAGCAAGCATCACCATCAATCTAAAGCCTTATATTTTCCAACTCCACCTTTATAGATTCCTTTTTATGATTATACCTCCACCCATCACCTTATACTCTAAGATTTGTTTTTGAAACTTGAGCAATGTTTCATCAAGTAGATGTATTTTATGCTCCATATTACCCAACACAAGGATTTAGTGGCATCATAATCCACCCATTACTTTCTACATCGTCACCTCAAGTTTTTTTTTAGAATACTACTAAACAATAACTCCTCAAATACCACTATGCTAATTTTTTAATTGCACCAATAACTTGTCAAAAACTTTGCTCCACTATCCATGAACTATGGTATGTGATAGTTGATGGATAGAGAACTATTTATGTAGTTTAAATCAACAAAAATGGGCTTACCTGCTCAATGTGCTCACACAAAGGAAAATTTAATGTATGGTAGGCTATTTGGCTAAGTAATTAATGAAAGAAAAATGATGCGGCTATAATTTTATTACATACCATAATTTTATGAAGCCTTAAAGAGATTTATGGTGAATTGTAGGTTCTCAAATCATTAGTGAACAACACACAAGAAATAAAAAAAAATTTGGATAAAAGATATATCCATCATCTAAGCATAGAACTTCACTAGTTATATATCTATTTGGTCTCATCCCCCTTTTTCCCTCTAATTATGATCAAACTTTCATGTTCAATTCCGCGCATCACAATCAAAACTTTTGTAAAAAAAAATCTTTAACACCTTTTTTTTCTTGTGTTTTTAAAGATTTGGTCCCAAATACTTATGTGCACCAAGCATAATGATTAGATATATCCTTTTTTGACTTTTATCTTCAAGGTGTCATTTCCTTCTTCTTCTTTTTTGACAAAGAGAATACTAATAAATAAATAAAATCTACTAAGAAAAAAACTTAAAGAAAACACACTCATGAAAAGAAAATTCGCACAGGTGGAAATAAAACACAAAAAGCAAGCTAAATATAATAAATGGAGGCACATTCAAAAAATAAGTAACAATGCACTAGATAAAAGAAAATATCATACCCTAAAAGCAAATAAAGAAAAAGAAAGACGAAAATAAAAGAAATGTAGAAATGAAGGATTCACCACCCCATGCATAAAGTAGTCACTGTCTTCAATAACTTACTTGTGTAATACTAAGCAAAGGAAGGGAAAGAAAAACACTCATGAGGAAGGGGGTGAGGAGGACCATCAGGTCCAAACTAGAAATTAGACATTGCTTGCAACATCTATTGTATATGGTTATACATTGCAACCATCCCATATAAATGCTCATACATAGTAACAAAACACTTATCCACATGGGGCTTGTATTAGTGCCAAGGTGAATAAGGATGTGAGCCCTGCTCATAGGATAGGGTATCCTCAAGGGGAGGTGGAACTAGAGAGGTAGAAAGAGCATCAGCCATAGGGATGTCACTAAGAACTATAGGTACTCAGTTATGCTTTATTGTGTTAGTATGAATGATATTAGGTAAGGAAATGTAAGAATGGTCATGATAAAACATGTGACAATTTTCTATATCAATTTGAGTATCATGGACCTTTATTAATAGATCATTAAAAAAAATCAAGTCCTTTACCCTGCACCTATAATGGTAATAAGCCCTCTATAACTATGCCCCCTATAGTGGAATTACTCAACCTCTTGAGTTGTTTGGTAAAGAAGTAGCCAATATTAATTGGTACCTCATCAAGCATGCATTGATATTATCTCCTCTCACAATCACAATATATGCTAACAACTGTAAGATAAATCTAGAATGGGACTGTGAATATGAGAACTTTTTACCTTAGAGGTTTTAAAAGATGCATTGGGAGACAACCTCGATACTAGAGTAATAAAGGACCAAAAATCACCAGGTCTCCACTCTGGAGGATATTAACGTTCATCATTAGGGGTTAAAATAAATATTTAATAAAGAGCATCTAAAGATAGAGAATGATCAACACTAAATAAATAAAAATGTAATCTCTCTCCTTTCTCTCTTTTGTTAGCTTATAATCTAAAATAACTTAGTAATTCCAATGTGATGCATTGATAAGTGGGGCACCTCTATAATAAATGAAATTGTCCCAACCAATAGGCATAAGTAAGTGGATGTTATCCACTTTTAGGCCCAAAATATTTAGATAATCGTCATTGGTTTCTACTTGATCTCCCTATTTGAGGCTTTTTACTTATCTATTGGTTTGTAGGTGGTAAGCTGTGGAGAAGCAATGTGGCACATGGTATTTTTGTAGAAGATATCCCACTATTTTATTACAAAAATAGGTACATTTGTCATTGATTATGGCTCTTGGCATAGCAAACATTGCAAAAATGTTAGTCTTTAAAAATTTTGCAACTACTTTAGCATCATTAGTATGGGTGGCTTTGGCTTCTACCCATTTTAAAACATAGACAAATACCAAAAGAGTTTATATTTAAAACCAAGGAAGTGGGAAATGTTCCCATAAAATCTATGCCCCAAATATCAAAGATTTCACAAGTTATAATAAGATTATGAGGCATCTCATTCCTAGGCCCTAAGCTACCCATTCTTTGATAATATTCATAAGTCTTACACATCACAAGCATCTCTAAAGATAGAAGGTACTTTAATGATGTGTGGTCAAAATAAATGGTAATGTGAGTAGCCAACAAATAAGATTGAAATTTATCTAGTGTAAAAACAATTGCTAAAAGTTCTTTATCAGTTATGGCATAATTTATTTGAGATTTGTTAAGCGTTTGTGAAGTATAATAGATGACATGATGATTTGTTCCAATTATTTGGCCTAAAATTGCAACCGCAAAAATTTAGATGCATAACACATTAGTTTAAAGGGTTAGTTACAATTATGTGGCTATGAAATAGATGTAGAGATTATTTTTTCCTTTAGTTGATCGAATACCATTCAACATTCTTTGTCAAAGATGAAGTATATCTCTTTTCGGAGGAGTTCGCATAATGATTGGGAAATCATTAAAAAATTCTTAATGACCCTATGATAGAACCTCACATGGATAAGGAAATAATACACTTCTTTAACTATGATAGGATAAGGTAATCAAGAAATGAGATAAAATTTTGCTTTACCTACTTCAATTCCCTTACCAAATATAGTATGTCTAAAACTATCTCTGTTTGACCTATAAAATGACATTTTTTTAGAATTTAAGACAAGATTTGTTTCAAAGAATCTTTTCAAAATGATAGTAATATTATCTAAGAACTCTCTATATGACCTACCATCAAGATCTATTAATACTCTAGTTGATATGGTAAAGGTATTTTTAGAAAATTATTTTCCTTCATCTAAGGCCACTAACATTAAAAAAGAAATTTATGGTATTAGGTAATATTTGGGTGAACCTTTACATGAATACATGAAGAGATTTAAGAAACCATGTAGTTTTCTTAGTCGCCTAATTAGTTAATAATTATTAATACAATACTTTATCTTAGATAATCTTTTAACAAGTGCTTCTAAAAATCTTACTTTAATTTTGAAAAGATGCCTCAAATTGAATCTCATCTTAAATTATGAGAAATGTCATTTCATAGTTCAAAAGGAGATGATTTTAGGCAATACTATATCTACTAAGGGTATTAAAGTAGACAAAGAAAACTTTGGCCTCATTTCTTGATTACCTTATCCTACCATAGTTAGAGAAGTGTGTTCTTTCCATGGCCATGTGGGGTTCTATCATAGGGTCATTGAGGATTTTTCAATGATTTCCCAATCACTATTAAAACTCCTCCAAAAGTTTTTAAACTTTATCTTTGATGAATAATGTAAAAAGGTCTTTGATAGCCTAAAGGAAAAACACGAATCTCCACATCTATTGCACAGTCACCTAATTGGAATTATTCATTTGAACTAATATATGATGCATCTATTTTTTTGGGTGTAATTTTAGGCAAAAGAATTGGAAAATATACTCATGTCATCTAATATCCTTCACGAACGCTAAACATATCTCAGATAAATTATACTACAATTGAGAAAGAACTTTTAACAATTGCTTTTATGCTAGATAAATTTCAATCTTATTTGTTGGGTACTTACATTATCATTTATTTTGATCACACAAAATTTAATTACCTTCCATATTTAGAGTTACCTATGACTTATATAAGGCTTGTGAAAATTGTCAAAGAATGGGTAGTTTAGGGCTGAGAAATGAGATGCCTCATAATCATATTATAGCTTGTGAAATATTTGATATTTGGGGCATGGATGTTTGGGAACATTTCCCACTTCCTTTTGTTTTAAGAATATACTGGTGGTTATTGACTATGTTTTAAAATGATTAGAATCTAAATTCACCCATACTAATGACACTAAAATAGTTGTAGAATTTTTAAAGACTAACATCTTTGTCAGGTTTGGTATTCCAAGAGCCATAATTAATTACAAAGGTAACTATTTTTGTAACAAAATGGGGGTGCTATTATATGAAGTTATCATGTGACACACCAGCTTACCACCTATAAACCAATGGACAAGTAGAAGCCTCAAATAGGGAGATCAAGTCAATCTTGGAAAAAATAGTCAAACCAAACCATAAAGATTGGAGCATGTGCTTTATTGATTCTCTTTAGGCATATCAAACTACTTTCTAAACCCAAATTAGTATGCCCCGTATAGGCTTGTGTATGGTAATGTATGTCATTTTCTAGTATAATTAGAATATAAATCATTTTGGGTTGTTAAGAAATGTAATATAGAACTTGATAAAGATGTTGAAAATTGAAAACTCCAGTTACAAGAACTAGATGAAATTATGAATGAATCTTTTGATACCACTTTAATATATAAGTATAGGACTAAAGAGATCCACTATAAACTCATGTTAAGAAAATCTTTGGTAACAGTCCAAAAAGTTTTGCTATATCACTCTTGATTAAAATTATTCTCTGGAAAACCAAGGTTGAGATGCATTATTCCTTTTACTGTTATTAATGTCTACCCTTATAGTGTAATTGAAATCAAAAGTGATAAGATAGGTTAACCATAGAATATGGACACACACCGACTCAAAAACCATTTAAAAAGGATAGAAGGTAAAGGATATTGACATTTTGGAGTTGATAGCTCTAACCTATGAAGAGTAATTATGAAGGATGGTTCAGATAAAGACCTTAAAAAAATTCTTCTTAGGAGGCAACCCAATCCATTACTAATATTTTTATTAGTATTATTTATTTTGCCATTTGTTTATTTAAATTTATTACTTTTTATTACACATTGATTTATTTAATACATTTTCAACTATTATTTTCTTTATAAGATTGATTAACCTCTTATCAAATAATTATAGTGTCTATAACATTCAAAATATGAAAAAAGTGAAAACCATGGAAATACGGTGGGGGCATATTTTTTTTATATGAACCATATTTTCTTTTGTAAAAACAAGCCATATCAAGCACACATAGTTGTATTTTTTTTCACTATATCCTTACTAAAATTCAATGGTGAAGATGACCTGCAAAATTAAAAACCAAACGCCACCTCCATGTACATCTTATTCTATTTCAAATGCAAAAACTTCTTACTTCAACCCTTGCAAAAATTGCTCCATATCAATTATAAAATGTTAGTCTCCTCCTCTTATTGAAGATTAAACCCAAAATCAATCTCAATTTTTCCCTAATTTGAAACCTAATTTTGAAACCCTAAGCCCCAAATCCTATTATAGGATTCTTAATGAAACTCAATGATAGCCTAGGTATGCCTTTATCCCTATAGATTTTGGTTACTTTGTGTATTATTGCATTTCTTGGGAATTTTTATGCTACTTTTCTTTATTATGGATGTCATAACATGATTCTAAAGTGGTTATATATGTTGAATTGATTAGTTGATGAAGATTATATATTAGAGGCACAAAGTCTTTGGGTATTTCATATATTGTGTAAATAATGGTAATTGTGGAATGATAATGTGAATTATTTAGCCTAGGAATTGTTCATCTAGACATAGGGGATCATCAACACAAGTAGCAAAAGAGCACAACACTCAAGCATAGTGTGACCAAGGTAATGTGAATTATTCAGATATATTATATGTTCATGGTTAGCAAAGCTAGAGATTTCAATGCATATCCAAACATTGGATTTGATGGTTTGATTTATTGTAGGGCTCCCACTTATTGTCATATCACATTAGAATTCCTAAGTTCTTTAAGATTAAAGGCTAACAAAAGAGAGGGTGAAGGGCAAATGTATTTTTGTTTCTTTAATATCAATCATTCTCTATCTTTGGATGTTCTTTCTTGAATATTTCTTTTACCCCTGGTGGTGAACATGAATATCCTCTATGGTGGAGACCTAGTGACATTTGATCCTTTATTGCCTTGGTTGATGTGAATTCTATGAATTTATATTTAAGTAATTTTGAAAATTGTTGTGAATTAATTACTTATAATTGTTTATCTTATTTGTTGAATTAATCGGATAATGTTGCAGCATATGGATTCTGTGGACTTGGACATAATTGCTGAGGAGTGCAGAATATGTTTGGAGTGTGCAGATTATGTAATTTTTCTTAAGTATTTTGTAATCCCATATGATGCATTCGCCGGTCGGAATGGGCTATTGGGAATTAGGACGGTTGTATAATCCGCCACCCGGTCCTTAAATTGGACTAGCTGGATTGTGGATTAATCAATCCTTAATGACCATGATTAGCTATAGTTGTTTTAGCTGTGGGAAATTAAGCCTTAAGCTTAATTGTATTTTGGTTCATTTTGATGATGGCTGTATTTGGGCTGGTCGACACTCCACGATTTGGTGTTGTTTGGATTTGGGCTGGTCGACACCTTATATTTTTGGCCCAAAAAGTCTGTATCGTCATCCAAGCAAGCCTGTGTTGTTCGTATGTATTTTTGTATCATATACGGCTTCTGTGTACATATATATATATATGCTAAATACGATGTAATACGGGACACTGGACAGAAATAAAGTTCAGTTGATATTTTTTTCTCGATCTCTCTCGACTTCTTCTCTCTCTTGGCAATTCTCTCTTTCGCTTCTTCTAAATTTCTATCTCGTTCTCATCTTGATCGATCTTGATCATTCACCTTCTAAATTCAGTTGCCATTGAATCAATTGTGCTTCTGAAACTGTGGTTCTTCCTTTGGAAAGTTTTCCTTAGGCTGTGCTGGCGAAAGTCGAACGTTGCGCTCGCTTAAATCTTTCGATCCTTTGCGAAATCCTAACCGGTTTCCATCATTTGGTATCAAAGCCTCGATTTTCTAGAGTGCTCATAGTTTCTGTATTACTGATTAAGTTTTCTTCATTTTTGTTGACTCGATTTCTGTATTTCGTTAACCCTAGTTTGAGGTGTGAAATTTTAGGGTTTTGCAGCGACGAACTCAGTATCGATTCTTGTCGCTTTCAAACCGGCGATTAAAGCATTCTTGGTCCACTATTTTGAAAGTCTGAAGAAAAAAAAAACCCTAATCGACCTAGGGTTTGGTCAAGAACTTGAATCTTGACTAACAGTGCGACAGACTGTGTTGGTAACTTCGACTTGTAAAATTCTTTGTTAATACTACTATCTGCTATACTTATTTTCCAATTTTCGACAAATTATCTGTTTGTTAATAAGTATATAGGTTGAAATCACAACCGGCGAACTATCTTGGTTCCAAGAAGAGGGGCACCTTAAATAATTGAACTAATTGCTTAAGCAGACGCGGTAATATCGTTCCCTCTTACTTATTTCGTATTGTTGAAATAGTTTTGTCAAATTATCATAGGCAGTGAGTCATTCTGGGTAAATTTTTACTGTTGCTATTACTGTTAATATTTGTGCGACCATATTTCTTGTGGCATATTGTGTGTCTATTATCTGAGATTCTTGGATCAGTTGCTTCTATGATTAAAATTACTGCTGTGTTGATTGTTAATTACTATTGAATTTCATCATGTCTAATAATGGCCAGTCAGTGAATCAATCTGTGTCTAGTAATGACCTTCTAGAAACCCTTAGGACTTTTCAAGAACAAATGACTGCACAATTTGCTGTTTTATCTGCTAACCTAGAACAAAGATTAGGGGAACAGGAAGTAAGACTTGATGAGTTGCAACATAACAGAATTGAAACTAATCAAGCAGGAGTTTTAGGAAGGGCTCCAATGGATCCTAGGACTAGAATTCCACCTATAGCTAATCTAGAGGAGTTAGAAGATCAAATATCCCACAATAGTGATAGGATTCCTAGACAGAACAATAGGCAGGATAGGGAATTAGAATTCATAGATAGGAATTTAAATAATCTTAAGCTTAGCATACCAGGGTTCAATGGAAGGAATGACCCTGATTATTATTTTGAATGGGAAAGGAAAATAGAATTGGTATTTTTGTGTCACAATTATTCTGAGGAAAAGAAAATTAAGGTGGCTGTAGTAGAATTTACTGAGTATGCGTCTTCTTGGTATCATAATTTAGTGTTAACTAGACGTAGGTGTGGGGAACCTGCTATACAGACTTGGGCAGAGTTTAAGACTTTAATGAGAAAGAGATTTGTACCAAGTTACTATTATAGAGAGTTGCATAAAAGGTTGCAAACTATTAGTCAGGGAGTGAGATCAGTAGATGACTATTATAAAGAGTTAGAAGTTTTGATTATTAAGACAGGAGTTATTGAGGATGATGATGCTACTATGGCTAGGTTTTTGAGTGGATTAAATTCAGAGATAGCTGATAAAGTAGAACTGTATCCTTGTGGAACATTAACTGAAATGGTGAATATAGCTACTAAGATAGAGATTCAATTGAGGAAATATAGGCAATATAAACCCCCTGGGATTGGGTTTAAGACTACTATGAGGAGAAATTTTGGGGGAAATACTTCTGGAAACTGGAAGAATAATAGTAAGGTAGAGTTTAAGGGAAGAAACAATGAAGTTAAGACAGGACAGAAGTCTGAAAGGGGCAGGAATGTGATGACAAATCCTGTAAATGGGTCAAACAGGACTAGGGATATTAAATGTTTTAGGTGTGGAGGCTTAGGTCATATAGCTTCTGAATGCCCTAACAAGAGAAATATTTTGATTAGAGAATCTGGGGAAGTAGAATCTGAATCTGAATCTGAAGAAGAAGAAGAAGGGGTTAATGTAGTTGGAAAGGATGATAGTGACCTAGAAGATGAAATAGAACTACCAGTGAGTAGGGATCTTTTTGTGGTTAGAAGAGCTTTAAATAGTAATAAATTACCTGATTCCAATGCTATACAAAGGGAAAATATATTCCATACTCGATGTTTAATTGATGATAAGTGTTTTAACATGGCTATAGATAGTGATAGTTGTATTAATGCTGCTAGTACCCTATTGGTATCTAAATTAGGATTAACCACTACTAAACATCCAAAACCATATAGATTGTAATGGCTTAATGAGTTGGGAGATGTTAAGGTTAGTCAACAGGTTTTAGTGAATTTAAAGTTAGGAAAATATGAGGATTCTGTTTTATGTGACATAGTTCCTATGCATGCTGCTCACTTGTTGTTGGGTAGGCCTTGGCAATATGATAGGAGGGTAGTACATGATGGTTATAAGAATAGGTATACAGTACAGAAGGATGATAAGAAGATTGTGTTAGCACCTATGACTCCAAAGGAAATATTTGAGGATCAAACTAAAATTAAATCTGATGATAAGGAGTTATCTAAGTCTAACTTAGGAAATGATTTTAGTACAAAGGACATGAAAGGAAATTTTGGGTTTTATGCTAAAGGTAAGGATGTAGGAAAGGCAATAAAAATAAATGCTAATGTATACTTGATGGTTTTTAAGGGCTGTTATGAGTGTCAGAAAGGAACAATTGAAGAAGTACCTAGTACAGTGAAAATGTTATTGGAAGAATATAATGAATTGTTTCCTAAGGATATACCTAGTGGATTACCTCCATTAAGGGGAATAGAACATCAAATAGATTTTATTCTAGGAGCTGTTATACCAAACAGACCTGCTTATAGGGCCAATCCTGAAGAGGTTATGGAATTAAAAAGACAAGTTGCAGAATTGTTAAGTAAGGGATATATTAAAGAGTCTATGAGTTCTTGTGCAGTACCTGTATTACTAGTGCCTAAAAAGGATGGTAGTTGGAGAATGTGTGTGGATAGCAGAGCAGTAAATAAGATAACTATTAAGTATAGATATCCAATTCCTAGGCTGGATGAGATGTTGGATCAATTGCATGGTGCTGTTATATTTTCTAAAATAGATTTAAAGAGTGGATATCATCAAATTAGGATGAAACCAGGAGATGAGTGGAAAACAGCTTTTAAGACAAACTTTGGATTATATGAATGGTTAGTGATGCCTTTTGGGTTGTCAAATGCGCCTAGTACTTTTATGAGACTTATGAACCATGTATTAAGGGAATTTATTGGGAAATTTGTGGTTGTTTATTTTGATGATATACTTATATATAGTAAATCCTTAGAGGAACACTTGGGACACTTAAGGATTATCTTGAATGTGTTTAAAACAGAACAACTTTATGCTAATTTAGCTAAGTCTAGATTTTGTTTGGAAAGTGTGGTTTTCTTAGGATTTATGGTAGGAAAAGAAGGTGTGTCTATAGATGAAGAAAAGGTTAAGGCTATTCAAGAGTGGCCTGTGCCAAAAAGTGTAACTGAAGTAAGAAGTTTTCATGGTCTATGTTCTTTTTATAGAAGATTTGTGAGAAACTTTAGTACTATAGCTGCTCCTTTGACTGCCATAACAAAGAAGGATAATGGGTTTATTTGGGGATTAGAACAATAGCAATATTTTGAGACACTTAAGAATAAATTAACCCAAGCACCTGTTTTGAGTCTTCCTGACTTTGAAAAAATGTTTGAATTAGATTGTGATGCTTCAGGGTCAGGAATAGGGGCTGTACTTTCTCAAGAAGGAAAACCAGTAGCTTATTTCAGTGAGAAATTAAATGGTAGTACATTGAATTATTCTACCTATGAAAAGGAACTGTATACTTTAGTAAGGGCTTTGGAGGTATGGAAACATTATTTGTGGCATAGAGAATTTGTAGTTAATACAGATCAGGAGGCTATTAAGTGTTTAAAGAGTCAGTCAAAGTTAAATAGGAGACAAGGTATATGGATAGAATTCATTAAAAGTTTTCCTTACATAATTAAATATAAGAAAGGTAGTGATAACATAGTTGCAGATGCTTTATCTAGGAGATATGCTTTATTGAATGCTGCTGATACTATTTTATTAGGATTTTCCAGTATTAAGCTATTATACCTAGAGGATAATGATTTTAAAGAAATATATAACAGATGTGAAATTTCTTCTCAAGGAAAATATTTTATTAATGAAGGATACTTGTTTAGGGAAAATAGATTATGTGTTCGTGCATGCTCTTATAGAGGATTATTAATTCAAGAGGCACATAGTGGTGGATTAATGGCACATCTAGAAACTCAGAAAACTTTAGATGTCTTAATTGAACATTTTTATTGGCCACACATGAAAAAGGATGTTTTGAAACATTGTGTTAATTGTATTAAATGTAGGCAGGCAAAAACTACTTCAAAACCTTTTGGATTATATACCCCCTTACCTGTATCTAATCATCCTTGGGTTGATGTATCTCTGGATTTTGTTTTAGGATTACCTAGGACTAATAGAGCTAAAGATTCAATAATGGTTGTAGTAGATAGGTTCAATAAAATGGCTCATTTTATACCTTGTAATAAAACAAATGATGCTGTAGCAGTGGCTGAATTATTTTTTTCTAATGTGGTTAAGTTACATGGAATTCCTAAGACTATAGTTTCAGATAGGGATGTTAAGTTTTTAAGCCATTTTTGGAAAGTTTTGTAGGGAAAATTAGGGACTAAATTATTATTTTCTACAACTTGTCATCCTCAAACTGATGGTCAAACTGAGGTGGTTAATAGAACTTTGGGAAACATGTTGAGAGCTGTCCTTGGAAAGAATCTTAAACAATGGGAGTATGTTTTACCTCAAGTGGAGTTTGCTTATAATAGGACTCCCATTCTACAACAATGGGAGTATGTTTTAGCATACAGATGATGTTCTCTTAACGTGCTCAAAATAGCGCGTAGATGTTGCTCGTGTTCCTCATTTCCCCAAGAATACACTAGAATATCATCAATAAATACCACCATGAACTGATCGAGGAAAGGTCAAAATATTATTGCTATCAGATCCATGAACATCGCAGGAGCATTTGTAAGCCTAAAGGGCATCACCGTAAATTTATAGTGCCCATATCGGGTCCGGAATGCAGTCTTCATAATGTCGGCATCAGCAATCCTCAATTGGTGGTACTCGGACCTCAGATCGATCTTGGAGAACACCGTGGCACCCTTCAGCTGATCAAACAAATCATCTATTCTCGGAAGCGGATACAGGTTCTTTATCATTAATTGATTCAATCCCCAGTAGACAATGTAGAGGCGGAGTCTACCGTCCTTCTTCACAAACAAAACTGACGCTCCCCATGGCGATACACTAGGCTGGATGTACCCGTGCTCTAAGAGTTCCTTCAATCGGGCCTTCAACTCTTTCAATTCCACCGGTGCCATTCTGTAAGGTGATTTGGAAACAGGCTCAGCTCCAGGCACTAGCTCAATCTTGAAGTGAATTTCCCGAACCGGAGGCATGCCTGGTATTTCTTCTGGGAACACGTTTGGAAACTCTTTAAATACTGGGGTGTTGTCTAATGCATTTAGGTCCTTGTTTAGCTCCTGCACACTGCATAAATATAGAGGATACCCTTTCTGGATCAAGGCGTGTAGTGTAACTGCTGACACCACTTTAGTGGTCGATT
Source organism: Tamarix austromongolica (assembly GCA_039764185.1). Taxonomy (NCBI): domain Eukaryota; kingdom Viridiplantae; phylum Streptophyta; class Magnoliopsida; order Caryophyllales; family Tamaricaceae; genus Tamarix; species Tamarix austromongolica. The sequence goes on along the minus strand of CM077819.1, from coordinate 90,016,272 downwards.
CGGGCTGAGTCTTCCGGTATGAAACCCTAGTCCCCTTCGGGCCTCACAGAATCACCCGCTCTTGGGTACAATTAATAATCACTTTGTACCTCCCCAACATATCCATGCCCAAAATCACATCGAAATCTTTCAAATCCATCCCGACCAGATCTACAAGAAAGTCTACCCCTCCTATATCTAAGTCCACGTCGGAAAACCTCTGACTACACTCCATCTTATCACCCGATGAAAGCATAATAGATGATTCTACTCTAGAAGATGGTGACAATCCAGCCTTAATAGCAAATGTAGAAGATATGAAGGATAACGTGGCACCTGAATCAAATAGAACATATGCTGGCAATGAATAAATGGTGAATATACCGGTAACGACATCCGACTATCGGTCTGCCTCGGCCTGGCTGATGACGTTCAGGTGCCCTCCTGACTGACCTCCCTTTTGAGGATGAGGCCTATATCCCTGTGTTCTTCCCCCTGTCTCTCAGGCTGGGGCACCAGATGGAGCAGGTGCTCTCTGATAGTACTACTGAGATAAGTTCTGACGGTGTTGTTGATAGGCCTGCTGCTGAAGTATGAGGGCTCCCCTTACTGAAATGATCGGGGCTGACTCTACAGAAAGCGTGGGGGCCTCCAACACTCTATTGCCTTGTGCCCCAACTTCCCACGATTCTGGCAAGTCACCAACTTGCCGTTGCAGTCTCTGCTTGGGTGGTTTCTACTGCACCTCCTGCAAACTATGCCTCTCGGGGGCCGTTGGTTTCTATTAGAATCCTTCAGTGGGGGCCTCCTAGACTCTCCATCCCTGGGCTGCGTCCTTCTCCCGGAATTCTGTGCCTCAGGCTTCCTCTTCCCAAGGATGGCGGCCTTCTCGTGGACCGGCATGTTTGCCATGCAAGCACGCTCATATAGGGATGCTAAATCTATATAAGGCACAGCACCCATCATGTGATGGATGCTAAAGTTCAATCCCTTCTCAAATTGGAACACCACCATGGATTCGTTGGCAGCGATCCCTGGAGCGAACTAGAGCAACTCTGTAAACCACGTATAATACTGGCGAACTGACATGGGCCCCTACATCAGCTGCATAAATTCCCTGAGCTTATCTCTCTTGAGGCTCTCGGGATAGAACCTGGCGCGGATGGTGGTCTTAAATGCCTCCCAGGTAGCTAGAGGACCTTTTCTGGTACGGAACTCCTCCCACCAGGCGCCTACTACGCCCCGGAGGAAAAAGGCTGCGATGTTAGGCCGTCGGTCTGGTGGGCAGTCTACGGGCTCGAACGTGTGGTCCAGATCCCTTATCCACCCTTCTAAAATTACTGGGTCCTCACCGGAGTACGTTGGAGGGCAATGCCCAGTAACCCTCCTCAGCCAGTCTTCTCCAACGCCTTAAGACCGCTAGGTGAATTCTAAGAAAGTGGTGATTGCTTCCTTTAAACGGTTGAGTCAATCGTTAGCTGCCATTTCGCTGCAACAAAGAGAATATTTTAGAAGCGAACCCACTGGTTCAAAATTACTTTAACAAAATTTCCTATTTCCAAAGGAAAACCCTAATCTACCCCTATACTCTTCACCGTGGCCGGTTCCAAAACTTAAAATAGAATAGTTTTTTATTAGAGCGGAAATTCTTTTCAAAATTCAAATAAACCTTTCAAAATCAATTTTATTTCTCGAAAACGAGTGTGGTCAACAAAACCGACTATTGAACCCATCTCGAGAGACAAGGAGGTCATAAGTTGGTATCAGAGCGGTTGATCTTGTTGACCACGCTCATTTATTGGAAATAAAATTAATTTTAAAAGTTACTATTGAAATTTGAAAAAGGATTTCCCGCCTTAAGTGAAAATCTTTCTATTTTAAAAATTTTTGGAGCTCGGCCACGGTGAGGAGTACCAGGAAAGATTAGGGTTTTCCCTAAGGAGTAGAAAATCTTGTTAATAATTTTGAACTAGTGGGTTCGTTTTTAAGTGTTTATTTTTGTGCAGCTAGATGACAAACAACAGGAGGATTAACCGTTTGGAGGAGGCCATCACCGCCTTCCTGGAATTCACCCATCGCTCTCAAAACGTTGGGGAAGATTGGCTTGGGAGAGTTACCGGACATCACCCTCCGACATATTCTAGGGAGGAGAACCCGGTGGTTTTAGAGGGGTGGATCCGCTATTTGGATCACACCTTTGAGGCCGTTAATTGCCCACTCGACCAACAGCCCAGTATTGCAGCATTCTTCTTCCGGGGCGTAGTAAACGCCTGGTGGGAGGAGTTTCGTGCTAGAGAAGGTCCTCCAGCTACCTGGGAGGCATTTAAGACCGCCCTCCGCACCAGATTCTATCCCAAGAGCCTTAGGAGGGACAAACATCGGGAGTTCATGCAGCTGACATAGGGGTCAATGTTAGTTCGTTAGTACCATGCGAAGTTCATTGAGCTGCTCTGGTTTTCCCCAGGGATCGCCGCTAACGAATCCACGGTGGTCTTTCAGTTCGAGCAGAGACTAAATTTCAGCATCTGCCACATGATGGGTGTCGTGCCATTCACAGATCTGGTGTCCTTGTATGAGAGCGCTTGCATAGCAGACACGTTGGTCCATGAGCAGGCCGCCGTCTAGGAAAAGAGGAAGCCCGAGGGACAGAGTTCGGGAAGCAGGACCCAGCCTAGGTTCGGAGATTCTAGGAGGCCCCTTTCGAGAGATTAGAACAGAGGCCAAGGACCCCCAAGAGGAACAGTTTGCAGGAGGTGCAGCCGAAACCACCCAGGCAGAGACTGCAACGGTAAGTTGGTGACTTGCCAGAAGTGTGGGAAGTTGGTTCACAGGGCGATAGAGTGTTGGAGGCCCCCACACTTTCAGCAGAGTCAGCCCCGATCATTTCAGCAGGGGGAGCTCTCATACCTCAACAGCAGGCCTATCAGCAGTAGCATCAGAACTTATCCCAGCAACACTATCAGAGAGCACCTGCTCCAGCCGGTGCCCCAGCTCGAGAGACAGGGGAAAACCGTAGGGATCTATGCCTCATCCTCAGAAGGGAAGCCAGTCAGGAGGGCGCTTGAACGTTATTAGTCAGGACGAGGTAAACCGAGAGCTAGATATCGTTACTGGTATGTTCACCATTTATTCATTATCAGCATATGTTCTAATTGATTCTGGTGCTACGTTGTCTTTCATTTCCTCTACATTTGCTGCTAAGGCTGGATTATCACCATTTGCTAGAGTAGAGCTATCTGTTACGCTTCTGTCGGGTGACAGGATGGAGTGTAGTCGGAGGTTTTCCGATGCGGCCTTAGATATAGGAGGGGTAGAATTCCTAGTAGATCTAATTGGGATGGACCTGAAAGACTTTGACGTGATTCTGGGCATGGATATGCTGGGGAATTACAAAGTGGTTATTGATTGTGCCCAGGAGCGGGTGATTTTGTGAGGCCCAAAGGGAACTAGGGTTTCTTACCGGAAGACTCAGCCCGAGCCGACCACTAAGGTGGTGTCAGCGGTTACATTGCACGCTTCGATCCAGAAGGGATATCCTTTATATTTATGCAGTGTGCAGGAGCTCAACAAGGATTTGGACGTGTTCCCCGAAGAAATACCAGGTATGCCTCCGGTTCGGGAAATTGACTTCAAGATCGAGTTAGTGCTAGGAGCTGAGCCTGTTTCCAAGGCTCCTTACAGAATGGGACTAGTTGAGTTGAAAGAGTTGAAGGCCCAGTTGGAGGAACTCTTAGAGCATAGGTACATCCGGCCTATTGTATTGCCGTGAGGAGCACCGCTTTTGTTTGTGAAGAAGAAGGACGGTAGTCTCCGTCTCTGTATTGACTATTGGGGGTTGAATTAGTTGATGGTAAAGAACCGGTATCCACTCCCGAGAATAGATGATCTGTTTGACCAACTGAAGGGTGCCACGGTGTTTTCCAAGATCGATTTGAGGTCCGGGTATCATCAGTTGAGGATCGCTGATGTTGAAATTATGAAGAGTGCATTCTGGACCCGATATTTGCATCACAAATTTACAGTGATGCCCTTTGGACTTACAAATGCTCCTACAGTGTTCATGGATCTGATGACAAGGATATTTTGACCTTTCCTCGACTAGTTCGTGGTGGTATTTATTGATGATATCTTGGTGTATTCCTAGGGAAATGAAGAGCATGAGTAGCATCTACGCACCATTTTGAGCACATTGAGATAGCATCATCTGTATGCTAAATTGTCGAAGTGCGGGTTTTGGCTCCAGGAGGTAGCTTTCCTTGGTCACATTGTATCAACTAAGGGAGTGGTTGTGGACCCCGCTAAGATTGTGGCCATCACAGAGTGGAAGCCTCCTACGAATATATTGGAGATTCGGAGTTTTTTGGGTTTGGCTGGATATTACAGATGATTTGTGCAGAACTTTTTCAAGATAGCTAGACCATTGACTAATCTCTTGAAGAAGATGACGAAGTTTTAGTGGGATGAGGCGTGTGAAGAGGCTTTTCGAGAGCTGAAGAAGAGGCCGACCACTGCACCGGTGTTGACTTTACTCGAGGGGACTGAGGATTTCGAGGTTTATAGTGATGCATCCAAGCATGGGTTGGTATGCGTGTTAATGTAGAAGGGTAAAGCGGTAGCTTATGCCTCACGACAACTGAAGAAACATGAGCAAAATTATCCCACACGTGATCTTGAGTTAGCTGCTATTGTGTTCGCTTTGAAGATATGGAGGCATTATCTATATGGGGCGAAGTGTAAATTCTTTACTGATCACAAGAGCCTCAAGTATATCTTCACGTAGAAGGAGCTCAACTTGAAGCAAAGAAGATGGTTGGAGCTAGTAAAGGATTATGACATTGAGTTGACCTACCAGGAGGGTAAGGTCAACGTGGTTGCCGATGTTCTGAGTAGGAAGACTGCACATTCTACGTTCTGTTGCGTGGTTACTAATCAGACAATAAAGGAGCTATCAGATCTAGAGATTGAGATGATTCAGCAGGGAGACCTTGAGACCTGTATGAATGCCTTGACGCTCACTCCGACTATTTTTGAAGAGATTCGAGTTGGCCAAGTTGGAGATGTTAAGTTGGAGAGGATCTGACAGAAGATACAGGAAGGTAAAGTAGAGGGGTTCAGAATCCATGAGGATGGCAGTATTTGATTCAAGGGTTTTTGGTGTGTGCCTAGAGTTGCCTAGATCTTAAGCGCTGTATTATTGAGGAAGGACATTAGACTCCCTATTCGGTTCACCCAGGAGGATCTAAGTTATATAAGGATCTCAAAAAGGTGTACTGGTGGCCCTATATGAAGCGGGAGGTAGCAGAGTTTGTATCCCGATGTCTGGTATGTCAGAAGGTCAAGATTGAACATCGGAGACTAGTGGGATTACTTCAGTCTTTAGAGGTGCCGAGATGGAAATGGGATTCCATTTCTATAGACTTTGTGAGTGGTCTACCAAGGACCCGAAGCGGCTATGATACTATCTGGGTCATTATTGATAGATTGACCAAGTCATCCGTGTTTATTCCTATGAAGTCCAGCTGGAGCATGGAGCAATTGGCGAGCACTTATATGAAGTTCGTGGTTAGCCGCCATGGAGTCCCGAAGGATATAGTTTCAGATCGAGATTCAAGGTTCCTCTCACACTTTTGGGGGAAGCTGTAGGAAGTTTTGGGAACCAAATTGAAGATGAGTACAACTTTTCACCCTGCCACAGACGGACAAACAAAGTGGACCATTCAGACCTTAGAGGATATGTTGAGGGCATGCGTACTGGATTTCCAGGGATGTTGGGAGGAGTGCTTGCACCTGGTGGAGTTTTCATATAATAACAGTTATCACGCCAGTATTGGGATGGCTCCCTTCGAGGCGTTGTATGGACGGAAGTGCAGGACTCCTTTGTGTTGGAGCGACATCAGCGAGACGATTGTGCTGGGACTAGAAATGTTTGAAGATATGACTCATCAGGTCAAATAGATCTAGGATCGGATGAAAGCAGCTCAGAGCCAACAAAAGAGTGATGCCGATCAGAGGCGTAGGGATGGAGATTTTGAGCTTGGAGACAAAGTGTTGCTAAGGGTTTCGCCTACCAAAGGGGTGCAGAGGTTTGGAAAGAAAGGCAAGTTGAGCCCTAGATATATTGGGCCTTATGTGATATTAGAGCAAGTAGGTGAAGTTGCTTACAGATTGGCTCTTCCTTTAGAATTGGCACGAGTGCATAATGTGTTCCACATTTCTTAGCTGCGGAAGTATGTTGCCGATCCGTCGCATATAATTCAACCAGATGAGGTCGAGTTGGATGATTCATTGACTTATGAGGAGCGACCGGTGCGGATTCTCGACACTAAGCTAAGGAAGACTCGTACGAGTTTGGTGCCTCTGGTTAAGATCTTATGGAGTTGACATGGGATTGAGGAAGTTACTTGGGAGACCAAGAAAGATATGCGAGAAGCATATCCGGAGCTTTTTGCTGCAGGTTAGATCCTTTTTATCTAGTTTGTCCCTAAGGGGGTAGTTGATTTAAGTATAGTTAATAATGTGTTATTCTAGAAGTTTAGAATACCCTAGCCCCAACCCTAGAGAGCTACAGGAGACTTCGGGGGCGAAGTCTATTTTTTAAGGGGGTAGTGATGAAATGCCCCAGAATTATTTATTTTAAGATATATTAATAAATAAGGATTTATTAGGAAATGAATTTAATTTATTATTTTATTAGGAATAAGAAGGATTTATTTAGGGCAAATTAATAAGAATTTATAAATATTTTTATAAAGGAAAAATTGGGCTTTTTGTTAATTAAAAAGGAATTTAGGAGAAATATTTTTAAAGGCCCTAAATTAGCCTAAAAAGGAGGTTTAATATTTTTATTTAAATATTTTTATTCTAAATACCCAAAATATTCTAAATATTTTATGTAAACCCAAAACCCTTAAATTTTTCTTTTTTCCTCTTTCCTTTTTTTTTCCTTCTTTTCTTTCTTTTCTTCTTTTCCTTTCTTTTTTTTTTCTCGCCGGATTGGGCCTAGACGTGGCCCAATCCCCTTTTCCCTGCTCCTTCCTCCGCGGCTCAACGTCAGTTCTTTCTTCTTCCTACGGTAACCCGACACCGCGTTTCGTCCTTTATTCCGCTGAGACGTTGCGTATCGTTTAATGAAAATCTAACCATGCCAAACCAACCCAGTTCTCCTCTTTTCCTTTTCTTTCTCGACCGCCGGTTCACCTCCCCCTCCTTCCTTTTTCCTCCTCTGTCCCCCGTCGTCGAAGCCTGCAACTCCTGCCCCCAGAAATGGCGCCGTCGGCCACCAGGATTTTGACCGGTCGTTTCTCCCTTTATTTTCTCCCTCTTGACTCGCATATTAGCTTGGCATGATCGGTTATTCTCAACTCCCGCTCATTCTCTCTCTAATTTCTCTCGAAGTATTGAATCCGACCAAATCCTTCACTGGCTGATTATCGCCTGCGGCTGCCCCAAATCCTACATAGGATACCCTCCTGCCGACCCCCAAAACCCTAACATTCCCTCTAACCTCTATAAATAGCTTCGATTTGAGTGTGTTCGAAACTTTTCCTCCCCGAAACCCTAATAGGTGACCTTGCGCCACCTTGACTTCAGACGAGCTTTCCGTTGCCAATAGCCAACTTCATCGCCGCCGCTGCATCCCAAATTCTTCCTTGCATTTCACTCTAGCTAACTAAGCCCTCCACATTCTTTAATTATTCTCGCACGAGCTGCCATATCCGTGCGAAATCTCCTGTCCATCTCGTAAAAATCCGTACCGTGCAACCTTTAAGCCATCGTCTGCCACCACTTTCGCCACTTCTATTACCTTCTACACCACCCAAAAACTTCTTCTAATTCTCCTCCACCGAACCATAACCTTATTTTCTCTTTCCCCCCTCTTTTTCCCTCTTTTTATTCATCTTTTTCTCTCTTAGACTCTTTTTTCGGCCATTGCCGTGCACCACCGCCGGTGCCGCCCATCCCTGCCGACTCTAGGTGAAACCCTAGACCTTCTTAGACCTTCTTTTATATATATTTATATTTATTCTATTTTTATTCAAATATTTATATTTATTCTATTATTATTATTATTATTATTATTATTATTATTATTAGATGGAATAGTAATGCTAAATTTTCTTTGCAGGGTAGAGAGTAGGAATAAAATAATTAGGTTTATTAGTTTCAAATTTTAGGTATTATTTGAATTATTATATGTTTTATTACCATTCTTATTATTATTAGTAGTATAATTATTCTTCTTCTTATTATTAATTTTTCTAGGAGGGCTGAAACCTTAATTTTGTTATTAGGATTCACACTTATGCATTTTAGTATTATTATTACCATTTTTATTACTATTAACATTATTATTATTTAATATTATTATAAGTAATATATGTTATTAATATCATATTACTATTATAGAGTAGTATTTCATTATTTAGGGGTAGGGTCGAAACCTCACCTTGGAATTTTAAGGCTTATATTATTATTATTATTATTATTATTATTATTATTTCTATTAATATTATTATTATTACTAATATTTGGTTATTATTAAAATTATTATTACTATTATTATTATTTTTACCAACATTATTTTGGTGAAGGGTAGAGACCCTTAGATCACCTTTTTGCTTTAAATTACAATAGTATTTTATTAGTATTTTAGTAGTATTTTGTGTAGTTAATTTTAGTATGGCATTATTTTAATTAAAAAAACCAGGACTTAGGATAAGTTAGAAACTAATAGTATTTTTAGGAGGGATTCTAATTCTAGTATTTTCCCCCATAATAGGCGAGCCAGTCAAAATCCTCAGGTGGAATAGGAGCGTGCACCAAGATCGGTGACCTTTTAGGTAAAGGGTGCTAAGGCCTTTTGTGTGCTTATATGTGTTACATGCTTCGCATGCTATATATCCTATGTTTATCATTATTAATTATTTCGTATGTGGTATAACGTGTTGTCAACAAAAAAAATGTGTAAATTTTGGGGGTGTCACAATATGCTCCAACCTATAACCTAAGTTGGAGAGATCATTCTAACCTATGGTATGGGAATAACTAATAGGAAAATAATTTGAACTTTAGACCACAAATGTACCAAAATCGACAAGTTTTGACCCTCCTCCAAGATTCTAATCCATTCCTCAAAATCAACCAATACATTCATTTATACATCCCTCACAACCAAAAATTTTGCAACAACCTATAGGCATGCCATTAGAGGATTTATTTAAATGTTTAGATATTAACACTCTAATTTCAACAAGAAATAAGAAATGGGCTAAAAAACTTAGAGATTCAGTTGCTGGATTATATTAGTAAGTTACAGACACAGAGTTCATCAAAGCTACCTAACTAGATAGAAAAGTATCTAAAGGAGATTGCTAGTACTATTGCAATAAGAAGTGGTAAGTAATTTGATGGTCCAAAGCAAATGAATAATTACCAATTGACAAAGTAAGAGGAGGAAAATTAGTGAGTGTAAAGGAAGAGATCAAAGAACAATCTCCTAATGTAATTGAAGTAAATTATCCTCATCCATATAAACATGTTTCTCCTTTTCCTAGCATGTAAGCTAAGAGTAAGAAGTAAAATCACACAAAATAGATATTGGAGCTCTTTAAAAAAGTGGAGGCAAACATTCCTGTGATTGAGGTTATTAAGAAAGTGGCAAGGTACACAAAGTTTTTAAAAGAATTGTGTATTGATAATAAAAAATTTAAAGGGGTTGAAAAAGTTAGAGTGAGAGAACATGTATATGCTCTTCTACAAATGAAACTCTCACCGAAGTGCAAGAACCTTGGTATTATTACCTTCTTGTGTAAAATTGGGAATACAAAGTACGAAACATTTATGCTAAACTTAGGTACTTCTATAAATGTTATGCCTTTATCTATTGTTAATTCTCCAAGTCTGGGACCCATGAAAGAGACTAGTGTTGTAATTCAATTAGCTCATAGGTCCAACACATATCCTAAAGTGGTGGTTGAAGATGTCTTAGTTTAAGTTAATGAACTAGTGTCCCCATTTTATTTTTATGTGTTAGATATACAAGATGATGTGTCCCCTAAATTTTGTTCTATTTTGTCAAGCAAACCAATTTTGAAAACCTCTAGAACTAATATTGATGAGCATTATATTATGGGGTTTTAGCCATTGAATTTGATGAGGGAAACAATTTTTTTAGGGTATGCTTGGGATGAGGGAAATGGATTAAGGGGATAATGATTAAAGGACGAAATTTATCCACCTTTCTTTTTTGGTATATAAGGGTAAATTATTCAAGGGAATATTTTTCTTATGTTTGGTTTGAGAGGAATGACTTATGTTAGAATAATATTTTATTTTACTTCATTTGCATGAAAAATCAGTAATTTTTTTTATTAGATATGAACAATTATTTATTTCATAAATCAAAATTTAATATATTAAATTTTTTAATTTAATTTTTATAAATCAAAATAAAATATTACAATAACTAAAAGAAAATCTATAAAAGAAACTAATTAAGATATATTGCAACAATATGTAAAACACAACATTTAATATAAATTCATATACTAAATATCCAATAACACCAATCTAAGTAAAAAAACTTCACCTAAGAAAAAACAATCTATTACTTAAATCCATCTAATACATAATGAAAGCATTTTCATAACCAAAAATTCATTCAATAATATCCTAAGATAATCATATTTATCATCTTCATCCTTAAATTGATGAAAATTACGCACATCTTCTTCATTCATTTTTTTCATTAATTTCATTACTTCTATTCTAGATATACCATGGACTGCTAATAATTTTTCATACAACCCATCTTTGTAAGACCCCGGGCTTTTATCCAACATACTCATCAACTCCTTAAATTGCTCCTTGTTATCAGTAGATATTTCCTTCATAGTTTCTCTTATGATACTATACGCTGATTCTAATTCCCAGATTTCTTTGAACTACCAACAACACTTGATCTCTTTGTCTTACCTCTAGTGTCAGATGCTTGAGTTGATACCTTTCCAACATCTTCATCATTTTCATCATCCTCGTGTATCATATGCGTATTTTCTTGAATGGATTCTAGGATAGAGTCATGTGCTCAACTCTATCAGCAATAGTAGCAGCATTATCACCAACAACCCTATCTTTAGCAAAAATATATTCAAGGTCATCAAAAAAAGGAAATGACTTCATATATAACCTTGTTGCATCCCAACGACTCTACAACGATTAAATAAAAGCATAAGATATATCCATATACAAGAATATAAAAAAAAATACATATCAATATCCAAATATGAGAGAAAGAAAATGAAGCAAAATTTGAATATAAAATTCACAAAGGAAATAAGAAATTACCTTAGCTCATTCATTAAATAGTTTTTGATCACCAATCACCATCTTATGTTCCTCATTCCATCTAAAGCCACTTCCTTTCTCTTTAATTTCAAGCAATCCATTGAAGTGTTTTTTCAAGTAGCCCAATCTTGAATCAATATTCGTAGATTTGAACTTAGAATCAGTCATTGCTTCAGCAAAAACTTCTCCAAAAGAAGTAGATATCACGCTTTAAATTTTCCCTCAGCCTTCCACTTTCTATCTTGGCACATTTTGAAATACCCTAAAACCTAATTTAAAGAATTTTAGCTAATTAAGGATTTACTATGGAAATTAATTAAATTAATTATTTTATCAAAATAAGAGGGAGTAAATAGGGAAAAATCAAGAGGAAATTAATAAATAATTTAATTAGGTAAAATTAGAGTGTTTTACTTATTAAAATGGAATTTAGGATATATCTTTCAAAAATCCTAAATTAACCTAAAAAGAGAACTTAATTATTATTTTATTAAAATATTATTATTTTTACATATCCCAAATACCTAAAATATTTTAATTAATCCCAACTTACGTATTTTCTCCTTTTCCTTTTTCTTTTCTTTTCTTTCTTTTTCTCCTTCTTTTCCCTTTCCCCTATTTCTTTCTTTCTCTCCTTTCTCCTTTTCTTTTTCTCTTCTTCCCCAAAACGGGCAAGCCACACGCCCGAATCCTCTTCCCCCTTCTCCTTCCGCGCGGCCCAAAGCTTGTGTCATTCTCCCCTGCCAGCCGCTCGGTCGGCTTCTTTCTATTTCTTTCTTTCTTTTCTTTCTCCGGACCGCCCGGTCCACTCACCTCCCTCTTCTTCCTTCTTCTTCCTCCCCCATCGCGACCTACAACTTCTCCCAACCTGAGCCATGATTCTCGCCATCGACCACGCCTACTGACTGACCATCCCTTCCCTCTCTTCCCTCTAGATCCACCTGCCTTTTTGGCCCAACCAACCTTCCCCTCTTCCCTCGCGTCATTCTTTCTCCCTAGCCAATCACAACCTACCATGGCAAACCTGCGCCGGCTGGTGTGCCCTATCCTACATGCCCCTATCCTCCCATTTCCCTCTAACCTTATCCCCGTCCATTGGTCCTATAAATACCCCATAGGTAGCCTTTGTAATATCCCAAAACTCACTAATTGTTTTTTTGAAATGGAAGCAATTCAATTAAAACTTGTGAATTTTGGGAATATTACCGTCGTGATTAGTACGAGCCCAGCCCACGGCCGTTCTCGTACTCATCATAAGGCTAAAAGAAACTTAATATTCATCATACAAAAAAATCAAGGCAAGGCTCAAATAAAACTTTAAAACATTTATAAGATAGAAGTTAGAGTGCATGAAAAGGATTCATAATCTAAAGTACATAGTCAAAGTTCCTTAAAAGGAATAAGGCTTACAAATGGTAGAAATTAAGTCTAGGAAACCCCAAAACAAAAATAGAAAGTCATAAAGGGAAATCCGACCATGCCACTCTTAATCTTCGTGCCAAGTCCATACTCAACACTCAGCCCTGCCTGATGCCTCATGAACATCGAAGGCATAAAAGAAGGTATCACCAACCTACACAAATTTAGAGGGGCCTTCTGCTCGTGGGAATGAGCAGCGCCCATAAAACGGGTGGTGAGTACGCTACATATTGAGTAAGGTAACCATGCACTAAGACCAACACACAAAAGCACATAATCCAAGCATGATAACATAACAACATATGATCACTTCAGATAAATAAATAAAGGCCAAATTATAGCATGGAAAAATTAATTACTTAATCTCTGATCGGTACTCATTTCACATCATACTTTTTATCAATCCATGCGAGTATGAAAACCCCGTCATTATAGCCGGTGGATTGGTCACTTGCAGGGCAAAAAGTACCTGGCCACTATTATATGTCGGTAGATCGGTCTCTAGGGCAGAATGCTCCTAGCCACTATTATTCGCCTATGGACCGGTCTAGGCATGTAACGCCGCAAAAATTACTATTTTTTTATTAAAACCTTTAAATTTGAAACCCATAAATTCTAGGGATGCTACCGCCACACTTAGTACCAAACCGGTTCACTCCTACCGTTCTAGTACCAAGTGATAAGGCTAAGAAAACATTACCATCATCACAAATTAATACATAAATTAAAGTTCGCAAATCAATAATCAGAGTACGCATGAGTTTTACATGATCCGAAATACAAGAGATAGTTCTGCAGAGAATAAAAATAGCTACAATATTAAAATTGTTTCTGGAGTTTCAAACATAGTTAAAAGACAAAAGGAATATTAATCTCATCAAGGAAAAACCGGCCACGCCACTCAAAGGACATGATCTAGCCCAAAACATCACTCGGCCCCACCTGATGTCCCATAGACTTCAATGGCATCAAAGTAGGTATCTCCTACATGCAACACATCAGATGGTCCTTCTACTCGTAGGAATAACCAGCACCCATAAAAGGGGTGATTAGTATCCTATGTACCGAGTAAGGCAACCGAGGATTAAGGACAACACATAAATACATAACATCATGCGGTATAATATACAACTTACAAACATTCAAACCGACACATATAAGGTTCCAAGTCATGCAGGATGAATAAGGGATCATAAAGTCCAGTATAATAACATCAAGGCATATGATCATTCAGTTGAAAATACAAAGATCCATTTTTTAAATCTAGACTAATACTTAATTAGTCTCTTATAGATACTCATTTCATATCATATTCTTTATCCAGTCCATGCGAGTACGAAAACCCCTAATATTATAGTTGGTGGATCGGAGACAAGCAGGGTACAATGCTCCTGCCGACTATTATTAGCCGATGGATCGGTCACACATAGGGTATCATACCCTAACCACTATCTCTTACCGATGGATCGGTTGGCCTCAGCTCACATGGTGTTCCGCTGTAAGTACTTAGTGTCTTTTAAGTGTCTTAGCAACTTATGTGTTTGGTTTATTGAGATTGAAATCCGCCACTATTATAGTCAGTGGATCGGAGACACATAGGGTAACATACCCTAACCACAATTACAGCTGGTGGATCGGACACACATAGGACTACGCGTCCTAACCACTATTTATAACTGGTGGATCGGTGGGACTCAGCTCAATACTCTTCCACTTTACATGATTAATGCTTTAAGTATCTTATTAAAAAACTTTTACCCAGACATGCTTGATTGACTTCTACTATTCTTATCCTCCAACTCTAGTTAAACCCCACAACCATGGTAACCATAAAAAACCCTAACCCGGCCTCCTACGTACCCTTATAATACTCCCCGTACTATTTTCCACCCAATGTTTTCAAAACCCCATACGACACTTCTACTACCTTCCTTACACCCCATATCCACTTTCCACATGTAAATCTTTCCCTCATGCACACTTTATGTCCCCCATGTAAACGTGCGAACTTTATCATGCACATCTTACACTCACACACAAAACCCTAATTTTCCATGCAAACCCAAACTCCCATGTAAAACCTAACTTCCATGCAAACCCTAGCTCCCATGTATGGTCATATAACACACAAACCAACCCCACATTATTACACTCTTATTCATCATATTACAACACCTATCATGCATGTCTTATGGGCCACACCATACCACAATAACAACACACCCATACACATAATACAAATTATAACACCCCAAAATTCACTACTTTTTTTTAAAGTGGAATAATTTAAAATTTAAAACATGTGAATTATGGGGATGTTACCACCATACTTAGTACCAAACCGGTTATCTCCGACCGTTTCAGTACCAAGTGCTAAGGCTAAGAAAAGATTCACAATCAATTATAAATTAAGACAAACTAAACTCCAAATAAGCACTAAATGGTTTTAAAACAAAATCAGAGTACGCATAAAGAATTGTAATTCATTTCCCAAAAGAGAAATAAGCTTACAATAGATAAATGGTTCATTTAAAATACCCAATACAGGTAATGAATCAAAAAGGGTAAATCCGATACAAAAGAAATAACCAAAGAAGATTAAATAACAAGAAGAGAGAATACGACCACGACACTCTCGAACCTTGAGCCAAACACGCTCAACACTTAGCCCCGCCGGATGTCTCACCCACCTGCACAAAGTCAGACGGGCATACTACTCGTGGAAATGAGTAGCACCCATGAAAAGGGTGATCAGTACGCTACGTACTAAGCAAGGTAACTGAGCACTAAGGCCAACACACAAAATTCACATAAACCATGCAAAAGAAATAAAAGATCATAATCCATCATGATAACATAATAACGAACAATCATTCAGGTAGATACATAAAGGCCTAAGAAGTCCAGATTAATTATTTAATTAATCTTTTATCAGAAGTCGATTCACACCATGCTCTTTATTAACCCATGCAAGTACAGGAAACTCCCACTATTTTAACTAGTGGATCGGTTACACATAGAGCATCTTGCCCTAACCACTATTATAACCGGTGGATCGGTCACGCATAGGATAAAAACCCTAACCACTATTCCTTCCTGGTGGATCGGTTTGGTTCCTGCTCGCATAGTGTTCCACTATAAGTAATTAGTATCTTTTAGGTGCTTTAGCAAAACTCTGGTTTATGTTTATTGAGCTCGAGAACCCCCACTATTTAACCGGTGGATCGGTTACGCATAGGGCATCCTACCCTAACCACTATTATAACCGGTGGATCAGTCACGTATAAGGTAAAAACCCTAACCACTATTCCAAACCGGTGGATCAGTTGGTCCCGTCTCAACAATCTTTGACTTTAAATGATTAATGTCTTAATTATCTTATTCAGAAGCTTTCACCCTAGGCATGCATGAATCATTCCTTTTTACACTTCACATATCACAAATCATAGATTCCATATTTATCATAATTACACTTTAATCACCAATTACACATGATACAACAAAAACCCTAACCAGCCACACCAAACCCTATTTAACCACAACCAACCATAGTTAACCACTCCAAACCCTATTTAACCATAACAACCATAATTAGCCATTCCAAGCCTTCGTTAATCACCACAACCCATAGTTAATCACTCCAAACCCTAATTCAGTCTCCTCTATACCCTTATAATGTCCTACATACTATTTTTCACCCAAAACTTCCAAACACCCAGATAACTCTTCTATTACCTTCCTTACATACTAAGTCGACTTTTCACACGTAAACTTTACTCTCGTGCATACGTTAACCTTCCCATGCAAACCTTCAAACTTTCTCATGTAAAACCCTAAACTCCCATGCAACCCAAGTTTCACCCATGTAAACCCCAAATCCATCCATACAAAACTCTAGATTAGATTCTTCCATGTAACATCATAAAATCCGCCATGGAAAACCTAGATCCATCCATACAAAACCCTAAATTCTTTCATGCAAAACCCAAGGTTCCTTCATACAAATCTTTAAATTAAATCCACACAAAACCCAAGGTTTCTCCATACAAAACCCTAAGTTCAATCCACGCAAAACCTAAGATTCATCCATACCAAACCCTAAATTCAATCCATACAAAATCCAAAGATTCATCCACACCAAACCCTAAATTCAATCCAGACCAACCTTAAATTCAACCCATATAAAACCAAAGATTCATCCATACCAAACCCTAAATTCAAACCATATAAAACCAAAGATTCATCCATACAAAACCCTACATTAGATTCTCCCATACAAAACCATAAATTAGATTCTCCCATATAACACCATAAATTAGATTCTCCCATATAAAACCATAAATTAGATTCTTTCATACAACATCATAAATTACGTTCTCCCATACGACATCATAAATTAGATTATCCCACATAACACCATAAATTAGACTCTCCCATACAAACCATAAATTATATTCTCTCACACGAAACCCTAAATTTCCCATTTTATTCTTCCACTCATGAATCATTAAAATACTTAGGTCAACTCACATCCCTTGGTTAACTTCTTTCCCCATCCTCCTTTTTCATCCTTTCTCCCACACAAACCACATCAACACCCTCACATGCATGTCTTACAGGGTAACAAACCATTCATCACATATACATAATGCACATGCCATGCAAATACATGAAAACATACTTCAACTCCACATCATACCACATACGACATAATTAATAATGATAAACATAGGATACATAGCATGCAAAGCACATAATGCATATAAACACACAAAAGGCCTTAGTAATACCCTTACCTAAAACGATATCGGTCTTGGAGCACGCTCCTACGCTTCCTTAGAGCTTTGACTGGTTTCACCTATTATGAGGGAAAGGCTAAAATTAGACTTCCTTCTATCAAAAATACTATTAATCACTAACTTATTATAAGACTAGGTTTTAAATAAATAATAATATATTAATAAAATAACATTAACTAATTATTAACTTTGCTAAAGATATAGAAATAATAGAAATATTATAAAAGTTGATAATATAAGGTTGAAAACTTTACCCTAATAATAATAATAATGATACTAAAATAATAATAGCAAAGATACTAAAAATAATATTAATGATAATATAAGTAAGGATAATAATAATAGTAACAATAATAATAACAAGAAAATTATTCAAAACAAAGTGAAATAAGGACTTCGACCCCTTTACTAAAATAATAATATTATTATTATTACTGAAACAAATAACCAAATTTAGTAATAATAATGATGAAATAATAATAATAATAATAATAATAATAATAATAATAATAATAATAATAATAATGATGATAAAAACCATAATAATATTACAAAATAATAATAACCATAATGATAATAATAATAAGGATAATATTTGAAGATAAAAAGAAGTAGGGTTTCAACCCTACATTGAAAAATAATAAACTTATTAAATAATAATAATAATAATAATAATAACAACAACACTAATAAGAATAATAAATGCTATTAATAAAACTAATGATAATATTACTAATAATAAGACTTGATATTTATAATACCACTACTATAATTCGAAATAGGCACAATAAGGTTTCAGCTCTATATAAAATAATAATACTAACACTTGAAAATAATAATAATAATAGTAGTAGTAGTAGTAGTAGTAGTAGTAGTAGTAGGGCTGTTCACGGTTCAAATATCTGATATTTCGGATATTTGATTGTCGGATATTTGAAATTTCGGATATCTAAAAATGATATTTGATATTTGATTTAAAATTTCGGATATCCGGAAGATCGAATATTTGAATTTTTGGATCGGATATCATCGGATATCAAATATATCCAATACTAGCCGAATACAATTTCAAATATAAAAAAATTACCAAATGACAAATATATTTCATATTATCCGATTTGTTGAGAGAATGCTGAGCAAATATCCGATTCGCTTAGCAAATATCCGACTTACTCAACAAATATCCAATGTTAAAACTAAAATAAGAAAGGAGTGGATGGAGTCTATCGGTATGCAGAGTATTTTTATTTTTATAAATATCTAAAAAGGGATTGTATTAAAAATATAATTTCAATTAAATTAAATTTTTCCTCAAATTATACACAGACACATATAAATTTATTTATATACAATTATATATAAAATAAAAAATTATAAAAAAAATGTATAAATATTTTTCTTCGGATCGGATATTATTTGTATTTGTTCGATCGGATATTTGGTTTGTTTGACTTTTCATTGACCAGATCGGATATTTGATTTGAAAAAAAAAATCGGATCGGTTATTTGTTTTTTCGGATCGGATCGCTTCGGATATCGGATTAAATAAGCAGATATTGGATAACATGAACAGCCCTAAGTAGTAGTAGTAGTAGTAGTAGTAGTAGTAGTAGTAGTAGTAGTAGTAGTAGTAGTAGTAGTAGTAGTAGTAGTAGTAGTAGTAGTAGTAGTAGTAGTAGTAGTAGTAGTAGTAGTAGTAGTAGTAGTAGTAGTAGTAGTAGTAGTAGTAGTAGTAGTAGTAGTAGTAGTAGTAGTAGTAGTAGTAGTAGTAGTAGTAGTAGTAGTAGTAGTAGTAGTAGTAGTAGTAGTAGTAGTAGTAGTAGTAGTAGTAGGAATAAGAATAATAGAAATTTGAAATAGGAAATAATAATAATAATTATACTTATAACATATTAATATTAATAATAGAAATAATAGAAATAATAAGGGTAATAGTGCTAAAATCGAATTAAAAATTACAATAGGGCTTCAGCCCTCAACAGAAATAAAAATAAAAACATTAATACTAATAATAATAATACATATTAATAATGGAAATAATAATAATAATAGTATTTATATTCAAATAAATGAAATAAAATAAATTAAGGCTTATAAAAATAGGGAGAAGGTTCAGAGGGTTTAGGGTTCAACCTTAGGCTGGTGGGGATAGGCGGCACCGGCGGTGGTGCACGACGGCGGTAGTAGTGGCCGGAAAAAGGGAAGAAGAAGAGAAAAGTTGAGGGCTGGGAAAAAGAGAAAGAGAAAAAGGGTGGAAGCAAGGGTGATTATGGTTGCCTAGAATGAGAGGAACATAATGATGGTGGCGGAGCAGCCAAAGGTGGTGGCACACGGCGGTGGTAGTGGTGGCCGAATGGGAGAGAAAGAGAGGAGGAGAGGGAAGAAGAGGAAAATAAAGGTAGGGGAAGGTAGAGGAGGGTCTGTAGAAGAGAATGAGAGGTGAAACAAGCAGCAGCAGCGGCAAAAGAGGTGGCGGATGGCGGCGTGAAGGGTGGCAGGGATAGAAAATGGTTTGATTCGGAAGGGGACTTCGCACAGTCGGGGTGGCTTGTGCAGGAAGAATCGAGGGATATGGGATGCTTGGTTATTTAAAGGGAGGTGCAAGGAAGAGTTTGGTAGGCAGAGTTGGTGGCGAAGTTGTCCAGAGGCGGCGGACGAGGCGTCTAAAGGGGCAGCGGCGACAAGGGGAGTTTTCTGAGTCGGGGATCAAGAGCTCGATACTAGGGCTATCATGGGTGTATTTATAGGCTTTAGAAGAGAGGTTAGGGTTTCGTGGGTCAGCTACGAGGTAAGGAAGGTAGGGTTCCGGTCGCCGGTGGCTAGGTTGGCCGGTAGAAATCAAAATAGGGCAAGGGTTGTGGTCGGCTGGGAGAGAGGAAAAACGTGCATGAGAAGAAAGGAGAATGGTTGAACGATGGGGTTGATAGATCAACAGGAAAAATAGAAGGGAAATGGCCGGTTAAAGAGGTGAGATCGGCGGTAGATTTCTCTGAGGTGGCGGTGAGTTGCAAGTCGGCGACGACGACGGTGCGAAGTACCGGGGAGGAAGAAAGGGCTGGACCGGTGGTCCAAGGAAGAAAGCAAAGAAATAAAAGAAAGAAAAAGGAAGGAGCTGGTCGGGCGGTCAGGCACGAGGTGAGGGTGTTTAAATGAGACACGGTGTTTTGGGGGAAAAAGATTGAAAATGTCGAGCTAGGATGTCGAAGAAGAAGAAAAGAAAGAAAAGGGAGAGTGGGCCACGGGAAAGGAAAAGGAAGGCGGGCCGCGTCGCAGAAGGAAGAAGGGAAATGACTGGGCCGCTGCTGGCCTAGGTCAGGGAGAAAAAGAAAAAGAAAAAGGAAGAAAGAAACAAAAAAGGAAAAGGGAAAAAGGAAAAATAATGGATTAGGTTAATTAAATTAATTAAAATATTTGGGATATTTAAAAATAATAATGTTTAAATAAAATAATATTTAAATCCCTTTTTAGGCTAATTTAGGATTTTAAAAAGATTTTCCATAAATTCCCTTTTAATTAGCAAACCTCCCTAATTTTCTTCAATTAAATTATTTATAAAATTAATATTAATTTAAAACTATTTTATCCTTCTTATTTTAAATAAAATAATTTATTTAATCGATTTCAAAAATAAAATACTTAATTAGCTAAAATACCCAAATTTCTCCTAATTAAAGTACTTATAAATTTCTTCTTAATTTTCCCTAATTAATTTCCTTTTTATTTTAATAAAAATAATTTATTTAATTAATTTTCATAATAAAACCTCATTTAAATATAATTTTTAAACTTAAAATTTGTTTGGGCATTTCACAAATGCCACAATGTATTTCATGAACTTACCTCAACTCCATATCATGCTGCATATATGACAGTTATACAAATACACATAAAATACATTATTGTTCACATCACTTGGCATGCATGGCATATGAAACACATAATACACAAACAACCTTAGTACTCCCTTACCTAAAAAGGTCATCGGTCTTGGAGCACACTCCTACGCCTCTTGAGGGCTTTGACTGGTCTCACCTTTATGAGGAAAAAACTATAATTAGGTTCCCTCATAATAAAAATGACCATTATTTAATAACTTATTCTAAGACTAGGTTTTTAATAAAACAATACTATACTAATAATAACTGTATGAAATACTACTAAAAATACTAACAATAATATTAGTGTAATTCAAAACGGATGGTGATATAGGGGCTTTAACCCTCCACCAAAATAATGCTAATAATGCTAATAATAATAATAGTAGTAGTAGTAGTAGTAGTAACTTAAGCCTAAATAATATAAGGTAGGGTTTTCGACCCTACCTCAAAATAGTGAAGGTACCATTTAATAATAATAATATTATTAATATTAATATAACATATTACTTATAATAATATTAATAATAATAAAGATAATAATAATAATATTAATAATAGTTGAAATAGTAATATTAATAATAAAAACATGAGTATGCGCACCATTTAAATAAAATAGGGCTTCGGCCCCCTTTAGATAGATAATAGTAATAATAAAATAATACTAATAATAATGATAATAAAACTTATAATAATACTAATAATAATAATAATTCGAAACCAATAACTTAAATAATTTATACCTACTCTTGACCCTGCCAAAAAATGATATCATTAATATTAAGCCTAATAATAATAATAATAATGATCAAATAAGGGTTAAAAATTGAAATGAAATAGAATAAGCTTAAATAAATAGGGGAGAAGGGCTGAGAGGGTCTAGGGTTTCACACTGAGTCGGCAGAGATAGGTGGCACCGGTGGTGGTGCACGGCGGCGGTAGCGGTGGCTGGAAAAGAGGTTAGAAAAGGAAAACGTTGAGGTTTGATAAGAAGAGGTGGAGAATGAGGGTGGTGGTTGAGGTGTTGGTGGTAGCTTAGGCTGAGAGGAGTAAAGTGAGGGTGGTGGCGTAGCAAATGGCAGCGGTGCACGACAGTAGAGGTGGCGGCCGAAATGAAGAGAAGAAGAAAGAGAGGGGAGGAGAAGGAGAAATGAGAAAAGGAGGGTAGGATGAGGTGGAGGGAGATTAGTAGTAGCTTTTGGGTGGTGTAGAAGGCAGTAACAGCGGCGGTTGTGGTGGTGGACGGTGGCGCGAAGGGTTGCAGGTATAAAATTTTGGATGGTCGAGCAAGGAACTTCGCACGGCTGTGGTGGCTCGTGTAAGAAGAATCAAGGGAGATGGGTGGCTTAGTTAGTTAGAGGGTGATGCCGGGAAGACTTAAGTAGGTAGAGATAATGGCGTAGTTGGCTCACGGCGAAGGAAAGATCGTCTGAAGTCGTAGTGGTGTGCATGGTAGGTTCTTAGGGCTTCATGGAAAAAGTTTTGAAATCAACCAAACAAGGGGTATTTATAGAGTTTGGAGGGGAAGGTAGGGTTCTGAGGGTCGGTAGGAAGATAATGCAGGTAGGGTTTGGGGTAGCCGGTGTAGTCAATCGGTCGACACAAATTTATGTCAGGGTCGACTTTTCGCATAGGAAAAGGAGAGTTTTGAGCAAAATAAAAGGGAAGTGGGTTAGGTTAGGCTGATCTGCGATTCAAGGGGAATAGAAAGAGAGGGGAAACGGCTGGTCAAGTCATGCATGGCAGGCGGCGCCATTTTCAAAGGCGATGGAGCCGTAGGTCGACGGTGGAGGAGGAAGGAGGAAGAAGATGGTGAACCGGGCAGCTAGGGGAAAAAGAAAGAAAAGAAAAAGAAGGAAGAATCGGGCCGGTCGGCACCCGTTATAAAGATTTTAAATGGAATGCGGCATCCCAGGGGGGAAAGAAGCGATACGCAGTGTTTTGGCTGCCGAAGGAAGAAAAGAAAATAACGGGAGGTTGGGCCGCGGGAGAGAAAAATAAGAAAGGGGAAATTGGGCCGCGACAGGTCCAATCAAAAAGAAAAAGAAAAAAAAGAAAAGAAAAGAAAAAGAAAGAAAAGAAAGAAAAAAGAAGAAGAAGGAAAAAGAAAAAGGGAAAAGGAAAAAGAAAAATTTAAGTAGGTTGGGGTTAATTAAATTAATTAGAATATTTTGGGTATTTAAAATAAAAATAATTAAATAAAATAATATTAAATTTCCTTTTTTTGCAAATTTAAGATTTTTAAAAGATTTTTCCTAAATTCTTTTTTAATTAGAAAAATGCCCAAATTTTCCCTTATAAAAATATTTGTAAGTTTCCTCTTAATTTACCCTAAATAATTTCTTCCTATTCCAATAAAAATAATAAATTAAATTAATTCCCTAATAAATCCTTATTTAATTACATTTCCTAACATAAATATTTTTGGGGCATTTCAATACTACCCCCTTAAAAATAGACTTCATCCCCGAAGTCTACTGCAGTTCCCTAAGGTTAAGGCTAGGACATTCTAAGCATCTAGAAATAACACATTAACAACTGTACTTAAATCAATTACCCTCTTAAGGTCAAACTTGATAAAAAGAATCTAACCTATGGCAAAAAGTTCCGAATATGCTTCTCGTATATCTTTCTCGGTCTCCTAAGTAGCTTCCTCGGTTTTGTGTTGGTTCCATAAGATCTTAACTAGAGGGACCGCACTCGTGCGAGTCTTCCGTAGCTTAGTGTCAAGAATTCGCACCTATGCCTCCTCATAAGTCAACGAATCATCCAATTCAATCTCATCCGGCTGGATCACATGCGATAGATCAGCAACAGATTTTCGCAGCTGGAAAATGTCAAACACGTTATGCACTCGTGCCAACTCTGGAGGAAGAGCTAATCGGAAAGCAACTTCACCCACTCACTCCAGTATCTCATAGGGACCAATATATTGGAGGTTCAACTTGCCCTTTCTACCAAACCTCTGCACCCCTTTCGTAGGCGAAACCCTTAGCAATACCTTATCTACTGGCTCAAAATCTCCATCTCTAAGCCTCTAATCAGCATAACTCTTTTGCCTACTCTGAGCTACTCTCATTTGATCCTATATCTGTTGGACCTACCGGGTCATATCTTTGATCATTCCTGGTCCCAACACTATCGTCTCACTAATGTCGCTATAACACAAAGGAGTCCTATTTTTCCGTCCATATAATGCTTCAAAGGGAGCCATCCCAATACTGGTATGATAGCCATTATTGTATGGAAACTCTATCAGATGTAAACGCTCCTCCCAACATCCTTGGAAATCCAGCACGCAGGCTCTCAACATATCCTCCAAAGTCTGTATAGTTTGCTCTATTTGTCCATCCGTAGTAGGGTGGAAAGATGTGCCCATCTTCAACTTGGTCCCCAAATTTTCCTATAGCTTCCCCCAAAAGTGATAGAGGAACCTCAAATCTCTGTCTGAAACAATATCCTCCGAAACTCCATGATGAAGAACCACGAACTTCATATAAGCATTCGCCAATTGTTCCATACTCCATGTGGACTTCATAGGGGTAAACATGGCTGACTTGGTTAATCTATGAATAATAACCCAAATAGTGTCATAGCCGCGTCGGGTCCTCGGTAAACCACTAACAAAATCCATAGAAATGGAGTCATATTTCCACCTTTGCACCTCCAAAGACTAAAGTAACCCCGCTGGTCTCCAATGTTCAATCCTGACCTTCTGGCACACAAGACAGCGTGATACAAACTCTCCCACCTCTCACTTCATATGGGGCCACCAATACACCTTTTTAAGGTCCTTATATAACTTAGATCCTTAATCACTGAAGTACTATCTTGGGCTTTATTTAGCTCCTGCACACTGCATAAATATAGGGGATATCCTTTCTGGATCAAAGCGTGCAAAGTAACCGCTGTTACTATTTTAGTGGTCGGCTCGGGCTGAATCTTCTAGTATTAAACCCTAGTTCCCTTCGGGCCTCGTAAGATAACTCATTCCTGGGCATAATCAATAACTACCTTGTATCTCCCTAGCATATCCATAGCCAGAATCACATCAAAATCTTTCAAGTCCATCCCAACTAGATCCACTAAAAAGTCTACCCCGCCTATGTCTAAGGGCACATCGGAAAACATCCAACTACACTCCATATTGTCACCCAATGGAAGCATCATAGATAATGCTACTCTAGTAGATGGTGAAAATCTATCCTTAGCAGCAAATGCAAATGATATGAAAGACAATGTGGCACCCGAGTCAAACAGAACATATACTGGTACAGAATGAATGGTGAACATACCCGTAACGATGTCCAGCTGATGATCTACCTCAGCCTGACTGATAACATTTACGCATCCACCTAGTTGGAATCCCTTCTAAAGATAAGGCCTGGATCCCTAAGGTCTTCCCCGGTCTCTTGAACTGGTGCACCAGATGGAGTAGGTGCTCTCTGATAGTATAGTTGGGACGATGTCTAACGGTGCTTTTGATATGCCTGCTGCTGGGGTATTAGGGCTCCCCCTTGTTGAGATGGTCACGTCTGATCTTGCTGAGATCATGGGGGCCTCCAACACTCTGCTGCCTTGTGGCCCAACTTTCCACAATTTAGGTAATTCATCAACTTGCCTACACAAGTCCTGCTTGGATGGACCCAACTACACCTCCTGCAAATTGGGCCTCTCGGGGGCCTTTGGCTCCCGTTGTGATCTCTCGGTGCTGGCCTCCTGCTGCACAACCAGTTGAGGATTGCTGATGTGGATATTATGAAGACTGCATTCCGGACTCGGTATGAACATTATGAATTTACGGTGATGCCCTTCGGACTTACAAATGCCCCTACAATGTTCATGGATTTGATGACGAGGATATTCAGACCTTTCCTTGATCAGTTTATGGTGGTATTCATTGATGAAATCTTAGTATATTCTTAAGGAGACGAGGAGCATGATTAGCACTTACGCACCATTCTGAGTGTGTTGAGGGAACATCGCTAGTATGCGAAGCTGTCGAAGTGCGGATTTTGGCTCCAGGAGGTAGCCTTCCTTGGTCACATTGTATCGGCTAAGGGAGTAGTTGTGGACCCATATAAGATCGTGGCCATCACAGAGTGGAAGACCCCTACGAGTATCACAGAGATTCGTAGTTTTCTGGGTTTGGCTGGATATTACCGACGATTTGTGCAGAATTTTTCCAAGATAGCCAGACTATTAACTAATCTCCTAAAGAAGTCCATAAAATTTCAGTGGGATGAGGCTTGTGAAGAGGCTTTCCAAGAGCTGAAGAAAAGGTTGACCTCTGCACTGGTGTTGACTTTACTTGAGGGGACATAGGAGTTTAAGGTTTATAGTGATGCATCCAAGCGTGGGTTGGGATCCATGTTAATGTAGATGGGTAAGGTGGTAGCTTATGCTTCAGGACAGCTAAAGAAACATGAGTAGAATTGTCCCACGCATGATATGGAGTTAGCTGCTGTTGTTTTTGCCTTGAAGATTTGGAGATATTATCTATACGGGGCTAAGTGCAAATTCTTTACAGATCACAAGAGTCTCAAGTATATTTTCACATAGAAAGAACTCAACTTGAGACAGAGAAGATGGTTGGAGCTTATGAAGGACTATGATATTGAGTGGACCTACCATGATGGTAAAGCCAATGTGGTTACATATGCTTTGAGTAGGAAGACTTCACATTCTATACTGTGTTATGTGGTCGCTAACCGAACAATAAGGGAATTGTCAGATCTGGAGATCGAGATGATTCAGCAAGGAGATCTCGAAGCCCGTATGAATGCTTTGACACTCACTCCAACTATATTTGAAGAGATTCAAGCCGTACAGATTGGCGATGTTAAGTTGGAAAGAATCAGACAAAAGATATAGAAAGGCTAAGTAGAGGGATTTAGAATCCTCAAGGATGGCAACATTTGATTCAGGGGTTGTTTGTGTGTACCCCAGAGATTTCCGAAGCTTAAGTGTAGTATTATGGAGGAAGGACATCAGACTCCCTAATTGGTCCACCTAGGAGATCTACGTTATATAAGGACCTTAAAAAGGTATATTGGTGGCCCCATATGAAGTGAGAGGTGGCAGAGTTTGTATCATGGTGTCTTGTGTGCCAGAAGTTCAGGATTGAACATTGGAGACCAGTGGGGTTACTTTAGTCTTTGGAGGTGCCAAGGTGGAAATAGGACTCCATTTCTATGGATTTTGTTAGTGGTTTACCGAGAACCCGACGCGGCTATGACACTATTTGGGTTATTATTCATAGATTAACCAAGTCAGCCATGTTTACCCCTATGAAGTCCACATGGAGTATGGAACAATTGGCGAATGCTTATATGAAGTTCGTGGTTCTTCATCATGGAGTTTCGGAGGATATTGTTTCAGACAGAGATTTGAGGTTCCTCTATCACTTTTGGGGGAAGCTATAGGAAAATTTGGGGACCAAGTTGAAGATGAGCACATCTTTCCACCCTACTAAGGATGGACAAATAGAGCAAACTATACAGACTTTGGAGGATATGTTGAGAGCCTGCGTGCTGGATTTCCAAGGATGTTCGGAGGAGTGCTTACATCTAATAGAGTTCTCGTACAATAACAACTATCATGCCAGTATTGGGATGGCTCCCTTTGAAGCATTGTATGGATGGAAGTGCAGGACTCCTTTGTGTTGGAGTGACATTAGTGAGACGATAGTGTTGGGACCAAAAATGATCAAAGGTATGACTCGGCAGGTTCGACAGATCTAGGATCGAATAAGAGCAGCTCAGAGCAGGCAAAAGAGTTATGCTAATCAGAGGTGTAGAGATGGAGATTTTGAGCTAGGAGATAATGTAACACCCCAAAATTCACTAATTTTTTTTTTTTGAAAGCGGAAGCATTTCTAATAAAAATACTTAAAACCTGTGAATTCTGGGAATGTTACCGCCACACTTAGTACTAGACCGGTTCTCTCAAACCGTTCCAGTACCAAGTGCTAAGGCTAAAGAAAACAACTCATAAATATTAATAATAGTTCAAATTCATAAATACGAAAATTAAATACGCACAAGTCCTTATTCAATCCAGACTACGAGAGTTAGTTTTTCAAGGAAGAGAGAGATATCTCCGAACATAAATTTATTTGGAAGTGCTTAACATAAATAATGAAATAGGAAGGAAAATCTCAATGGAAGTCCGGCCACGCCACTCTGATACGGATCCGGCCCAATCATCACTCGGCCCCACCTGATGACCCATGGATATCAATTGCATCAAAGTAAACATCTCCTACCTGCACCAAATCAGTTGGGCCCTCTACTCGTGGGAATGAGCAGCACCCATGAAACGGGTGATCAGTACGCTACGTACTGAGTAAGGTAACCGAGCACTAAGGCCAACACATAACACATAATCCATATAAAATAATAAAAAGGCATAAACCAACATAACAACATAAAGGCATATGAACAATTCAGGTCAAAGTACTAAGGCCCAATATTCCAGATTAATTTCTTAATTAATCTTTTATCAAAAGTCGACACACACCATGCCTTTTTCAAATCCATGTAAGTACAGGAACACCCCACTATTATTGCCGGTGGGCCGGTCACTTGCGGGACATAGTCCACACCACTATTATTCGCCGGTGGATCGGTCACTTGCGGGACAAGTCCTCACCACTATTCCTTACCGGTGGATCGGCTGGTTCCTGCTCACATGGTGTTCCACTGTAAGTAATTAGTACCTTTTAAATGTTTTGGCAACTATGATTTATTTTTATTGAGCTCGAGTCACCCCACTATTATTTCCGGTGGGCCGGACACTTGCGGGACATAGTCCTCACCACTATTATTACCGGTGGATCGGTTACACATAGGACATCATGTCCTAACCACTATTTCTGACCGGTGGATCGGTCTGGACCCGGCTCAACATCTTTCACTTAAAGTGATTAGTGTCTTAAGTATTTTATTCAAAGGCTTTCACCAACATGCACAAATCACCACACATCACAATCACAAATTTTCATAATTACACTTTAATTACCAAATACACGTGATAACCCCAAAAACCCTAATCAGCCACCATATACCTCAATTAGCCACAAAAATCATAATTCAGTCTCCTCCATACTCTTATAATGTCCTACGTATTATTTTTCACCAAAAATATTCAAACACCCAAATAACTCTTCTACTTCCTCCCTTACATCCCAAATCAGCTTTTCACACGTAAATTTTGCTTCCATGCAGACATTAATCTCCCCATGCAAACCTTTGAACCGTTTTCATGCAAACCCTAAAATTCCACGTGAAATCCTAAATTCAACCATGCAACCCTAATACCACCATTCAACCATCAATGCCGCCATGTAAATCCTAATATTCATCCATACCAAATCCTAAATTCAAACCATAGAGATTCTTCCACATAAAATCACAAATTAGAATATCCCAAACCATAAAGATTCATCTTAACTTACAATTGATTAGATTCTCCCAAATAACTTATAAATTAATTCTCCCAATCAAATCATAAATTAAATTCTCCCATATGATATCATAAGCTAAAATTTCCCAAATAGTATCATAAACTAAATTCTCCCAAACCAATTATAAATTAACTCTCCCAATCAAATCATAACTTAAATTCTCCTATATAATATTATAAATTACACTCTCTCAAATAACATCATAACTAAATTCTCCCAAATAACATCATAAACTAAATTCTCCCATATAATATTATAAATTACACACTCCCAAATAACATCATAACTAAATTGTCCCAAACAAATTATAAATTAACTCTCCCAATCAAATCATAACTTAAATTCTCCCATATAATATTATAAAATACATTCTCCCAAATAACATCATAACTAAAGTCTCCCAAACAAATCATAATTTAATTCTCCCAAATCAATCATAAATTAAATTCTCCGCATAAAACCCTAAATTATATTCTTCCACATAAAACCACATAAATTGGATTATTCCTTATAAACCATAATATTATGTCAACTCACTTCCCTTAGTGAACTTCTTTCCCTATCCTCCTTTTTCATCCATTCTCCCACACAAACCACATCAACATTCTCTCATGCATGTCTTACGGGGTCACATCACATATCATCATACAAAAATAATACAAATGCCATACAAAACATACTTCAAATTCACTTCATACCACATATAAAAATATTTAATAATAATAAACATTAGATACATAGCATGCGAAACACATAAAACCACATAAACACATAAAAGGCCTTAGCACTCCTTACCTAATACGACACCGGTCTTGGTGCACGCTCCTATTCCTCTCGAGGGATTAGACTAGGTTCACCTATTAAATAAAAGTATACTAGAATTAGGCTCCCTTATAAAATTTTATTATTCCCTAAATTATTCTAAGATTTTGTTTTTAATTAAAACAATACTATACAATAATTAATTATACAAAATATTACTTAAAGTACAAATAAATTATTGTTTTCATTTGAAAGGGTGGTGATACAAGGGTTTCTACCCTTCACCAAAATAATAATAATAACAATAAGGGTAATAATAGTAATAATAATAATAATAATAACAATAATAATAAAACATTATTAATAACACTTTTATTAGAGAATATTAATATTAATACTACCAAAATTCTTGAAATTACAATGTGGCTTTCAAAATCAACCCATTTAATAATAACACCATTCAAAAATGTAATAATGATATTAATATTATATATACTTATAATATAAAGTTAATAAATATAATAATAATGATATTATAATTAAAAAAAAATGTTAAAAAAGGTTAATAATAGTTGTAAAAAGCAAAAGTGCGTGACTTAGTTAAAATATTAGGTTTATAATCCTCCTGAAATAATTGCAATATTAACTAAATAATTACACTAATAATAATAATAATATTATTATTATTATTATTAACATTAAACATGCAAAAATTAGATTAAATAAGTAAAGGCCGAGATGAATGATATATCTTACTCAATAATACTCCCTGACCTGTCAACAAAATTTAGAAATAAAATTGCAGTCAATATTACTAATATTAATAATTATAATAATAATAATAAAAGTTGAATTAATGCTAAAATTTTTCTAAAATTAGGATAATCATAAATAAATCGAAAATAAGTACTTAAAATGTCTATGACATCACCTTGAGTCGGAGGGTGTAGGTGGAAATGGCGGTGGTTCCCGGAGGTGGCCGGAAAATGGATCTAAGAGAGGTAAAAATGAAGAAAAAGAGGTAAGGGGTAAGGAGAAAAATAAACTAAGCTTATGGTTCGATGGAGGATACTTAGTAGAAGATTTTGAGTGGTTTATAGGGTGGTAGAAGTGGCGTTAGTGGCGGAGAGCGGTGGTTTAAGGTCTCGGGGTCAAGATTTTGGGCGAGGTGAGAAGCAAACTTTGCACGGTTATGGACGCCCGTGCAAGAAGAATCGATATTTGAAAATGGTATGGTTAGCTAGAGGAAATTGCAACGAAGAATTTGAGATGTGTTGGTGGCGTTGGGGTTGGCTATCGGCGTCGGAATATACGTCTGAAGTCACGGTGGTGGGCGATTCTTACTTAGGGTTTCGGAAGGAAGAAGTCCCGACCACACTCACAACCAGGCTATATATAGATTTTAGAAGGGCTATTAGGGTTTTGGGGGTCGGAAGGATGGGTTTGGGTGACAGGGTTTGGGTGGCCGGTGTCATAAATCGACCGGCGGTTGCTTGGGTCGGGTCGAAGATTCGAGAAGCCAGAGAGAGAGGATGAGAGAGAGTTAAGGTTAATTGACTATTCCAAGATGATTTGCGAGCTAATAGGAAGAGAAAGGTGGATGAATCGGCCGGTAAGACCGCTCGTAGCCGATGCCGCCATTTTCGGCGGGGAGCGTCGGCTGGCAGGTGCGAGAGGTTGGGGGAGGAAGAAGAAAGGGCTGGGCCGGGCGGTTCGCGGGAAGAAAAGAAAGAAAAAGGGGGCAGACCGGGCCGGTCTGGGCGCGAGGGAGGGGGCATTAATGAAACGACTGGTTTCGGTGGAATTGGAAGAAAGACGCGGCGTATAGGGGGACGGGCGAAGGGCGACGGGCGCGGGCTGGCTCATTAAACAACACGACGAGTTTTGGTAACAAAATGGACAAAACGCAGCGCTGGAGGCGGGAAAAGGGGCGCGCGGGCTGGGCCGAAGGAAAGGAAGAAAAAGAGGAACTGGGCCGCTGGGCTGGCCCAGTTCGGAGAGGAGGAAAAAGAAAAAGAAAAGAAGAAGAAGAAAAAAAAGAAGAAAAGAAGGAAAAAGAAAAGGGAAAAAAAAGAAAAATAATTATTTGGGATAATTAAATTAATTAGAATATTTGGGATATTTAAAAATATTAATATTTAAATAAATTAGGACCACGCTCATTTTTGAAAATAAAATTTAGTTTTGGAAGTTGCTATTGAAATTTTGAAAAAAAATATATATATATATTTTCTGTCTTAAGTGAAAATCTTTCTATTTTAAAAGTTTTGGAGCCCGGCCACGGTGAGAAGTACCAGGGTAGATTAGGGTTTTCCCTAAGAATTAGAAATCTTATTGATAATTTCGAACCTGTGGGTTTGTTTCTAAGTGTTTATTTTTGTGAAGCTAGATGGCAAGCAACGGGAGAATTCAGCGTTTGGAGGATGCCGTCACCGCCTTCCTAGAGTTCACACAACACGCTCAAAATGTTGAGGAAGATTGGCTTGGAAGGGTTACCAAACATCACCCTCCGACGTATTCCGGGGAGGAGAATCCAGTGGTTTTAGAGGGGTGGATCCGTGATATGGATCGCACCTTTGAGGCCGTGAATTGTCCCCTCAACCGACGGTCCAACATTGCAGCATTCTTCCTCCGGGGCGTAGCAGACGCCTGGTGGGAGGATTTTAGTGCCAAAGAAGGTCCTCCAGCTACCTGGGAGGAATTTAAGACCGCCCTTCGTACCAGATTCTATCCCGAGAGCCTCAGGAGGGATAAGCTCCGGGAGTTCATGCAGCTGACACAAGGGCCAATGTCAGTTCGTCAGTACTACGCCAAGTTTACTGAGCTGCTCCGGTTTGCCCCAGGGATTGCCGCCAACGAATCCACGACGGTCTTTCAGTTCGAACAGGGACTAAATTTTAGCATCCGCCGCATGATGGGTGCCGTGACGTTCAAAGATCTAGCGTCCTTGTACGAAAGTGCTTGCGTGGCTGACACACTAGTCCATGAGCAGGCAGCCATCTTGGGTAAGAGGAAGCCTGAGAGTCAGAGTTCTGGGAGCAGGACCCAGCCCAGGTATGGAGAGTCTAGGAGGCCACCACCGAGAGATAACAGTGGAAGCCAAGGTCCCCCAAGAGGCCCAATTTGCAGGAGATGTAGCCGAGTCCATCCAGGCAGAAATTGTGAAGGCAAGGTGATCACTTGCCTAAATTGTGGGAAGGCAGGTCATCGAGCAGTCGAGTGTTGGAGGCCACCCAAATTTCATCAGAATCAGCCTAGATCGTATCAACAGGAAGGAGCTCTCATGCCTCAACAACAGGCCTACCAGCAGTACCGTCAGAACTCATCCCAGCAACACTATCAGAGAGCACCTGCTCCATCCCGTGCCCCAGCTCGAGAGACAGGGGAAAGACCGCAGGGGTCTAGGCCTTATCCTCAGAAGGGAGGTCAGTCAGGAGGGCGCCTGAACGTTATTAGTCAGGCAGAGGCAGACCGACAACTGGATGTTGTTACTGGTATGTTCACCATTTATTCATTACCAGCATATGTTCTATTTGATTCCGGTGCTACGTTGTCTTTCATTTCCTCTGCATTTGTTGCTAAGGCTGGATTGTCACCATCTACTAGAGTAGAGCTATCTGTTATGCTTCCGTCGGGTGACAGGATGGAATGTAGTCGGAGGTTTTCCGACGTGGCCTTAGATATAGGAGGGGTAGACTTCCTAGTAGACCTAATTGGGATGGACTTGAGAGACTTCGACGTGATTTTGGGCATGGATATGTTGGGGAAGTACAAAGCAGTTATCGATTGTGCCCAGGAGCGGGTGATTTTGCGAGGCCCGAATGGAACTAGGGTTTCTTACCGGAAGACTCAGCCTGAGCCAACCACTAAGGTGGTGTCAGCGGTCACATTGCACGCTTTGATCCAGAAAGGGTATCCCTTATATTTATGCAGTGTGCAGGAGCTCAACAAAGATTTGGCGGCATTGGATAGTATTCCAGTAGTTAAAGAATTTCCGGATGTGTTTCCCGAAGAAATACCAGGTATGCCCCCGGTTCGGGAAATTGACTTCAAGATCGAGTTAGTGCCAGGAGCTGAGCCCGTTTCCAAGGCTCCTTACAGAATGGCACCAGTTGAGTTGAAAGAATTGAAGGCCCAGTTGGAGGAACTGTTAGAGCACGGGTATATCCGGCCTAGTGTATCGCCATGGGGAGCACCGGTTTTGTTTGTGAAGAAGAAGGATGGTAGTCTCCGTCTCTGCATCGACTACCGGGGGTTGAATCAATTGACGATAAAGAACCGGTATCCACTCCCGAGAATAGACGATCTATTTGACCAACTGAAGGGTGCTACGGTGTTTTCCAAGATCGATTTGAGGTCCGGGTATCATCAGTTGAGGATAGCTGATGCTGACATCATGAAGACTGCATTCCGGACCCGATATGGGCATTACGAATTTACAGTGATGCCCTTTGGACTCACAAATGCTCCTGCAGTATTCATGGATCTAATGACGAGGATATTCAAACCTTTCCTCGACCAATTTGTGGTGGTATTTATAGACGATATTTTGGTGTATTCCCGAGGAAATGAGGAGCACGAACAGCATCTACGCACCATTTTGAGCACATTGAGAGAGCATCACCTATATGCTAAGTTATCGAAGTGCGGGTTTTGGCTCCAAGAGGTAGCTTTCCTTGGTCACATTGTATCGGCTAAGGGGGTGGCTGTGGACCCTGCTAAGATTGTGGCTATCACAGAGTGGAAGCCTCCTACAAATATATCGGAGATTCGGAGTTTTCTGGGTTTGGCTGGATATTACAGAAGATTTGTACAGAACTTTTCCAAAATAGCAAGACCATTGACTAATCTCTTGAAGAAGACTACGAAGTTTCAGTGGGATGAGGCGTGTGAAGAGGCTTTTCAAGAGTTGAAGAAGAGGTTGACCACTGCACCGGTGTTGACCTTACCCGAGGGGACTGAAGAGTTCGAGGTTTACAGCGATGCATCCAAGCATGGGTTGGGATGCGTGTTAATGCAGAAGGGTAAAGTGGTAGCTTATGCCTCACGACAGTTGAAGAAACATGAGCAGAATTATCCCACACATGATCTCGAGTTAGCTGCTGTGGTGTTTGCCTTGAAGATTTGGAGGCATTATCTATACGGGGCGAAGTGTAAATTCTTTACGGACCACAAAAGCCTCAAGTATATCTTCACTCAGAAGGAGCTCAACTTGAGGCAGAGAAGATGGTTGGAGCTGGTAAAGGACTATGATATTGAATTGACCTACCATGAGGGTAAGGCCAACGTGGTTGCTGATGCTCTAAGTAGGAAGACTGCACATTCCACACTGTGTTGTGTGGTTGCTGATCGGACAATAAGAGAGTTATCAGATCTGGAGATTGAGATGATTCAGCAGGGAAATCTCGAAGCCCGTATGAATGCCTTGACGCTCACTCCAACTATATTTGAAGAGATCCGAGCTGGCCAGATTGGAGATGTTAAGTTGGAAAGGATCCGACAGAAGATGCGGGAAGGCAAGGCGGAAGGATTCAAAGTCCATGATGATGGCAGTATTCGATTCAGGGGCCGTTGGTGTGTGCCTCAGAGTTGTCCCGACCTCAAGCGTCGTATTATGGAAGAGGGACATCAAACTCCCTATTCGGTTCACCCAGGAGGATCGAAGTTATATAAAGATCTCAAGAAGGTGTACTGGTGGCCCCGTATGAAGCGAGAAGTAGCTGAGTTTGTATCCCGGTGTCTTGTGTGTCAGAAAGTCAAGATTGAACACCGGAGACCAACAGGATTACTTCAGTCTTTAGAGATACCGAGATGGAAATGGGATTCCATTTCTATGGACTTTGTGAGTGGTCTACCGAGGACCAGAAGCGGCTGTGATACTATCTGGGTTATTGTTGATAGATTAACCAAGTCGGCCGTGTTCATTCCTATGAAGTCTACCTGGAGTATGGAACAATTGGCAAATGCTTATATGAAGTTTGTGGTTAGTCGCCATGGAGTCCCGAAGGATATAGTTTCGGATCGAGATTCGAGGTTTCTCTCTCACTTTTGGGGGAAACTACAGGAAGCTTTAGGAACCAAATTAAAGATGAGCACTGCTTTTCACCCTGCCACAGATGGGCAGACAGAGCGGACCATTCAGACTTTGGAGGATATGTTGAGAGCATGTGTATTGGACTTCCAGGGATGTTGGGAGGAGCGCTTGCATCTGGTGGAGTTCTCGTATAATAATAGTTATCACGCTAGTATTGGGATGGCTCCCTTTGAGGCATTGTATGGGCGGAAGTGCAGAACTCCTTTGTGTTGGAGTGACATCAGTGAGACAATTGTGCTGGGACCGGAGATGATTGAAGATATGACTCAGCAGGTCAGACAAATCCAGGATCGGATGAAAGCCGCTCAGAGCCGACAAAAGAGTTATGCTGATCAGAGGCGTAGGGATGGAGATTTTGAGCCTGGAGAAAAAGTAATGCTAAGGGTTTCGCCTACCAAGGGGGTGCAGAGGTTTGGAAGGAAAGGCAAGTTGAGCCCCAGATATATTGGGCCCTATGAGATATTGGAACGAGTAGGTGAAGTTGCTTATAGATTGGCTCTTCCTCCGGAATTGGCACGAGTGCATAATGTATTCCACATTTCTCAGCTGCGAAAGTATGTGGCCGATCCATCACATGTAATTCAACCAGATGAGGTCGAATTGGATGATTCCCTAACTTACGAGGAGCGACCAGTGCGGATTCTTGACACCAAATTAAGAAAGACTCGTACGAGTTCGGTGCCTCTAGTTAAAATCCTATGGAATCGACATGGGACTGAGGAAGCTACTTGGGAGACTGAAAAGGATATGCGAGAAACATATCCGGAACTTTTCGCTACAGGTTAGATTTATTTTACTTATTATCTAGTTTGTCCCTAAGGGGGTAGTGGATTTAAATATAGTTAATAAGGCATTATTCTAGAAGTTAGAATACCTTAGCCCTAACCCTAGGCACTTCTAGAGACTTCGGGGGCGAAGTCTGTTTTTAAGGGGGTAGTGATGAAATGCCCCGAAAACTTCTAATTTTATAAATTATATTTAAATGAGGTTTTATTAGGAAAGTTATCTAAATAAATTATTTTCATTAAAATAAAAGGAAGTTAATGAGGACAAATCAATAATAAATTATAAGTATTTTAATTAGGAAGAATTTGGGTATTTTAACTAATTAAGCATTTTATTTTGGAAATAAATTAATTAAATTACTTTATTTAAAACAAGAAGAATAAAATAGTTTCAAATTAATATTAATTTTATAAATAATTTAATTATAGAAAATTAGGGTGTTTTGCTAATTAAAAAGGAATTTGTGGAAAATCTTTTAAAAATCCTAATTTAGCCTAAAAAGGGATTTTAAATATTATTTTATTTAAATTAGGATTTTTAAATAAATTAGGATTTTTAGGCTAAATTAGGATTTTTAAAAGATTTTCCACAAATTCCTTTTTAATTAGCAAAACACCCTAATTTTCTATAATTAAATTATTTATAAAATTAATATTAATTTGAAACTATTTTATTCTTCTTGTTTTAAATAAAGTAATTTAATTAATTTATTTCCAAAATAAAATGCTTAATTAGTTAAAATACCCAAATTCTTCCTAATTAAAATACTTATAATTTATTATTGATTTGTCCTCATTAACTTCCTTTTATTTTAATGAAAATAATTTATTTAGATAACTTTCCTAATAAAACCTCATTTAAATATAATTTATAAAATTAGAAGTTTTCGGGGCATTTCAGATAAAGTATTGCTGAGGGTTTCACCTACTAAAGGGGTGTAGAGGTTTGGTAGGAAGGGCAAGTTGAGCCCCAAGTATATTGGTCCTTATGAGATACTGGAGCGAGTGGGTGAAGTTGCTTACCGATTAGCTCTTCCTCCAGAGTTGGCACGAGTGCATAACATGTTTCACAATTTCCACCTGCGAAAATATATTGTTGATCTATCGCATGTGATCCAGTCGGATGAGATTGAATTGGATGATTCGTTGACCTATGAGGAGCCATAGGTGCGGATTCTTGACACTAAGCTACGAAAGACATACACGAGTGCGGTCCCTCTTGTTAAGATCTTATGGACTCGACACGGAACCGAGGAAGCTACTTGGGAGACCGAGAAAGATATACGAGAAGCATATCCGGAACTTTTTGCCACATGTAAGATTATTTTTATCAATTTTGACCTTGAGGGGGTAGTTGATTTAACTACAATTGTTAATGTGTTATTTCTATATGCTTAGAGTGTCCTAGCCTTAACCCTAGGGAACTGCAGGGACTTCGAGGACGAAGTCTGTTTTTAAGGGGGTAGTATTGAAATGCCCCAAAAATATTTATGTTAGGAAATATAATTAAATAAGGATTTATTAGGGAATTAATTTAATTCATTATTTTTATTGGAATAGGAAGAAATTATTTAGGGCAAATTCAGAGGAAATTTAAAAATATTTTTATAAGGGAAAATTTGGGCATTTTGCTAATTAAGAAGGAATTTAGGAAAAATCTTTTAAAAATTTTAAATTTGCAAAAAAAGGAAATTTAATATTTTTTATTTAAATACTTTTATTTTAAATACCCAAAATATTCAAATTAATTTAAGTGACACCAACCTACTTAAATTTTTCTTTTTCCTTTTTCTTTTTCCTTTTTCTTTTTCTTTCTTTTCTTTCTTTTTCTTTCTTTTTTCTTCTTCTTTCCATTTGGGCCTGCCGCGGCCATATCTCCTCTTTCTTCTTTTTCTCTCCCGCGGACCAACCTCCCTTTATTTTATTTTCTTCCTTTGGCAACTAGAACGCTGCGTATCACTTCTTTTCCCCTAGGAACGTCACGACCATATCTCCCCTTTCTTCTTTTTCTCTCCCGCGGACCAACCTCCCTTTCTTCTTTTCTTCCTTCTTTTCCCGAACGGCCTAGTTCTCCCTTCTTTTTCTTTTCTTTCTTTTTCCCCCAGCCGCCCGATTCACCTTCTTCTTCTCCTTCCTCCTCCACCATGACCTGTAGCTCCGTTGCCTTAAAAAATGGCATCGTCGGCCATGCTTGACTTGACCGGCCGTTTCCCTTCTCTTTCTCTTCACCTCGAATCGCAGATCAGCCTAACTTAAACCACTTCCCTTTTCTTTCGCTCAAAACTCTCCTTTTCCTACGCAAAAAGTCGACCCCGACCTAAATTTGTGCCGGACGGTTGATGGGGCTGGCTACCCCAAACCCTACCTTCATTATCTTCCTACCGACCCTCAGAACCTTACCTTCCCCTCCAAACTCTATAAATACCCCTGGTTTGGTTGATTTTGAAACTTTTTCCCCGAAGCCCTAAGAACCTACCATGCACACCACTCCGACTTCAGACGATCTTTCCTCCGCCATCAGCCAACTATGCCATTATCTCTGCCTACCTAAGTCTTCCCGGCATCACCCTCTAACTAACTGAGCCACCCATCTCCCTTGATTATTCTTACACGAGCCACCACAGCCGTGCGAAGTTCCTTGCTCGACCATCCAAAATTTTATACCTACAACCCTTCGTGCCGCTTTCCACCACCGCAACCTCTGCTGTTACAGCCTTCTACACAACCTAAAAACTACTACTAATCTCCCTCCACCTTGTCCTACCCTCCTTTCCTCCTTTCTCCTTCTCCTCCCCTCTCTTTCTTCTTCTCTTCAGTTCGGCTACCAGCTCTGCCGCCGTGCGTCGCCGCCACTTGCTGCGCCACCACCCTTACTTTACTCCTCTCAGCCTAGGCTACCACCAACACCTCAACCACCACCCTCATTCTCCACCTCTTCTTATCAAACCTTAACTTTTTCCTTTTCTAACCTCTTTTCAGGCCACTACCGATGCCACCTATCTCCGCCGATTTAAGGTGAAACCCTAGACCCTCTCAGCCGTTCCCCCTATTTATTTAAGCTTATTCTATTTTAATTTAATATTTAACCCTTATTTGATTATTATTATTATTATTATTATTTTTATTATTGGGCTTAATATTAATGATATCATTTCTTGGCAGGGTCGAGAGTAGGTATAAATTATTTAAG
The DNA here is from genome assembly GCA_039764185.1 of Tamarix austromongolica. Taxonomy (NCBI): domain Eukaryota; kingdom Viridiplantae; phylum Streptophyta; class Magnoliopsida; order Caryophyllales; family Tamaricaceae; genus Tamarix; species Tamarix austromongolica. The sequence continues at coordinate 89,975,556 of CM077819.1, read as the reverse complement.
TTATTAGTTTTGAATTATTATTATTAGTATTATTATAAGTTTTATTATCATTAATAATAATAATATTATTATTATTAGTATTATTATTTTATTATTACTATTATCTATCTAAAGGGGGCCGAAGCCCTATTTTATTTAAATGGTGTGCATACTCATATTTTTATTATTAATATTACTATTTGTACTATTATTATTATTATTATTATCTTTATTATTATTAATATTATTATAAGTAATATGTGATAATAATAATAATAATAATAATAATATTATTATTATTATTATTATTATCTTTATTATTATTAATATTATTATAAGTAATATGTGATAATAATAATAATAATAATAATATTATTATTATTATTAAATGGTACCTTCACTATTTTGAGGTAGGGTCGAAAACCCTACCTTATATTATTTAGGATTAAGTTCCTCCTCCTCCTCCTACTGATGATGATGACGACGATGATGATGATGACGACGACGACAACGACAACGACGGTGATCAGGGTTTAGGGTTCAGGGTTTAGGGTTTAGGGTTTAACCCTGCTGATGATGACGACGACGACGACGACCATCCGTTGTGAATTACATTAATATTATTGTTAGTATTTTTAGTAGTATTTTGTATAGTTATTATTAGTATAGTATTGTTTTATTAAAAACTTAGTCTTAGAATAAGTTAGTAAATAATGGTATTTTTTATTAGGAGGAAACCTAATTATAGTTTTTCCCTCATAAAGGTGAGACCAGTCAAAGCCCTCAAGAGGCGTAGGAGCATGCTCCAAGACCGATGACGCTTTTAGGTAAGGGGGTACTAAGGTCATTTGTGTATTATGTGTTTTATATGCCATGTATGCCAAGTGATGTGAACAATAATGTATTTTATGTGTATTTGTATAACTGTTATATATGCAGCATGATATGTAGTTGAGCTAAGTTCATGAAATACATTGTGGCATTTTTATTATGTGTATGGGTGTGTTGTTATTGTGGTATGGTGTGGCCCATAAGACATTCATGATAGGTGTTGTAATATGATGAATAAGAGTGTAATAATGTGGGGTTGGTTTGTGTGTTATATGACCATACATGGGAGCTAGGGTTTGCATGGAAGTTAGGTTTTACATGGGAGTTTGGGTTTGCATGGAAAATTAGGGTTTTGTGTGTGAGTGTAAGATGTGCATGATAAAGTTCGCACGTTTGCATGGGGGACATAAAGTGTGCATGAGGGAAAGATTTACATGTGGAAAGTGGATATGGGGTGTAAGGAAGGTAGTAGAAGTGTCGTATGGGGTTTTGAAAACATTGGGTGGAAAATAGTACGGGGAGTATTATAAGGGTATGGAGGAGGCCAGGTTAGGGTTTGTTATGGTTACCATGGTTGTGGGGTTTAACTAGAGTTGGAGGATAAGAATAGTAAAAGTCAATCATGCATGTCTCGATGAAAGTTTTTGAATAAGATACTTAAAGTGTTAATCATGTAAAGTGGAAGAGTATTAAGCTGGGTCCCACCGATCCATAGGTTAGAAATAGTGGTTAGGACGCGTTGTCCTATGTGTGTCCGATCCACCGGCTATAATAGTGGTTAGGGTATGTTATCCTATGTGTCTCCGATCCACCAGCTATAATAGTGGCGGATTTCGAGCTCAATAAACCAAACATATAAGTTGCTAAGACACTTAAAAGACACTAAGTACTTACAGTAGAACACCATGTGAGCCAGGGCCAACCGATCCACCGATAAGAGATAGTGGTTAGGGTATGATACCCTATGTGTGATCGATCCATCGACTAATAATAATGGGTAGGAGCATTGTGCCATACTTGTCTCCGATCAACCGGCTATAATAGTGGGGGCTTCCGTACTTGCATGGAATGGATAAAGAGCATGATGTGGAATGAGTATCCATATGAGACTAATTAAGTATTACTCCAGATTTAAAAAATGGACCTTTGTATTTTCAGCTGATTGATCATAGGCCTTGATGCTATTATGCTGGACTTTAAGATCCCTTATTCATCCTACATGACTTGGTACATTATATGTGTGGGTTTGAATGTTTGTAAGTTGTATATTATACCGTATGATGTTATGTATTTGTGTGTTGGCCTTAGCGCTTGGTTACCTTACTCAATACGTAGTATACTAATCACTCCTTTTATGGGTGTTGCTCATTCCCATGAGCAGAAGGTCCATCTGACGTGTTGCAAGTAAGAGATGCCTACTTTGATGCCATTGATGTCTATGGGACATCAGGTGGGGTTAAGTGATGTTTTGGGAAGGATCAAGTCCTTGGAGTGGCGTGACCGGTTTTTCCTTGATGAGATTATCATTCCTTTTCTCTTTTAACTATGTTTGAAACTCTAGAAACAATTTTAATATTGTAGTTAGTTTTATTCTCTGAAGAATTATCTCTCGTATTTTGGATCATGTAAAACTCATGCGTACTCTAATGATTGATTTCCGAACTTTAATTTATGTATTAATGTGTGATGATGGTAATGTTTTATTAGCCTTAGCACTTGGTACTGGAATAGTAGGAGTGAATCGGTCTGGTACTAAGTGTGGCAGTAACATCCCTAGAATTTACGGGTTTTAAATTTAAAGGTTTTAAAAAAATAGTAAATTTTGGGGTGTTACAGGGCCCGACTCTCATGGTGTTCCACTGTAAGTACTTAGTGTCTTTTACGTGTCTTAGAAAACTTAGGGTTTAGGTTATTGAGCTCATGATCCCCTATTATTATAGCTGGTGGAGGGGTCACTTATAGGGTAAAATGGACCTAACCACTATTATAGCCAGTGGATTAGTTACTTATAGGGCAGAACACCCCTAACCACTATTATATGCCCGTGGATTGGTCTGGGCCTGACTCAATAATCTTCCACTTTATATGATTAATTTTTTACCATATCTAATTCAAATGTTAACCCTAGACACGCATGACTAACTTCCTCTATGCTTATCCTCTAAGAGTGCCTGTCCTATATCTTGAGATTTTTGCACCTCCTAACTTGCCCCAACATCCTTTCCTCCTTACCCTAACTCACACTAGAAGCTTAAATTTTAAGTGTATGGGTCAAGGCCCACTATCTTATATGTCCTAGTCCACTCACTGCCTCATCCTAGGATTTTCACCAGAAACCCTAATTTGGGCCTATGTGGCTCATCCTTCTCCACCTCACACAACCCAAACTATTTTAACACCCCCCACATCACAACCCTTGGATTCAACCCTCATCATCTCACTTTTACTCCCCCAAACACATGTGTGACCACAAAACGCTAGGTGGCCATGCCAAACCTTAGCTAGCCAAGCCAAACCCTAGCATCCTCATTTCCACATGTCACCCTTCTATTTCTCACCTTCTACTCTTATTTTACCATTCTACCCATGCTCATCCCTTACATGATAATCTTCCATCCTCATCTCATACTCACTGGTGGACCGATCTGGCCGGAAAAGATGCTCTTGGCCACTATTATTCGCCGATGGACCGGTATGGCCCCGACTCCCATGGTGTTTCATTGTAAGTACTTAGTGTCTTCCCCTGTCTTATCATAATCCCATGTTTGCTTTTTTGAGCATTAAATCCCCCTTTAGTGTATCCGGTGGACCTTAAACATACAGGGCATAATGCACTTGACCACTATTATTCGCCAGTGGACTGGTCTCTAGGGTACTCTGGCTCCTAGTCACTATTATTTGCCGATGGACCAGTCCGAGCCCTGCTCAATAGTCTTCCTCTTTAAATGATTAGTGTTTTATTGTGTCTTTTTCAACAAATTTTCACCCAAGACATGCATGTCACACTCCATCTACACTTTTCCTCCCGAGAGGGCCCGCCTTATATCTTGAGACTCTTGCACCTCCTAACTTACCCTAATGTCCTTTCCTCCTTCCCCTAACTCACACTGGAGGCCCAACTCCTAAGTGTGTGTGTCAAGGCCCACTACCTTACACCTCCAAGTCCACTCATTGCCTCACCCTAGGGTTTTCTCCAGAAACCCTAATTTGGGTCTATGTGGCCCATCCTTCTCCACCTAACACAATCCCACACATCACAACCCTTAGATTCAACCCTTATCATCTCACTTTACTCCCTAAGTACAGTGTGAACACGAAACCCTAGGTGGCCACACTAAACCCTAGCTAGCCACGCCAAACCCTAACATCCTCCTTTCCACATGTCACCCCTCCATTTCTCACCTTCCACTCTTATTTTTCCATGATGCTCATGCTCATCCCTCACATGAAATCTTCCATCCTCATCTCATACTCCACTCACCCTCATTTATTTTCCCTTTTTACCACCTTCTCAGATTAGGGTTTCCTCCCAAACCCTAGCTTGATCTCCTATGCACCCTAATACTGTCCCACGTACTATGTTTCACCCAAACAAGTCATCCATTTCCTTCCTCATACCCCAAATCACCTTTCTATACGTAAAATTTACCCTCATGTAGAATTTATCCATCCCATGAAAACCCTCAAATTTTTTCATGCAAAACCCCTAAAACTCCTATGCGAAAAACAAGTTTCTCCCATGTAAAACCTAGAGTCTCCCATGCAACCCTAGATTCTCCCTTGCAATCCTAGATTCTCCCTTGCAACCTTAGATTCTCCCATACAAAGTCCGTCCACTTTATTTTGCTTAAATTCCCCCTTTATTCTTCTTCTCATGGATCAGGAGATATTTAGGTCAATCCCATATTCCTTGGTCAACTTACTTCCCCATTTTCCCTTGTCAACTTTTCACCCTATATCATCACATTACATATCGTAGCATGCATGTCCTAAAGAGCCACAACACATCACATCATAATCATAGCATATACATATTATACACTTGTTATAAGATAACACATGAGCATACCTCAACTCTAAGCTATGCTACACATAAAATAGTTAAACTAATAGCTCAAGATACACAACATATCATTAAACATGGCATCCAACGCATATATGGCACATAACACACATAATGCCCTAGTTACACCCTTACCTAGCACAACACTGGTCTTGGAGTACACTCCTTCACCTCATTAGGGTTTTTACTAGTTTCACCTATAAGAGGGAAAAACTAATGATTAGTTTCCCTCGTACAAAAAATACTATTATTTGAGTAATTGATCCATACTCCACGTGGACTTCATCGGAATAAATATGGCTGACTTAGTCAATCTGTCTATAATAACCCAAATGGTATCACAACCTCTCCGTGTCCTTGGTAAGCCATGGATGAAATCCATAGAGATAGAGTCTCATTTCCACCTTGGCACTTCCAAGGGATGAAGTAGCCATGCTGGTCTCCGATGCTCAATCTTGACTTTTTGGCACACCAAACACCAGAATACAAACTCTGCCACTTCTCGATTTATGCGGCACCACCAATACATCTTTCTGAGGTCTTTATATAGTTTGGATCCTCCTGGGTGGATTGAGTAAGGAGTCTAATGTCCTTCTTCCATAATGCGATGCTTCAATTCTGGACAACTCTGTAGTACCCACCAGTGATCCTTGAACCAAAGGCTACCATCCTCGCGAATTTTGAACCCTTCTGCTTAGCCCTCCTAAAACTTCTGTCGGATCCTTTCCAGTTTGACATCTCCATTGGCTCACTCGGATCTGCTCAAATTCTGGCCATAGTGAGGAACATAAGGGTAGATTAGGGTTTTTTCCAAAAAGGGAAAATGTATGATATGATTTTTTCAAACTAATGGGTTCATTTCTAAACTTTTCTTTTCTATGCAGCTTTCAATGGTGATGAATGGGTGAGTAGGATGTTTAGAGGAGGCCTTCACAGCTTTCATGGACTTCGTCCAACGCCATCCCCTGGTGCCTGCCCCGCATCATTACCCTGCTAAGGGCACTAGTGAGGACTGGCTCCAGAGGGTCATTGGATATCACTCTCCAACCTACTCCAGCAAGGAGGACCCGGTAGTCCTCGAGGGGTGGATCCGGGACATGGATCATACCTTCAAAGCGGTGGATTACCCACCAGCTTGACAACCTACTATCATTGATTTCTTCATCATAGGTGTAGCAGACGCCTGGTGGGTGGAGCACCGTGCTCTAGACGGCCCTCTGGCTATGTGGGAGTTATAAAAGACTGCCCTCCACACCTAGTTTTATCCTAAGAGTCTGAAGAGTGATAAGCTCCGAGAGTTCATGCAGCTCAATCAAATGTTGATGACGGTATGCTAGTATGATGCTTGGTTCACTGAGCTGCTCTGATTTGCCCCGGTAGTTATAGTAAATGATTCTACGATGGTGTTCCAAGTCGAGCAAGGGCTAAATTTTAGTATTCGCCGGATGATGGGCATAATATCCTTTACAGACCTGGCTTATTTATATGAGTGCACATGTATCGCTGCCACTTTCGTCCAGAAGCAGGCCACCATCGTCGGGAAGAGGACGCCCGAGGGTTAGAGTTTTGGGAGCAGGACCTAACTCCAGTAAGTAAGGAGGGCCAGGGAGATCTCCTCCGAGAGATCACATTAGAGGCCAAGGACCCCCGAGGGGATCCACTTGGAGACGGTGTGGCTGGAACCACCCAGGCAGGAACTATAGACGCATGTTGATAACTTGCCTGAATTGTGGGAGGTTGGGCCATAGAGCGGTGGAGTGTTGGAGGCCACCATGATCTCAATAGAATTAGACTCGACCATATCAACAGGGAGGAGCGCTGATATCCCAACAGTAGGCGTACCAACAACATCTTCAGAATGCACCCCAATTGTACTACCTATGAGTATATGCCCCATCAGGTGGCCGAGTTTGAGAGGCCAGGGGAAAGCTTCAAGGATCCAGACCCTTTCCTCAGAGGGGAGGCCAGCTAGGCGGACGCCTAAACGTGATTAGTGAGGCAGAGGTTGGCCAAAAGCTCGATGTGTTCACGGGTATGTTCACCATCCATTATCTTCCAGTGTATGTTCTATTCGATTTAGGTGCTACCTGTAACACCCCCAACATTCACAACTGAAAAATTTTGTTAATTAAAAGAAAATTAGTGGAAGCAAATTTATAAACCGTGAACTTTGGGGATATTACCGCCACGCTTAGTACCAAACCGGTTCACTCCTACCGTTCCAACACCAAGTGCTAAGGCTAAAAGAGTAAAACACAATTTACGAGAATTTCAAACATATTTAAATCAGAGTAGTGCAAGTAAACATTGTATAAGAATATAATCCACCAAGTGGTGGTTACAAAACAACAAATACATTAAAGTTGCGAAATTCAAGGAGACAGAGTAAAACCCTAACAGTCCGGACAGATCCTTACGCTCTTTCCCGAGGCCCACTTGAATAACACCAAATACGACTTGCAAAGGGTTCTACCCATTAAATAGGCAGGGGCCTCACGAATGGAACCCTTCAGTACTACGGTACTGAGTAACCCTTAAAAACACACTTAAAAATAGGTATGCAATGTAACACATGATACACTACTATAACATAACATTCAGATCCATACATTTATATATTCAACAGATCAATCTGATATCAATGGTGTGTACATAACATTCACTTTCGTCCATTCGGATACTTAACAAGTAAACCAAACATTAATAGGCCATAATGAATAATTGATACTTTTTAGGGCCTTATGGCCATTAGTCCATCATTAATCCATCATCTCGGATTATAAATATCCATGTGAGTGCGGGAACCCCACTATTATAGCTGGTGGAACGGTCATGAGGGTACATGCCCTGCCATTATTTTAGCCGGTGGAACGGTTGCGAGGGTAACATACCCTGCCACTATTATTCGCCGGTGGACCGGTCTGGCCTCAACTCACAAGGTGTTCTACTATAAGTAATTAGTATCTTCTCCATGTCTTATCGTTTTTACATTTGGTTTGTTGAGCACAGAATCCCCCACTATTATAACCGGTGGAACGGTCATGAGGGTACATGCCTTGCCACTATTATTCGCCGGTGAACCGATCATGTAGGGCACCCCGGCCTTAGCCACTATTATTCGTCGGTGGACCAGTCTGGGTCCGGCTCAACATCTTCCTCTTTAAGTGATTAGTGTCTTAAACGTATCTTATTCGAAAGTATTTCACCCTTGACATGCATGGTTAACTATATCCACATTTATCCTCCTAGAAGGGCTCGTCCCATATCTTAAGACTTCTACACCTCCTAACTCAGTTTTCTCCAAAAATCCTAACTTCGGCCTATGTGGCCCATCCTTCTCTGTCGTACACATCCCGATTATTTCAAAACCCTACACGTCACGACCCTGAGATCCAACCCTCACTTTCTTCCCCACTCATTCTCGTTTATTTTTATTATTTTCTTTTTCTTTTTCCACCTTCTCACATTAGGGTTTCCTCCTAACCCTAGATTAGTCTCCTACGCACCCTTATACTATCCTACGTACTATTTTTTTCCCGAAGCCCCCAGGCACCCAAACAACACTTCTATTACCTGCCTCACATCCTGAGGCAACTTTCCGTACGTAAGGGTTACCCCTATGCAGACTCTAACCATCCCATGCAAACCCTAGTTCCTCCTGTACCTACATTAGCCAACTTACTTTCCCTTGGTTATCTTTCTCTCCCATTTCTCTTTTTGTTGCCTCCATCCCACATTATCACATTAATTATCCTAGCATGCGTGTCCTAAAGGGCCACATCGCATCACATCATAACTTACAACATATCTGTATTATCACATACCAAAAGAGGACACATGAACACATCTCGGTTCCAAGCCACACCACACATGAAACAATTAAGATAATAGCATGTAGAGCAAAACATATTAATTATATAGGACATCCAAGGCACGTAGGACACATAGCACACAGGCGACCTTAGCTACACCCTCACTCGGCTTAGGTTACTGAGCTATTTCTCATACTTATTGGGTCACTAATCCCCCTTCATAATTATTACCCTTAATATACTTTCCATTTAGTTGGTTAGACTACCACTTCGCCCTTTCTCCTTTATTATAATTAATAAATTATCCTTAAGTTGGTCAAATTACCAAATTACCCTTCCTCATTATCCTAATTACCAAATTAACCCTTTATTTAGTTAATTACCAAATTACCGTCCTCTATTATCAATTACCAAACTACCCTTCTCTATTATCAAAATTACGAAAAATACCCTCTAGTAAGTTAAATTACCAAATTACCCCTCATATTTATCATATTTACCATTTTACCCTTCTCCATTATTACATTATCAAATTACCCTTTAGTTATGTAAATTATTATTTTACCCTTCTCAATTATTATAATTACCAAGTTACACCTTTCCAATTTTCACTTTTACCCCTTTCATTTACAAAATTACCATCTTACCCCTTTACTTTCAAATTTACCATTTTACCCCTTAACTTCCAAAAATTACCATAACACCATTTCACTTATAAAGGTTACCATTTTATCCTTAATCACAAAATTACTGTTTTACCTCTTTTAATTTCCAAATTGCCATTTTGCCCTTTAATCACAAAATTACTATTTTGCCCTTTAATTAAAAAATTAAAATTTTACCCTTTTATTATAAAATTACCATTTTACCCTTTGGTTATAAAATTACCAAATTACCCTTTAATCACAAATTTACCATTTTGCCCCTTTAATTCTGAAATTACCATTGTGCCCTTTTAATTACAAAATTACCATTTTACCCTTTTATTAACAAATTTACTATTTTACCCTTGCCTTCAAAATTACTATATTACCCTTTTTAATTAAGAATCACCTTTTTGCCCTCAACATTTTCATTAACAACCAAACTCTTATCCTAAATAATATTTCCATACATAGCAATAATCTATCATGCTTCCTCTTCATCAATAAACACAAGAACCACATATATCATATTAAACAACATAAACCAAGTATAATAATATATTAAAAATCCTAATGTGCTAACATACGTTAATCCATGCGTTTAAGTGGGATTTAATGATTACCTCGATTCCCGCAAAAATAAACCTTACCGGTATTCTGGTTAAAGGTTCAAGCTTTGATTATCAAAACCAATACCTAAAAATAATATCAAGACTTATTACATTAAAAAAGATAAAAACCAAATTATAAGGCTTTATAACACTTAATTAATCAAATAATTAAACTAAAATATTATTATACCTTAAAAATTATTATTTTCAACTGAATTAAAGAGGGCAATAGCTCATCCTGCTCATGCAGCATGAGCTACATGCAAGGAATGAAAAAGGAGGGGCTCGAAGATGGTGGAAATAGGGAAGGATAGGCATTTTTGGGTTGGTGGTTTGGAGCTAAGAAAAGGACATGGTGGGGAAGGATTTGGGGCAAGGGAATGGTGTAGAAGTGTAGAGGGGGTGTAGGTGGTGGTTGGGGATGGGTTGATGGTGGCTAAGGGAGGCGGAGGCGGCGGCAGCAAGGCTGCGAAGGTGGTAGCCGAAGTGGGTGTCGAGATGGGGACTAGTGAGGAAGGAGAATGGGGAGGGAAAATGGAGGCATTCGGGTGAATTTTTTGACCAAAGGAGGATTGGGGTGGTAGAGGGGGTTGCAGGGAGTAATTCAATGGCTCAGGTAGCGGCAGAAGCGGTGGGAAGGCGATGGAATATGGCGGTGGAGGGTGGTTCCCGAGAAGGGAGGGAGAGAAGAGAAAAAGAGGAGAGGAGGAGGAAAGGGTTGCGGGGTGGCTTGATGGGGGTTGTGATGGCTCGAGGGTGAGGTAGAGGGTGGCAGGAGGTGGTGTAGGTGACGTTTAAGGTGGCAGCAGCGGCGGAGCTAGGTGGCGAAACAAAAACAAGGGGAGAGAGGGGAGGAGAAGAAAGGGCGAAAAGGAGAGGCTCGGGCAAGGCATAAGGCTCAGAAAAAAAATGCAGAATGAGCAGGGAAGGAGGAAGAAATAGGAGAGGAAGAGAAGAGAATGGATAGGGGCTGGAGGGGTGGAGGTAGGTAGTAGGGATATGGGTGTTACAGGGAGAGGGAGAAGAGGTATTGCAATAGTAGGGAGAGGAAGAGAAGAGAAATAGGGGGAAGCAATGGGGGAGGGGGAGTTGCAGGTGGGATGGCAGGGATGGCAAGTTGGTCGGGAATCTCGCCGGGGATAGGGGAAGAAGAAAGAAGAAAGAAAGAAGAAGGAGAAGGGGAAGGAGAAGCTGGGTGCGCGACGGGCGGCCGAAGGAGAAGAGACGCGGACCGGCCCGGTCAAGGAAAATGAGAGAAAAGAAAGGAGGGACGCGAGCCGGGCGACACGGGAGAAGCAGGGGGAGAAGAGAAGTGGGCCCGCGGCCCAGGCATAAGGGGTGGGGAGGAGAAGTAGGCCAGCTGGCAGCCCAAGGAAAAAAAGAAAGAAGAAAGAAAGGAGAAAGAGGAGAAAAAGGAGAAGGAAAAAGGAAAAAGAAAAGGGAAAATGGGGCAAATAAAAAATAATTTAATTGATAAAATAATAAAATAGAATAATTTTGGGTAATAAATTGATTTAATATTTTAATTTAAGATAATTAAAATATAAGGGTTAAAAATAATAATTTTAGTAAAATAAGGGTTTGAAAATTTATTTAAATAATAAGAGTATAATAAAATAACAAAATATTTATTCTAATTTATTAAATATTTATACCAAATTTCATACACTCAAAAATCCATAAAATAATTAAATTAAAAATATTTAAAAGCTAATTTATCCAAAATAAAATTTATTTATTAACATATAAGCTTTTAAAAATTCTAGGGATTACATACCCCGTCTTTTTATTTCATCTACTTTTGCTAATAAGGCTAGAGTGTCACCATATGCTATAATAGAGTTTTCTGTGATGCTTCCATCGAGTGATAGGATGGAGTGTAGTCAGATGTTTTCAGATGTGGCCTTAGTCATAGGCGGGGTAGACTTTCTCGTAGACCTAGTCAGGATGGACTTAAAAGACTTTGACGTTATTCTAGGTATGGAAATACTAGGGAGATACAGGACCATTATTGACTGCACTCAGGAGCATATGATCTTGGAAGACCCAAAGAGGGCTAGGGTTTCATATAGGAAGACTCAGCCCAATCCCACCACTAAGGTAATATCGGCAGTTACTCTACATGCTTTGATCCAGAAAGGGTATCCCCTGTACTTATGTAGTGTGTAGGAGATGAACAAGGATTTGACCGCACTAGATAACACCCCAGTAGTTAGAGAATTTCCAGATGTGTTTTCAAAAGAAATACCGAGTATGCCCCTAGTGTTAAAAATTGATTTTAAGATCGAGCTATTATCGGGAGGTGAGCCCGTCATGAAGGCACCCTACCGGATGGCACTGGTTGACTCGGCTGAATATATCCATGCTCCAACAACTCTTCTAGCTAGGCCTTTAACTCCTTCAACTCAATTAGCGCCATCCGGTAGGGTGCCTTTGTGACTAGCTCGGCTCCCGGTAATAGCTCGATCTTAAAATCAATTTCCTGGATTGGGAGCATACTCGATATTTCTTTCGGAAACACATCTAGATATTCTTTGACTACTAGGGTGCTATCTATCATGGTCAAATCCTTGTTCAACTCTTACATACTTCATAAGTATATGGGATACCCTTTCTGGATCAAAGCATATAGAGTATGAAACCCTAGCCCCCTTCAGGCCTCGCAAGATCATACGCTCCTAAGCACAGTCAATAATGGCCCTGTATCTCCCCAACATGTCCATACCCAGAATCATGTCATAGTCTTTTAAGTCCATCCCAACCAGGTATACTAGAAAGTTTACCCCACCTATGACTAAGGCCATGTTTGAAAACATCTTACTACACTCCATTCTATCACCCGATGGAATCATCACAGACAACTCTATTCTAGCATATGGTGATAATCTATCCTTAGCAGTAAAAGCATATGAAACAAAAGACAAGGTAGCACCCAAATGAAAGAGAACATACACCAGCAGAGAATGGATGATGAACATACTCGTGACAGCATGGAGCTGGCAGTCAGCTTCCACTTGACTAATCATGTTTAGGCGTCCACCTGGCTAGCCTCCCCTCTGAGGAAAGGGTCTATATCCTTAAGGCCTTCCCTTGGCCTCTCAAACTGAGGCACCAGATGGGATAGGTGATTGTACGTAGTACTTTTGGTGTTCGTTCTGAAGATGCTACCGGTACGCCTACTCTGGGGATATTAGGGCTCCTCCCTACTGAGATGATCGAGTCTGATTTTATTGAGATTGTGTTGGCCTTCAACACTATACCGCTCTGTGGCCCAACCTCCCACATTTCAGATAAGTTATCAACCGGTCTCCATAGTTCTTTCTTGGGTGGTTCTAGCCACACTATTTGCAAGCGGATCCCCTCGGGGGTCCTTGGCCTCTACTCTGATCTCTTAGAGGAGGTCTTCTCGGTCCTCCTGATCAAGGTTGGATCCTACTCCCAGAACTCTGACCCTCAGGCTTCCTCTTCCTAAGGATGGTGGCATGCTCTTGGACTAATGGTAGTGATGTAGGCGCGCTTATATAAAGAAGCTAGGTCTGTAAAGGATACTGCAACCATCATCCAACGGATACTGAAATTCAGCCCCTACTCGAACTAGAACACTATTATGGACTTGTTAGAGACAATCCATGGGAAAAATTGGAGCAGCTCAGTGAAGCGAGAATGATACTAACGTACCGTCATCGACCCTTGAGTGAGCTGCATGAACTCTTGGAGCTTATCCCTCTTCAGACTCGCAGGATAAAACCTAGAGTAGAGGGCAGTCTTAAATGCCTCCCACATAGCTAGAGGACCGTCTTAGGCATGGTGCTCCACCAACCATGCGTTCGCTACGCCTCTATGGAAGAAAGCAGTGATACTAGGCTATCAGGCTGGCAAGCAATCCACCGCTTCGAAGGTGTGATCCATGTCCCGGATCCACCCCTTAAGTTCTATCAAGTCCTCCTCACTGGAGTAGGTCAGAGTTAGGCACTAGGGGTTAGCGCTGGTCAAACTCCATGAATGCCATGAAGGCCTCCCCAAATGCCCTACTCAGCCATTCATTGCCATTGAAAGCTGCATAGAAAAGAAAAGTTTAGAAACAAACCTATTGGTTCGAAACAATCATATCATACATTTTCCCTTTTTGCAAAAAAACCCTAATCTATCCTTATGTTCCTCACTATGGTTGGGCTCCGAAATTTGTGGAGATCCAAGCCGGCTAGATCAGAGATGTCAAACTAAAAAGGATCAGACGAAAGTTACAGGAGGGCCAAGGAGAAGGGTTCAAAATTCAAGAGGATGGTAACCTTCGGTTCAAGGGTCGTTAGTGTGTACCGTAGAGTTTTCCAGAGTTGAAGCATTGCATTATGGAAGGACATCAGACTCCTTACTCAGTCCACCTAGGAGGATCCAAACTATATAAATACCTTAGAAAGATGTATTGGTGGCGTCGCATGAATCGGGAAGTGGAAGAGTTTGTATCCCGGTGTTCGGTGTGCTAAAAAGTCAAGATTGAGCAGCAGAGACCACCGGGGCTACTTCAGCCCTTGGAAGTGCCAATGTGGAAATGTGACTCTATCTCTATGGATTTCGTTTTTGGTTTACCAAGGACATGGAGTGGCTGTGAGACCATTTGGGTTATTGTAGACACATTAACTGAGTCAGCTATTTTTATTCCCATGAAGTCCATGTGGAGTATGGATAGTTAGCAAATGTATACATGAAGTTCGTGGTGAGTCATCATGGGGTTCTAGAGGACATCATTGCAAATAGGAATTGAAGGTTTCTTTCTCATTTTTAGGTAAAGATGTAGGAAGTCTTGGGGACCAAGTTGAAGATGAGCATAGCTTTTCACCCTACCACGGATGGACAAACGGAGTAGACCATACAGACTCTAGAGGACATGTTGAGAGCTTGTATGCTGGATTTCTAGGGTTGTTGGGAGGAGCAGCTACATTTGATAGAGTTTTCATACAACAACAGCTACCATGCTAGCATAGGGATGATTCCCTTTGAGGTTTTGTACGAACGGAAGTGTAGGAATCCCTTTTGTTGGAGTGACATCAACGAGACAGTAGTATTGGGTCTTGAGATGATTGAAGAGATGACTAGGCAAGTCTGCTAAATTCAGGACCGAATGATAGCAGCCCAGAGCAGACAGAAGAGGTATGCTATTTAGAGATTGTGGGATAGTATTTTTGAGCCAAGGGATAAAGTATTGTCAAGGGTTTCACCCACTAAGGGGGTGCAAAGGTTTGGCAGAAAGGGTAAGCTGAGCCTAAGGTATATCGGCCCCCACGAGATCCTAGAGCGTGTGTGATAGGTTGCTTACCAATTGGCTCTTCCATCGGATTTGACGCGAGTTCACAATGTTTTCCACATCTCTCAGTTATAGAAGTATATCGCTAACCCATCTCATGTGATCTGACCGGACGAAGTACAGCTAGTTGATTCTTTGACCTACAAACAGATACCTGTGCGAATCCTCGACACCAAGCTATGGAAGACCCGCACGAGTACAGTTCCTCTTGTCAAGATTCTATGGAGTTGGAATGGGACCAAAGAATCTACTTGGGAAATCGAGAAGGACATGTGAGAAGCGTATCCAGAACTTTCTTTGCAGGTTCAACAATCCTTACTAAGTTTCTCTTTAAGGGGGTTGTTGATATAATTATTGGTGTTAGTGTGGTATTCCTACCCACTTAGGACATTCTAGCCTTAACCCTAGCAAACTGCAGGGGACTTCGGGGATGAAGTCTATCTTTAAGGGGGTAGTGATGAAATACCCCAAAATCCTAATTTTAGAAATTATGGCCAAATAAGGATTTAATAGGAAAATTAATTAAATAAATTATTTTATTAAAATAAAAGGGAATTAATTAGGGCAAATCAAGAAGAAAATAATAAATATTTTAATTAGGAAAATTTTGGGTGTTTTGCTAATTAAAATAGAATTTAGGAAAAATCTTTCAAAAATCTCAAACTAGCCTAAAAAGGGAATTAAATATTATTTTATTAAAATATTATTATTTCTAAATATCCCAACTAACCTATTTTTCCTTTTTATTTTCTTTTCTTCCTTCTTTTCCCTTTTTCTTTCTTTCCCTCATTTCTCCTTTTCTTTTTTCTTCTTGTCGGTTGGGCATGTCTCTCCCATGACCCAAGACCCCTCCTCCCTTTTCTCCTTTGGCGTGACCCAAGTCCATATACTGTGTTTCATCTTCTTTTTTTCCCCTAGCGGCCCGGCCGGTTCCCTCCTACCTTCCTCTTCTTCCTTCCCCGTCACAACCTGCAACCTCTCCCCTACCTGCGCCGTGAATTTTACCGCTGACCATATTATTGAATGGCTATGTCTCCTCTCTCTTCCCTGCTGACTCGCTTTCAATTTGACCCAACCAACCCTCCTTCCTTCCCGTGTGCCATTTCTTTCCCCTAGCCAATCACACCCTGCCACGAACAGACCTGCACCGGTCTACCATCGCAGGCCGGTGAGCCCTAACCTACCTACCCCTATTCTCCCGTTTCTCCTCTAACCTTATCCCCCTTCATTGGTCCTATAAATACCCCATAAGTAGTCCCGGACTCGAGCTCTTTCCTGCAACCCAAAAAATTATTCTCGTGCACCATCGCCTAATAAGTTACCCTTGCCGCTACAGGCGCTCAGCGCCACCACTCAAGCCACCCACAACACCACTCCCTGCATCACCCTATACCAAAATACACCAACCTCTGCCCTCGATTTGCCTTCCACGAGCCACCCAGGCCGTGTAAAGTTTACTTCCCAAGTAGCTACACTTCCATCTCTACCGCCCTTCACACAACTACTTGCACCACTTGCGCTGCAACCACCACCTCTTACACCTCCCAAAATTCCCTACAGACCTTCCTCTACCTCCCCCTACCCTCCTTTTCCCTTTCCTTCCTCTCCTCCTCCTTTCTTTTCCTTCCACCACTTTCGGCTACCACTTCCGCCGCCGTGTGCTGCCACCTTTAGCCGCACCACCACCCTCATTCCAACCCCCTCAACCTGGACATTCACCACCACCCCAACTTCCTCCCTCATTCCCCCTATCCTATTCCCAGCACTCAACTATCTCTCTTTTCTCCCCTTTTTTCTGCAATCGCCGCCGCCGTCAGTGCCGCCAATCACCACCAACCCTAGGTGGTGCCCTAAACCCTCTCAACCCTTAAATCCTAATTATTCAAGCTTTATTCATTTTAATTGTATGATTATTATTATTATTATTATTATTATTACTATTAAGGGTCGAGACTATTTTATCATTAATTCGATTAGTATCATCATTGTTAATATTGTTGTTGTTATTATTATTATTATTATTATTCTTAGTATCACTATTATTATTATGGTAAAAATATTCAAACCCTTATATTATCATTATTTCAAATATTACTATTATCCTTAGTAATATTAGTATTTTGGTAGTGCCACTATTATTATATTATTATTTTATCCCTAACCATATTATTAGTCTTAGCCTTAAAAATACTAGGGTTTCTATTAGTAGGATAATTAGTATTATTTTTATTATTAATATCACTATTTTTGCTATAACTAGTGTTAGTACTATTAGTAAATGAAATAAAGCTATTAGATTTAATAATATAAATATGGGTATAAATATTATTAAAAACCTTATTTTCATTTATAGTAACCCTAATATTAGAATAAAATAGGAAATAATAGTATTTTTGGTAGGAGGGAAACAAATCCTTAGTTTTCTCCTCTTATAGGTGAAACCAGTCAAAACCCTAAGGAGGCATAGGAGCATGCTCCAAGACTGGTATCATGCTAGGTAAGGGTATAGCTAAGGCCTTATGTGTGATATGTGCCTTATATGCCTTGTATTCCATGTATCGTGATATGTTATGTATCTTATGCTTATCGTTATAACTATTTTATTTATAGCGTAGCTTGGAGTTGAGGTATGCCCATGTGTTATCTTATGGCATGTGTATAATATGTATATATTGTGAATATGATGTGATGTGTTATGGTCTTTTTAGGACATGTATGCTAGGGTGTGTAATGTGATGATATAGGGTGAAAGGGTGAAAAAGGAAAATCAGGAAGTAAGTTGACCAAAGGGGAATAAGTTGACCAAGGGATGTGGGATTGACCTAAATATTCCATGACATGTGAGAGGAAGAATAAAATGGGAAGCTTTAGGCAAAATAAAGTGGATGAATTTGCATGGTAGAATCTAAGGTTGCATGGTAGAATCTATGGTTGCATAGAAGAATCTACGGTTGTATGGGAAAATCTATGGTATACATGGGAGAAGCTAGGGTTTGCATGGGAGAATATTGTTTTTCGCATGGGAGTTTTGGGGTTTTTCATGAAAGACATTGAGGGCTTACATGGGATGGATAAAGTCTGTATAGGGATAAATTTTACGTATGGAAAGTTGATTCGGGGTGTGAGGAAGGATATGAAAGAGTTGTTTGGGTGATTGGAGGCTTTGGGTGAAACATAGTACGTTGGATAGTATAAGGGTGCATAGGAGATCGAGCTAGGGTTTGGAAGGAAAACTTAATCTGAGAATGTGGTAAAAAGGGAAAATAAATTAGGGTAAGTAGAGGATGAGCATGAGCATCATGAGAAAATAAGAGTGGAAGGTGAGAAATGGAGGGGTGACATGTGGAAAGGAGGATGTTAGGGTTTGGTGTGGCTAGCTAGGGTTTGGTGTGGTCACCTAGGGTTTTGTGGTCACACATGTACTTGGGAAGTAAAGTGAGATGATGAGGGTCATATCCAAGGGTTGTGATGTGTGGAGTTGTTTGAGGTGGAGAAGGATAGGTCACATAGGCCTAAATTAGGGTTTCTAGAGAAAACCCTAGGGTGAGGCAGTTAGTGGACTTGGAGGTGTAAGGTAGTAGGCCTTGACCCACACACTTAGGATTTGGGCCTCTAGTGAGTTAGGGAAAGGAGGAAAATATATTGGGACAAGTTAGGAGGTGCTAGAGTATTAAGATATGGTACGACCCTTTTGGAAGGACAAGTGTAGATGGAGTATGACATACATGTCTAGGGTGAACACTTGTTGAATAAGACACAATAAGACACTAATCATTTAAAGGGGAAGACAGTTGAGCCGGGTCTGGATCAATCCACTTGCAAATAATAGTGGCTAGGAGCCAGAGTGCCTTAGAGACTTCTCCACCGGCGAATAATAGTGGTCAGGTGCATTATGCCTTGTTTGTTTACAGTCCACCGGCTATAATAGTGGGGGATTCCGTGCTCAATAAAGCAAACATAATTATGATAAGACATCTGAAGACACTAAGTACTTATAGTGAAACACTATGGGAGTTGGGGCTAGACTTGTCTACCAGCAAATAATAGTGGCCAGGAGCATCTTGCCCAGGAGACCAATCCATCGGCAACAATAATGGTCAGGAGCTTTATGCCCTGTATGTTTTCTGGTCCACTAGCTATAATAGTGGGGTTGCCACACTCGCATGGAATGATAAGAAGCATGGTGTGAAATGAGTACGGATCAGAGATTAAGTAATTAATTTATCCGGAATATAATTTGGCCTTTATTTATTTATCTAAAGTGATCATATGGTATTATGTTATCTTACTTATATTATGTACCTTTGTGTGTTGGCCTTTGTGCATGGTTACCTTACTCAGTACGTAGTGTATTGACCACCTACTTCATGGGGGCTGCTCATTCCCACGAGTAGAAGGCCCCTCTGAATTTGTATAGGTTGGTGATACCTTTTTTAATGCCTTCGATGTTCATGAGGCATCAGGCAGGGCTGAGTGTTGAGTATGGACTTGGCACGAAGATTAAGAGTGGCATGGTCGGATTTCCCTTTATGACTTTCTATTTTTGTTTTGGGGTTTCCTAGACTTAATTTCTACCGTTTGTAAACCATATTCCTTTTAAGGAACTTTGACTATATACTCTGGATTGTGACTCCTTTGCACACACTCTAATTTCTATCTTATAAATGTTTTAATTTTTTATTTGATCCTTGCCTTGAGTTTGACGTATGATGATTATTAAATTTCTTTTAGCCTTGTGATTAGTACAAGGAACGACCATGGGTCGGGCTCTACTAATCACGGTGGTAATATTTCTAAAATTCATAAGTTTTTTTTATAAGATATCTCTCTGACCTTATTACCCTCCATTGGTCTTATAAATACTCCATAGGTATCCTTTGTAACACCCCAAAACTCACTAAATGTTTTTTGAAATAGAAGCAATTAAATTAAAACTTGTGAATTTTAGGAATGTTACCACCGTGATCAATACGCACTTGGCCTACGGCCGTTCCCATACTAATCACAAGGATAAAAAGAAATTTGATATTCATCATACATCAAACTCAAGGCAAGGCTCACATAAAATGTTAAAATATTTATAAGATAGAAGTAAGAGTGCGTGAAAAAGAGTCACAATCTAAAGTACATAGTCAAAGTTACTTTAAAGGAATAAGGTTTACAAACGGTAGAAATTAAGTGTAGGAAACCCCAAAATAAAAATAGAATGTCATAAAGGGAAATCGAGCCACGACACTCTCGATCTTCGTGCCAAGTCCATACTCAGCACTCAGCCCCGCCTGATGCCTCATGAACATCAAAGGTATCGAAAAAGGTATCACCAACCTGCACAAAGTTAGAGGGGCATTCTGCTCGTGGGAATGAGCAGCACCCATAAAACGGGTGGTCAATACACTATATACTGAGTAAGGTAACCGTGAAATAAGGCCAATACACAAGAGCACATAATCCAAGCAGGATAAGATAACAACATACAATCACTTCAGATAAATAAATAAAGGCTAAATTATTGTCTGGATAAATTAATTACTTAATCTCTGATGGGTACTCATTTCACACTATGCTTTTTATCAATCCATGCAAGTACAGGAACCCCACTATTATAGCAGGTGGCTCGGTCACTTGCAGGGTAAAACGCACCTTGCCACTATTATAAGATGGTGGATCAGTCTCTAGGACAGAATGCTCCTAGCCACTATTATCTGCCGGTGGACCAATCTAGCCCTGACTCCTATAGTGTTTCATTGTAAGTACTTAGTGTCTTTTATGTGTCTTAGTGAACTTAGCGTTTGGTTTATTGAGCTCGAGATCCCCCACTATTATAGCCAATGGAGCAGTCACTTATAGAGCAAAACGCACCTAACCACTATTACAGTAGGTGGATCGGTCACTTAGAGGGCAGAACACACCTAACCACTATTATATGCCGGTGGATTGGTCTAGACCCGACTCAATAATCTTCCACTTTACATGATTAATGTTTTACCGTGTCTTATTCAGAAGTTCACCCTAGATATGCATGAATAATTTCCTCTAGGCATATCCTCCAAGAGGGCCTATCCCATATCTTGAGACTCCTGCACCTCCTAACTTGCCCTAACATCCTTTCTTCCTTACACTAACTCACGCTAGAAGCCCAACTCTTAAGTCTATGGGTCGAGGCCCACTGCCTTATACCTCCAGGTCCACTCACTACCTCATCCTAGGGCTTTCACCAGAAACCCTAATTTGGTCCAATGTGGCCCATCCTTCTCCACCTCACGCAACCTAAACTATTTTAACACCCCACGCATCACAATCCTTGGATTCAACCCTCATCATCCCACTTTTACTCTCCCAAACACGCATGTCACCGTGAAACCCTGGGTAGCCACACCAAACCCTAGATACGTACTGAGCAAGGTAAAGCTAAAAGGAATTTAATAATCAATTTGGATCGAATCAAATTAAGACTTCAAATAAGCATTAAAGGATTGTAAAATAGAAATTAGAGTGTATGATAACGAGTAATAATCCATAATATAGAGTCGGAGTTCGTTAAGAGAAAATAAGTTAACAAACGTTTAAAAGTTAAACTTGGGAAACCCAATATAGAAATGAAATAATAGAAGGAAATAAAATAACATAGAGAGAGAATCCGGCCACATCACTTCTAGTCATCGAACTAAGCCCATGATTAACACTCAACCCTGCTTGATGCCTCATGAACATCGAAGGCATCAAAAAATGCATCGCCCACCTGCAAAAAGTTAGAAAGGCCTTCTACTCGTAGGAATGAGCACCACCCATGAAAAGGGTGATGTGTACGCTACGTACTAAGTAAGGTAACCATACACTAAGGCCACAACATATAAGCACATAATCTAAATAGGACAATAAAAACAACATACAATTATTCTAGATAAATAATAAATAATGGCCATTTATAGTCCGGATTAATATCTTAATTAATCTCTTATAGATACTCATTTCACACTATGCTCTTTATCAAATCAATGTGAGTACGGTAACCCCTACTATTATATCCGGTGGAGTAGAGACACACAGGCACAATGCACCTGACCACTATTATTAGTCGGTGGATCGATCACATATAGGGCAGGATGCCCTAACCAGTATTTCTTACTGGTGAATCGGTTGGCCCCGGCTCGTATAGTATTCCACTGTAAGTAGTTAGTGTCTTTTATGTGTCTTAGAAAACTCAGGATTTGGTTTATTGAGCACGGGATCCCCCACTATTATAGTCGGTGGATCGGTCACACATAGGGCAACATGCCCTAACCACTATTATACGCTGGTGGATCGGTCTTTTGGGTACCCCAACACCTGGCCACTATTATGCCGGTGGATCGGTCTAGGCCCGACTCAATAATCTTTCATTTTACATGATTAATGTCTTAAGTGTCTTATTTAGAACTTTAACCCTAGACATGTATGACTAACTCCCTCTACGCCTATCCTCTAGAAGAACCCATCTCAAATCGTAAGACTCATGTACCTCCTAACTTAGCCCAACATCCTTTCCTCCTTACCCTAACTCACACTAGAGCCCATTTGCCATGTATGTGGGTCAAGGCCCACTACCTTGCCCTTCCAAGTCCACTCACTGTATCACTCTAGGTTTTATTCTAAAACCCTAATTTAGGCCTAAGTGGCCCATCCTACTCCACCTCACACATCCCAAACCATTTTAGCACTCCACACAACACAACCCATAGATTCCACCATCATCATCATATTTTAATCACCAAGTATACGTGTGACCACGAAACCCTAAGTAGCCACGCCAAATCCTAGCTGGCTACTTCAAACCCTAGCTTAGTCTCCTATGTACCCTTATACTGTCCCGTATACTATTTTTCATTCAAACCATTCAAACACCTAAAAAAAATTCCATTACCTTCCTCACACCTCAAATCAACTTTTCATATGTAAAATTCACCCCCATGCAAACTTTACACATCCTATGCAATCCTTCGATCTTATAACCCTAAATTCACCCATGCAAACCCTAGATTCTTCCCTACGTACTTAGATTCTCCCATTCAAACCCTAGATCCATTCATACAAAACCTTAGATTCTCTCCTACGTACTTCAATTTTACCATGCAAAACCATAGATTCTGCCATACAAAACCCTAGATTCTTCCATTTATGGTCATACAACATTTAGGTCATCTCCACATCATTTCCCTCTATATCATCATATTACCTAACCTAGCATGCATGTCTTACAGGGTCACATCATATCACATCACAATCACAACAAAAACATATGATATACATCATATCACATAAACGTACCTCAACTCCAAGCCGCACTATACATAAAATAGTTATAACAATACACATAAGGTACATCACATATTATGGCACATGACATGCAAGGCATATGAGACACATTACATATATACGGCCTTAGCTACATCCTTACCTAATACGACACCGATCTTGCAGCACGCTCCTAGGCCTCCTTAGGGCTTTGAATGGTCTCACATATAAGAGGAAAAACTAAAGATTAGGTTCCCTCCTACTAAAAATACTATTATTTCCTAATTTATTTTAAGGTTATGGTTTTGGATAAAATAATAATATAATAGTAATAACACTAACTAATTACTAATTTTTCTAAAGGTAAAAGTAATAATAGTCATATTGTAAAATATCATAATATAAGATTTGAAGATTTTACCCTAAAAATAAAAATGATACTAAAAATAAAAATAATGATAATAATAATATGGTTCAAAATAAATGGTGGAATAAGGGCATCAACACTTCACCAAAATAATACTATTAACATTAATAATAAAAATAGTAATAATAATAATAATAATAATAATAATAATAATAAAACAATAATAGTAATTACTAAATGATAATAATAATAATAATAATAATAATAATAATAATAATACTAATAATAGTATAAATCAAAAATTAAGTAAATTCGGGTTTCGACCCTACTTTGAAATAATGATAACACTAATAATAATAATAATGATAATGATAATAATAATAATAATAATAATAATAATAATAATAATAATAATAATATTTGAACTAAAATAGAACAGGACTTCGGCCCTCAATAACAATAAAAATAATAACATTAGTAATAATAATAATAATAATAATAATAATAATATATTCAAAATAATGGAAATAAAAAAAATAAATAAATAAAGCTTGTATAAATAGGATAAAAGGGTTTAGAGGGTTTAGGGTTCTGCCTTGGCTTGGTGGTGACAGGTGACACATGCGATGGTGTACTATTGTAACACCCCCAAAATTCACTACTGAAAAATTTTATTTTATTAGAAAGAGTTAGCGGAATCAAATTATAAAATCGTGAATCTTGGGGATATTACCGCCACACTTAATATCAGACCGGTTCACTCCTACCGTTCCAGTACTGAGTGCTAAGGCTAAAAGCATAAAACACAATTTACAATACATTTTTAAATCAGATTAGCGTATCAAATCATTTACAAGAATAGAATCCACCAGTGTTGGTTATATTAACAATATTGACATTAAAACCAAGAATTTATAGGAGAAGGAGAAAAACCCTAAACGGTTCCGGATAATTCATTACTCTCTTTCCCGTAGCCCACTTGAGTAGCACCTGAAAAGACCTGCAAGGGGCACTACTCATTGAATAGGCAGGGGCCCCACGAAGGGAACCCTTCAGTATTATAGTACTGAGTAACCCTTTAATACCACACTTAAAAACAGGCCCACAATGCAACACATAATGCAAGCTATAAACATATGTAATGAGAGGTACATACATAACAATCGCATATATAACAATGCTGCCACATATCAACAAGTTATAAGGTACGATCGATACTTTTGGGCCTTAAGCCATTAGTCCATCATTATTCAATCATCTCTTTGGTTATATCCAAGTGAGTGCGGGAACCCCACTATTATACCCGGTGGACCGGAATACATACAGGGCAGAATGCTCCTGACCACTATTATTGCCGGTGGATCGGTCTCTAGGGCAGAACGCTCATGGCCACTATTATTGGTCGGTAGACCGGTCTGGTCCCGACTCACAAGGTGTTCCACTATAAGTGATTAATATCTTTCCATAATTTATTCACATCCAATGCTTGTTTTATTGAGCTCGGGACCCCCACTATTTTAGTCGATGGACCGGAATATATATAATCATCATCCAGGGCAAAACGCTCCTGGGCCACTATTATATCCGGTGGATCGGTACTCATAATCACTTGCCAGGGCAATATGCTCCTAGGCCACTATTATATCCGGTGGATCGTGTAACACCCCCAAATTCACTACTGAAAAATTTCGTTTAAAGCGAAAGGTTTAGCGGGAGCGTACAAGTTAAAACCATGAATTTAGGGGTATTACCGCCACACTCAGTACCGGACCGGTTCACTTCTACCGTTCCGATACCAAATGCTAAGGCTAGATCAAGAAATTCGAGAAGTAAAACCAACCAATCGTAAGTGCATAATCAACATAAAACATCCAAGAAGGTTAAGGCACCAACAGTAGTTAAAATATCGTTAGGATTACAATTTAAGGGTTCCACTCCAAAATACGAGCGTAATATAAATACGACTCAGAACATGATAGATGAAAATAGAAATAACAAGGTGTCCGGCTGGCTCACTCTCGGCCCCAACCAAAGTAGACTCAATACTCAGCCCCACCCGATGCCTCGTAGGTGTCATAGGCATCGAAAACCAGATCTCCTACCTGCACAAGGTCAGAAGGGCTCTCTGCTCGTGGGAATGAGCAGCACCCATGAAACGGATGATCAGTACGCTACGTACTGAGTAAGGTAACAAACGAGCTAAGGCCAACACATAGCACACAAGACCCACATTCAACACATAAATAACATACGATGACATGCATGAATAGATCTAATCACTTTCTGATGTCTTATTCTGTATTCTCATTAATGAAATAAGTCCATTTCACGCATTCTTCAATAATCCATGTGAGCACAGGGACCCCACTATTATAGCCGGTGGACCGGAAATAAAAACACGGGGCAGAACGCCTCTGACCACTATTCTAGCCGGTGGACCGGACTAACCCCGCCTCAACATGGTGTTCCACTGTAAGTACTTAGTATTTTTCCCATGGTTTAACTTATTTACTTTGGTCTATGGAGCCGAGATCCCCCACTATTATAGCCGGTGGTCTGGAAATAAACGCACAGGGCTGAACGCCTCTGACCACTATTATAGCCGGTGGACCGGAACGAAACGCATAGGGCAAAATGCCTCTGACCACTATTATAGCCAGTGGACCGGAACGTAACGCACAGGGAAAAATGCCTCTGACCACTATTATAGCCGGTGGACCGGAACGAAACGCACAAGGCTCGGCTCAACAGTCTTTCGCTTTACGTTATTAGTGTCTTATCCGTGTCTTATTGAATCACACATCACCCTTGACATGCATAAATCATTCTCTTTATACTGTACTCAACACAACTAATAAAATCTCACATACATAACTACCCTTCAATCAATAGATACACATGATAACACCGAACAACTCTAAGCAGCCATAACCAACCCTAGTTGTCCACACCAACCGTGGTTAGCCACTCTTATCCCTATTTTACCATAACCACCATACTTAGCCATCCCAAACCTTAATTGTCCTCAATAATCATGATTAGTTACTCCAACCCTACTTAATCACAACACCCCAGAGTTAATCACTCCAAACCCTAATCCCGTACGATCGTTAACTCCCATGCAAAACCCTAATACCGCCATACCAACATTAATACCACCATACAACCCATAACACCACCATGTAAACCCTAACACCACCGTAAGTCATTAATACCACTATAAAATCATTAATACCGCCATACAAATATTAATACCACCATACAAACCCTAATACCACCATGCAAACCCTAATACCACCATACAAACCCTAATACCACCATACAACATTAACACCTCCATAAAATCACAAATACCACCATACAACATTAATACCTCCATAAAATCACAATACCACCATACGAACCCGAATACCACCATAAGCCATTAATACCACTATGAAATCATTAGTACCACCATGCGAACATTTATGCCACCAAACAAAACCTAATACCACCATGCAAACCCTAATACCACCATACAAACCTTAATACCACCATACAACATTAATACCTCCATAAATCACAAATACCACCATACAATAGTAATACCTCCATAAAAACACAAATACCACCATACAACATTAATGCCTCCGTAAAATCACAATACCACCATACGAACCCGAATACCATCGTAAGCCATTAATACCACTATGAAATCATTAGTACCACCATAGAACATTTATGCCACCATACAAACTTCAAGACTCCCATGATGGTTCCCAACTCATATTACCATTTATCTTAACATGCATGTCCTAGTGGGCCATAACATATTACATCATAAACATCATACATATAAATGTCATGCTCATGTCACGGAAGCACATACAACATACCTCAATCTCCAAGCTGCGCTACGCATAAGACAAGTTATACACAAATCATATAATACATGGCATAGCATGACATACATAACATTCAACACATCCATGTCACACATAGCACAAGGCCATTAGCTTCGTCCTTACCTAGGTAGGCACCAGGCTTGGAGCACGCTCCTCTAGCTCCTTAGGGCTCGGATCGGGATCACCTATGAAAGGGGAAAAAGCTAAGTATTAGTTTCCCTTATAATTACTATCAATCCTCATTCTAGTTTAAGGTTAGGGTTTTTTATTACTAAAAAGAGTTTTATACAAAAACTAGGGTTTTTACCTTAGGATTAGTATGCTAAATATTAGTAGTATTAGCAATGCCAATAATGAAGAAAATGGTATTAGCCCTAAGTTAAGTATAATAGGGTTTAGGGTTAGAAGGGGTGATAGTATGATAGCATTAAGGATAATACAGAAATGGTATTAGTAAATAAATTAATAATAATAATAATCATAACAGTAATATTAATAATAATAATAATAATAATAAGTGTAATAATAATAATAATAATAACAATAATAAGTGTGATAATACTAATATTAGGTATAAGCCACTATAGGTGGCATAAGAGGAGGGTTTTAGGGTTCAGGTGAGTGGAAGACCACCTGAGAATGGTGGTGGTCCGCCGGCGGCGGCGGTGGAGGAGGAGAAGAGAGAAAAGATGGGGAAGGTGGCTAGATGGGAGGAGGAGAAGGAAGGTTAAGTGTGGGAGAGGAGACAGCAGGGAGAGGGGAGTGGAATGAGGGTGGTGGCGTGAGCAAGGCGGCGGCGCGCGGTGGCGGATGCGGCAGCCGAAGGAGGGAGAAAGTGGTGGAAAGTGGTGGAGACCGGTGGAGAAGGAAGCAGGGAGTAAGGATGGTGTGGGAAGGTAGAGGAGGACCTGCTGGTCACTTTGGGAGGTGGAGAGGAGGTTGATCACGGCGGAGGTGGCGGCAGAAGGTGGCGCAAGGTGGCGCGAGGTGGTGGCGACGATTTTTGGGCAAGGGATTTCGCACGGCTGTGGCGGCACGTGCAGGGTAGGAACGGGGGCTGAGACGGTTTGGTTGCGTGGAGGGTGGTGCGAGGAAGGTTTTGGTGCATGGTGGTGGTCGCGGCGGTTGCTATAGGCGGCGAACAGGGCGTCTGATCTGGCGGCGGCGAGGTAAAGTTTCGGCAAGGTCCAGAGGGGAGGACTTGCCTTGGCCGTTCGGGGAGGGGTATTTATAG
Organism: Tamarix austromongolica; assembly: GCA_039764185.1. NCBI lineage: Eukaryota > Viridiplantae > Streptophyta > Magnoliopsida > Caryophyllales > Tamaricaceae > Tamarix > Tamarix austromongolica. The sequence continues at coordinate 89,946,558 of CM077819.1, read as the reverse complement.
GCAATTAAGGAGGGGAAAACGACGAAGGGGAGAGGGATGGCACGCGGGGGCAGGCGCGGCAGGCCGCCGTCCGGTGGTGGCAGCCGGTCGCAGGTCTGTGGCTTGGCAGACCTGTTTGGCGGTGTGCGGGAAAAAGGAAAGAAAATCAAGACGCGTGAGGGCCAGGACTATTTTGCTGGGTCGATTTGGGAATGAAAGGGACGAGAATGGCAGAGGAAGGACGGTCGGACGGTAGGGTTGTCAGCGGCGGCAGGCTGCGAGCTGCAGGCCTGCGCGAGGAAGAAGACGAGGCGTGGGCGGACCGGCGGTCCAGGGAGAGAAAAGAAAAAAGGGAGGAAACCGGCCGGTCGGCAACGGTTATAATGTTTATACCCTCGATGCGTCGTTTCATTAATTATGCGATCGAAACGCGTCGTCGTGACGTTGGCTGGCAACGGTTATAAGGTTCCTTAATCGCGACGCGGAGCTTTGGCGGGTTGACGGGCAAAACGCTGCGTTGCACGCAGGCGTCGGCCAGCAAACGACGCTGGGCCGTGGGGGAGGGAGAAGGGAAAGGAAGAGAAGGCTGGGCCGCGGGGGAAAGAGGCCCAACCGACGAGGAGGTAAAAGGAAAAGAAGAATAAGGGAAAAAGAGGGGGAAGAGAAGAGAGAAATATTTCATTTAGGGTTTTGGATTTTTTTTATAATTCATTTAGAATATTGGTGGGCTATTTAAAATATTAATATTTATGAAATGTTAAATAAATTCCTTTTTGCTTATTTTAGACTATTTTAGATAAATTCCATTAACCTCCATGCTAATTAGGAAAAATACCCAAATTTTCTCCTAATTAAATTCTTTATTATTTTCCTCTTAATCTACCTCAATTAACTCTCTACATTTTAATAAAAGAATTTATATAATTAATTTTCCTAATAATTCCTTATTTGGCCATAATTTTGGAAATTAGGATTTTGGGATATTACAGATCGGTACTCATAATCACTTGCCAGGGCAACACGCTCCTGGGCCACTATTATAACCAGTGGATCGGTACTCATTATCATAAGTCAACTGGGCCCGGCTCATTAATCTTTCCCTTTCATGATTAGTGTTTTTCCTTTCTTTAATCAGCACAACAATTCCATTTATTTACCTCAGACGGGAGATCAAGAACCTAGGACACAAAGGTACACCAGTCGTACCGGTGCATACAAGCTACTTAGTACCCTTCAACCACGAACCCAGGGACGCAAAGGTACCCTGATCGTACTGGTGCATAAAGCTACTCAGTACCCTACCGACAAGGACACCTAATCCATAAGTATGCATACCCCCTAACTAGGTCTGTAGAGCTAGATAGAGTAAGATATAGGGTCTGGCTGGGGCACAAAGGCACACCAGCAAATACTAGAATAATCGTGGACTAAACCATGTCTTTAGGGTAGAGACCCCTAAAGAGTTACCATTCACAATCTCGAGGTCTTTCACTTTAAGTATTAGTGTCTTAATTGAGGTGATCACCAAAAGCACAATAATCAGATACTTATTCACTTTCAATCGTTCCGATATCATTAGTCATTTATTATCCAGACGGTTATCCAGGATAACACAAAGAAATCATTAAGGCCATCATAATCTCATCTAAATCCGAATTAGGATTTGTTCTCATGATACTTACTAGTTATTAAATACTCTTACCTTGCTAATCAGCATTATTTACATCATATTATGAAATTCCACAATCACAACGACATGTTAGGTATAAATTACTTATTTACCCTTACTTATATAATTGCTAAGTCATTCCTTCCTTACTTGACAAATTACCCTATTACCCTTCAGGTTGCATAATTACCAAATTACCCCTTACTCGGTTTAGGTTACCAAGTTATCTCCTACGCCTTTTTAAATCACCATTCACCCCTCATAATTGCTACACTTATCATATTTCCCATTTGGTTGGTTAGATTACCGAATTGCCCTTCTCCTTCATTATATTTACTAAATTGCCCTTAAGTTGGATAAATTATCAAATTACCCATATTTGCTATCATGATTACTAATTTTCCCCTTTAGTAGGTTAAATTACCAAATTATCCTTTTGCATTGTCATAATTACCGAATTGCCCCTTAGTTGGTTAAATTACCAAATTACCCTTTTCCATTGTCATAATTACCATTCTACCCTTCTCAATTATTATAATTACCATTTTACCCTTCTCCATTTTTATAAATACTATATTGCCCTTCTATAATCATAATTTAATTACCAAATTACCCTTCTTCGTTTTTATAATTACCAAGTTACCCCTTACTCCTAAGTTTGCCTTAAGTATCCCTTTATTTACAAAATTATTCTTCTACCCCTTACTTCCAAATTACTATAATATCCTTTTATTTATAAAAATTACCATTTTACCCCCTTTCATCCAATTTTACCATATTACCCTTTTGCTTACAATTTACCATAATACCCTTTTACATCCAAAATTACTATTTTACCCATTACTTCCAAATTTACCATTCTTACAACTTACTTATAAATTTACTATATTACCCTTGACTCCAAAATTACCACTTTACTCTTTTCTCCAAAAATTACCATAATACCCCTTTACTTATAGAATTATCATTTTGCCTCTTAATCATAAAATTACCATATTGCCCTTTTGCCTCAAAAATTACCATAATATCCTTTTTCTTACAACATACAATTTTATCCTTTTACTTATAAAATTATCATTTCACCCCTTTCTTTTGAAATTACCAAAATACCCTTTTGCTTACAAAATCACCGTTTTACCCTTTTCTTTCAAAGTTACCAAAATACCCCTTTACTACAAAATTTCCAAAATACCCATTTCACTTATAAAATTACCACTTAACCCCTTTATTACACCACTTTTATGAATTTACCTCTACTACATAAAATACTAATATTAGCACTTCATTCTTATCACTTAACTCCACTAACTTGTCATTATTCAACATAATACTCATTAGCAACTACATATATTAGATCACATACTTACATAGGCATATTACTAAAATACCCTTAGGCTCATAATAATATTATTCATGCATTAGCAACATAATACATCATAGACAAGCATTTAACATTTCCATCAATAATCAAACTCCTTCCTTAAGTATCATCTCTACACATGCAAAAAATCTAGCATGCTCTTCTTTTTTATCAATCAATAAAAGCAACCACATTTATCATACTAGGAAACACATACATGCATAAAATCTTACTAAAATCCCTAATGTGCTAGCATACGTTTTTCCATGCATTTAAGTGGGGTTTAACGATTACCTTAATTACTGCAAAAATCGAATCTTACCGATATCCCAGTTAAAGATTCAAGCTTTAAATAGGAAAATCAACACCTAAAAATAATATCAATAATTATTATATTAGAAATGAGAAAAATCAAACATAAGACTTTATAAAATTTACTTAATGAAATACTTAAATTAAATATTATCATACCTTAAAATTATTAACAAAAATTGGGTTAATAAATGCAGCATGAGCTGCATGCAAAAATAAAAAGGGGAAGGCTCGAAGGGGAGGGTGAAGGAAGGTAAAATGGTTAGTTTCGGGTTGGGGTCTTTAGGCTAGAAAAGAAGATGGATGGGGGAGGTTTCAAGGCAAAGGAATGGTGCAGGAGTGAAGAGGGGGTGTAGGTGGTTGTCGGGGATGGGTTCACGGCAGCCAAGGGCGGCGTTGGAGGCGGCAGCGAGGTGGCGAAGTTGGCTGCCGAGGTCAGTCGAGGTGGAGGGGCTGAGAAGGAAGGAAAAGAGAAGGGAGAAATGAGGGGGTTCGGGGGCTTTTTTCGGGCAAACAATGTATTGGGGTCGTAGAGGAGGTTGTAGGGAGTTAAATGGTGGGTTGGGTGGCGGCAGAGGCGATCGGTGGTGTTATAGGAGGACTGCCGAGAAGGGGGAAAATGGAGAGAAAATAGGTGGGGAGGAAGAAGGGCTGCAGGATGGCTAGAGAAGGATATTGGGGTGGTGCAAGGCTGAGGTGGAGGGTGGCAAGGAGCGGTGCAGGAGGTTGGTGAGGCGGCTGGAGTAGCGGAGGGCGGTGGCGATGCAAAAACAGGGGTGGAAATGGGAGAGGAAGAAAATGAGACAAGAGAGGAGGTCGGGGGTAAGGGGCTTGAAAGGATGGGCAGAAAATGGCTGAAGGGGAGAAGAAAAGAAGAGGAAGGGTAGGGGGAATAGGTGGCGGTCGGTGGCAGTGTTTAGGGTGGCAGGGTGTCGTAGGGTGGTAGGGACAAGGTGATGACGGGGAGGAAAGGGGAGCCATGCGGGATGGGGTGCATGGCTGCCCAGTTTCCGAAACAATGAAAAAAAAGGGCAAGGGAGAGAGAGAGAGAAGAAGAAGAAGAAGGTAGGTGGTGGCAGTGGTTGCAGTAGACGGTGGCCGGCGTGCCCGAGGTGGCAGCACTGGCCGACGAAGACAGGTTGGGGAAGGCGTTGGATGGGGCGTTGCTGGGTCGAGGTATAAGAAAGAAGAAGAAAGAAATAAGGGAGCAGGCCGGTCAGGGAAGGGAAAAAAAGAGACTAGGACGGCTGGTTTAGGGGAGAAAGGAAGGAGGAGAGGAGGAGGGCTAGGTCGGTTGTGCGTGTGGGGGTGGGGGAAGAATGGGTCGTCAGCCTAGGCCCAAGGAGGGGAGGCAGGCTTGGCAGCCTGAGCCAGGAAAAGAAAAAAAAAGAAAAAGAAAGGAAGGAGGAAAAGGAGAAAAGGAGAAGGAAAAGAAAAGGAAAATGGGAAAATGGGAAATTTTAAAATAATTGAGTTTATAAAATAATAGGATGTAATATTTTTAATAATAAATTTATTTAATAATTTAATTTAATATAATTAAATATATGGGCATAAAAAGGATAATTATAGTAAAATACTAGTTTGAAAATTTATTCAAGTAAAAATAATATGGTAAAATAACAAAATATTTATTTTTAATTTATTAAATACTCCTATCCAAATTTTTATACTAAAAAATCCATAAAATAATTAAACTAAATAATTTTAAAACCTAATTTATTTCAAATAAAAGTTATTTATTAAATTATAGGTTTTCTAAAATTTTGGGGGATTACAACTATGGCAGCGACGGTGGTCGGAAAAAGAGAAGAAAAGAGAGAAAGTTGAGTGATGGGAAAAAAAAGAGGGAGAAAGAGGGTGGAAGTTGGGGTGTTTATGATTGCCTAGATGGAGATGAGTAGAATGAGGGTAGTAGCGCAGCTAATGGTGGCAGCGCACGGCGGCAGCTGTGGTGGCCAAAAGGGAAGGAAAGGAAGAAAGAGAGAAGGAGAAGGAGGAAAAGAAAAATAAGGGTAGGGTGATAGAGGAAGGTCTGCGGGTGCCTTTGGGTGGTGTAGGGGCAGTGGTTGTGGCGAAAGTGGTGATGGACGTTGGTGTGAAGGGTGGCGGATGTGGAAGGAAAGGTTGATCGAGGAGGTTACTTTTCACAGTTGGGGTGGCTCATGCAGAACAAATCGAGGAAGAAGGGTGGCGTAGTTAGTTAGAGGGCGGTGTAGGGCATGGTTTTGAGGGTGGTTCAAACGTCGGCGTTGGACAACAACGGTGGAAGAGGCGTCTGAAGTGGCGGTGGTGTACGAGAAAGTAAATTCTAGATTTTAGAGAAAGGCTTGATTCCAAGGTGGGTAGGGGTATTTATAGGGCTTAAAGGAGAGGATATGGTCAATGGGTGACAAGGTAATAGGGAAGGTAAGGTAAGGGTTCATCGACGGCGACGGCAGGCCGGTGCACTACTGCATCATGGCCTGTTGTGGACTAGGGGAAAAGGGGGAGATCATGCTAGAAGAGAAGAAAGTGGATTGGGTCAAGGTGACTGACGAGTATAGGGGGAGGAGAGAGGAAATGAAACGACCAATCAAATCGGTCGTGGCTGGCGACAAAATCCTCGGGTAGTTGTAGGCTGCGATGGGGGAAGAAGGAAGGAGGAGCAAGAAGATGTGCATGGACCGGTGGTCCAAGAGAAAAAAAAAAGAAAAAAGAAAGACCAAATCAGCGACAGGGAAAAGGAGAAAGGAAAAAATGCGGCCTCTTAGGCAGTCGAAGGAGAAACGAAAAAGAAGGGGAAATGGGCCACGAACAGGCCCAGGTCAGGAAGGAGGAAGAAAAAGAAAAGAAGAAGAAGGAAAAAGAAAGAAAAAGAATGAAAAGAAAGAAAGAAAAAGGAAAAAAATAAAAATAGATGGGTTGGAATAATTAAATTAATTTGGACATTTGGAATATTTAAAGATAATAATATTTAACTCCCTTTTTAGGCTAAAATGAGATTTTTGAAAGATTTGTCCTAAATTCCAATTTAATTAGCAAAATACCCAAATTTTTCTTAATTAAACTATTTATTATTTTCCTCTTGATTTTTCCAAATTAATTTTATTTTCAAAAATAATTAATTTAATTTATTTCCACAATTTAATTTAAAATTAGGGTTTTAGGACATTTCAATAATCTTCCATCCTCATCTCATACTCTACTCACCCTCATTTATTTTTCCTTTTTACCACCTTATTAGATTAGAGTTTCCTCCCAAACCCTAGCTCGATCTCCTATACACCCTTATATTGTCTCACGTATTATTTTTCACCCGAAGCCACTAATCAACGAAGCAATTCTTCCATTACCTTCCTCACAACCCAAATCAACTTTCCATATGTAAAATTCACCCCCATGCAAACTTGATACATTCCATGCAAACCCTCAAAGTTTTTCATGCAAAAGCCTGAAACTCCCATGCAAAATCCTAGATTCTTCCATGCAAAACCCTAGATTCTCCCATGCAAATTTATCTACTTTATTTTTCCTAAATTCTTCCCTTTTATTCTTCCTCTCACGTGTCATGGAATATTTAGGTCAATACTACATCCCTTGGTTAACTTATTCCCCTTTTGTCAACTTACTTCCCTTTAGCTAACTTACTTCCCCATTTTTCTTTTTCATCCTTTCACCCTATATCATTACATTACATACCCGAGCATCCATGTCCTAAAAGGGCCACAACAAATCAAATCATAATCATAACATATACATATTATACACATGTCATAAGATAACACATGGGCATACCTCAACTCCAAGCTACACTACACATAAAATATTTATAATGATAAGCATAAGATGCATAATATATCATGATACATGGCATACAAGGCATATAAGGAACATAGCACACATAAGGGCTTAGCTTCACCCTTACCTAGCACGACACCGGTATTGGAGCACGCTCCTACGCCTCCTTAGGGTTTTGACTGGTTTCACCTATAAGAGGGAAAAACTAAGGATTAGTTTCCCTCCTGCCAAAAATACTATTATTTCCTATTTTATTCTAAGATTAGGGTTACTATTATTAAAGAAAACTTTATAAGTGAAAATAGGGTTTTTAATAATATTTATAGCCATATTCATATTATTAAATCTAATAACTTTATATCCTTTACTAATAGTACTACCACTAGTTATAGCAAAAATAGTGATATTAATAATAATAGTAATAATAATACTCCTAGTAATAAAAACCTTAGTATTTGTAGAGATAAAATAATAATATAATAATAGTAACACTAAAAAAATAGTAATATTGCTAAGGATAATAATAATAATAGTAATATTTAAAATAATGACAATATAAGGGTTTGAATATTTTTACCATAATAATAATAATACTAGTAGTAGTACTAGTACTACTACTACTACAATTAAAATGAATAAGGATTGCATAATTAGGGTTTAACGGTTGAGAGGGTTTAGGGTACCACTGATAAATGGGATTTATAGATTATTTTCATGCATAAAAATGTCATTTATCCCTCATTAATTTTATAAGATTTAATCTTTTCTTTGAGTTTTTCCCTTTTGAATAGATTTTGCAGGAAAAGAAAAAATTAAAGAAATTCAAGGAGAAATCAATGAAAAGAAGAAATCAAGTAAAGAACACATCAAGAAACATTGAATCAAGGGGAGAAAAGTTAGAAATGAAGCAAATACACCAAGAGAAGTTGTGCTGAAATTTTAAGGGAAGAATAGTGAAAGAACCAAAAACATGGCACCCCCGTGTTTCCTAAACATGGGCCGCGTTAAAATCTCATGCTTTTATTCAAAATCCAGCATTTGGTAGAGAAGTTTGAGAAAAACACGGAGGTCTCGTGTTTCCTAAACACGGACCATGTTTTCCTTAAAATTTGTAACCGTTCGCGCGACCTGTTTTTGATATATTCTCTATCAATTCAGGGTTCGAGAGAGTTAGTTTTTAGATGTTGAAACATTTTGAATGTACTCTCTTTCTCTATTCGCTCTAGAATGTACATGTATTGCACAAGTCCAACTTCCCTTATCTTCTTATATTCTAGTGAACAATTGACAATCTGCACTTCAATTGATAAGTCCTCCTCTATTCTTTTATCAATTGAAGTTTCTCCACTTTGATTGAATGCAAGTAAATTATCTTCAATTGCACTTTTATTTATCTTATTATTGATGTGTTGTGTTACTATTGGATATTGTTTGTATTAATTTCAAACCATTGTATATAATAGTGTGATCACTAAATATGCAGATGTTAGAGTAAATAAAATAGGGTAGGATGATTTGGGGATGGAATTGTGTTTCAAATACAACAACATACTTTGAATATTTGATTCTAGATGAAATTTAATTGAATTAACGGATGGAGATGAATGATTTCATTTCATAGATTAATAATTTAAACTAATTAGATTGATCACCTATTTTGTTTAGCACTTAATCTTTGCTAGGATAACACAATTAACCCATAATTGTTAATTAATTTGTCTAGAGTTGCAAGAAGACTAATTGTTAATCTTGTCCGTTAATTCGTACAATTGCATAATCTGAGCTTATGTGGTTATGATTGTAGTTGACTGCTTTCCATTCATAATGTTGCCATTAATTGAATCTAGTGTTCGTAACCTAGGTTATTAAATGGTTAGGAAATAAATTGAGAGCTTATTCAATTTATTAAGATTGAGAGAAAGCAAAGAAATGAATTATTATGAGTTTCTAGAGGTCAACATTAAATCACATAGAATCGTTCTTCTTCTTTGAGTATTTGATACCTTGATTCCATCATCAATTCATTCCTACCCCCATTTATCAAGTAGTGAGCAAAGTTTAATATATTTATATTTAGTATTAGAATTAATGAAATTGCATAACCGGGATAATAACATCAATTGCAAAATTAATGATTAAAATACCATTCCTTGTGGGTTCGACTCCTTCTTACCATTTACTACGTAATTGGGAATTAGGATTTATGTATTAAATTTGTTGTGTATACGACAACGCATCAACCACCTAGGGTTGGTGGTAACTGACGGCACGGGTGGAGGAAGCCGCGGGGAAAGAGAGAGAAAAGGAGGTCCATCGAGTGTTGGGAATAGGAGAGGGGGAATGAGGGTAGAAGTTGTGATGGTTGTGGTTGCCTAAGTTGAGAGGGTTGGAATGAAGGTGGTGGTGTGACCAAAGGTGGCGGTGCATGGCAGTGGGTGTGGTGGCCGAAAGTGGTGGAAAGGGAAAGGGAGGGTAGGGGAGGTAGAGGAAGGTCTGCAAGTGCTTTTGGGAGGTGTAAGGGGTGGTGGTTGCGGCGGGAGTGGTGGTTGATATGTTCATATTTTGACATATTTTATACCCTTATAATCTTAGTTTTTAGTATTTTGTTTATGTAATAATTACATAAATATTATTATTTAAGCTAAAATGATAATAAATAAATAAATATAGAGTATTATATTTTTTTATTAATTTTTATTAATTTTATTTTGTAGGTATTATTTTTAAATAGAAGAAAATTATAAAAAAAGAAAGGAATCAGACCTTTGGACCAACAACCCAAGGGTTGAAAGCCCAACGGAAGCACAAAATAATAGGGCTAATCGGGGGCCCAGCCAAAAAATAAGAAACCAAGAAAAAAAGCCGCGTGACATAGGAAACAAGAAGTGGGCAAGATGAAACGAGTAGGGAAAACTTCATAAAATGAAGAAAAAGTCAGTGGGGCTAATGTGAAAGAAAAACGAGGAAGAAGTCAGGAGGAGGGTCGTAGAATAAGAGATGATGGGAGAGGTAGACAAAAAAAGAGGGTTGAGTTAGCCGAAGACAACAAACCAAAGAGAAAAGGGGAGCGCCGCACAAAATTTGGAGAACGAGAAGAAGGATGAGCCGTCAGAGGCTAGGCACGAGGTTGGACATAGAAAAAGAAAAGAAAAGGGCAGCATAGGCTCAGCTGTAGCATAAGAATCGAGGTAAAGCACATCAATGCTGAAGCTATAAAAAAAAGAGAAAAAGAATTCTGTACAGAAATCAAGGACCACCAAGTGAAGAAGAAATAGAGAAGAATTTACCTGGTAGAATTTATTTTAGATAAAATTAATTACTTTTATCTGAACAAATTCTTGATCTTTCATCTAAAATTAATTCTGGTTATTTCTTTCTCTATTTTTAATTTATATTTTGTATATACATTTTTTTGTAATTAATTCAATAATTATGGCTGGCTGAATATTTATTGCTAGGGAATAAATTGAAACCCTAGATTAGGGTTTAAACTATAATTTTATTTTCTTTATTTCATGACATTGTTCCTTGACACTATTTTAATTGATATCATTTATATATATATTTCTGCTAGGTTTAATTTATCTGGTGCATTCCTTGTTCTAATTCCCTCGTAAGTGACAATATATAGGATTATTTACCTTCTAGATGACCATATAAATATACTAGAATTTATATATATAAATTGTAGCTAAGTTAGATAACAATTCACCTAATATTTTTGCGACTCTAACCAAAGTAGTAAAATGTTTAGATACGTGTGGGTCAAGGAAAGAAAATACACCTAGACATGCTTGGTATACTAGTTTGGATACTTAGATTGACAACCTTCAAATTATACTTATTGCATAATATAGTTAAATATAGGAGACGTTGTTACTGCTATACTGCAAGTATTTAATAGGATTAATATTGGTGCTTTGTCATATTATTTAATTAAGGGAATTAATATAAGGTGTATGGAATTGCTTTTGGTGTACAACTTGGTTGATCTCCTTCTCATGATTAAATATTGGCTTAGAAATTAATATTATATTTTGACCTAATCTAGTGGTAGATTTCAATTTTCCTAGCATATTTATCATATCTGTGGTTTTCTATTATTTCTATCATTATTTTATTTTATTATGTTTATTACTTTTACTATTTTAATTATTTTATTATTTGATAACCCCCATAACTATTTTTATTATTTATTTATTTATTGTTATTTAGGGTTTTATTTTTATTTTTATTTTAAGCTAGTTAAATAGAGGTGAGCTCTCTCAATCCCTCGTTTATAACGATACCCTTAATTGCCAGTACTACTATTGATAACAAGCGGGTTTAAATTACGTGTCAACTATGGCAACGCCCCGTGGTGGACGTTGGTGCAAAGGGTGGCAGGGGTTGAAGTGGGGCTGATTGGGAGGGTAACTTTGCACAGCCAGGGTGGCTCATGTAGGGAAAATTGAGGAAGGAGGGAGGCTCAGTTCTATAGAGGGTGATGTAGGGAATGCTTAGGTGGACGACAGCGATGGTCGACGACGGCGGAGTGGGTATCTGATTGGGCGGTGGAGTAAAGGGTAAAATTCTAGGATACGAAAAAAAAACTCAATCAAGGCTATCAATGGGGGTATTTATAGGGTTAAAGGAGGGGGATAAGGGCAGAGGAGAATAGGAGAATAAGGGCAAGTAGGTGAGGGCACACTAGTCGACAATGGCGGGCCGACATAGGTCTACTATGGTAGGTTGCGATTGGCCTGGGAGAGAGAATGGTGAGCAAGAAGAGAGGGAGGTTGGTTGGGTTGAAACAGTTGGCCGATTAGTGGGGAAGAGAGGGAAAGAATGGTCAGTCAATCGGGCATGGTCGGTGGCAAAAATAACAGCGTAGGTCGGGGAAGAAAAAGTTGTAGGTCACGAAGGGGCGTAGGTCTGGGTTGTGTAGGAGGAAGAAGATTGGGCTGCAGGGCTTGGCCAGGTCGGGGAGAAAAGGGAGAAAAAGAGAAAGGAGAGGAAGGAAGGAAGAAAAAGGAAAAATGAGAGGAAAAAAGGAAAAAAAAAAGAATAAGGGAAAAAGAGAAAATAGGTGGGTTGGGATCAATTAAAATATTTTGGGTATTTGGGATATTTAAAAATAATAATATTTTAATAAAATAATATTTAATTCCCTTTTTAGGCTAATTTAAGATTTTTGAAAGATTTTTCCTAAATTTTATTTTAATTAGCAAAACACCCTACTTTTTCCTAGTTAAATTATTTATTAATTTTCTCTTGATTTTTCCGTGTTTACTCCCTCTTATTATTTTGATAAAATAATTTATTTAATTAATTTCTATAATAAATCATTAATTAGCTATAATTCTGAAATTAAGATTTTTAGGGTATTTCAGCCTTGATCGATCTTTTGATTTCACAACCCAAAAAATCCCTCCCGTGCGCCACGGCTCTATCAGACGCCCTCGCCGTCGTCGTTGCCCAGTGTCATCGCTCAAGCCACCATAGTACCACTCCCTACATCACCCTCTACCAAAGTACCCTTCCCGAGCAGCCACACTTCCACCCCCGCCGCCCTTCACTCCACCGTTTGCCACAACTCCAGCCGCAACCACCAGCTCTTACACCTCCCAAAATTCCCTACAGACCTTCCTCTACCCTCCTTTTACCTTTCCTCCCTCTCCTTCTTCCTTCCTCCCCTTCCACCACTCTCGACCACCATAGCACCGCCGCCTTTGGTCGCACCACCACCCTCATTCCAACCCTCTTAACTTGGGCAACCTCAATCACCCTAACTTCCACCATCATTCCCCTTCTCCTATTCCCAACACTCATCTATACACCTTTACTCCCTCTTTCCCCACCGCCACTGCCACTGACATGCGCCGCCAGTCACCACCAACCCTAGGTAGCACCCTAAACCCTCTCAACCCTTAAACTCTAATTATGCAAGACTTATTTATTTTAATAGTATATTATTATTATTATTATTATTATTATCATTATTATTATTATTATTATTATTATTACTACTACTACTACTACTACTACTACTACTACTACTACTACTACTACTATAAAGGGTTGAAACCCTATTTTACCATTATTTTGATTATTATCATTATCATTATTATTATTATTATTATTACTATTATTATTATCATCATCATTATTATTATTATTATTATTATTAAGGGTCGAAACCCTATTTTACCATTATTTCGATTGTTATCATTATTATTATTATTATTATGGTAAAAATATTCAAACCCTTTTATTATCATTATTTCAAATATTACTTTTATTATTTTTATCCTTAGCAATATTATTATTTTGTTAATGTTACTATAATTACATTATTATTTTATCCCTAACCTAATTATTAGTCTTACCCTTAAAAATACTAGGGTTTCTATTACTTGGGAGTATTAGTATTACTATTATTATTAAAATTGCTATTTTTGCTATAAATAGTGTTAGTACTATTATTAGAGGAAATAAAGCTATTAGATTTAATAATATAAATATGGCTATAAATATTATTAAAAACACTATTTTTCACTTGTAAAGTTTCCTTTAATAATAGTAACCCTAATCTTAGAATAAAATAGGAAATAATAGTATTTTGGTAGGAGGGAAACTAATCCTTAGTTTTTTTCCTCTTATAGGTGAAACCAGTCAAAACTCTAAGGAGGCATAGGAGCATGCTCCAAGACCGGTAACGTGCTAGGTAAGAGTGTAGCTAAGGCCTTATGTGTGCTATGTGTCTTATGTGCCTTAGATGCCATGTATAATGATATGTTATGTATCTTGTGCTATTGGTTTAACTATTTTATGTGTAGTGCAACTTGGATAGAGGTATGCTCATGTGATTTCTTATGGTATGTGTTTAATATGTATATGCGGTAGAATGTGATGTAATATGATGTGGCCCTTTAGGACATGCATGTAAGAATATTTAATGTGGTATTGTGAGATGGAAATATGAAAAAGAAAAATGGGAAAGTAAGTTGGCTAACTTAAGTGGGATTGACCTAAATATTCCATGATCCATGAGTGGATGAATAAAAGGAGACTTTAAATAAAATGAAAGAATGGGAGAATTTAGGGTTTTGTATTAAAAAACTTTATAGGTTTGCATGGGATGGATAGAGTATGCATGGGGGTAAATTTTACGTATGGAGAGTTGATTTGGGGTGTGAGGAATGAAATGGAAGAGTTGTTTGGGTGATTGGAGGCTTTTGGTGAAAAATAGTACGTGAGATAGTACAATGGTGCATAGGAGATCGAGCTAGGGTTTGGGAGGAAACCCTAATCTAAAAAGGTAGGGAGAGGAAAAATAAATAAGGGTGAGGTGAGAATGAGATGAGGATGGAGGATTATTAGGTGAGGGATGAGTATGTGAATCATGGGAAAATAAAATTAGAAGGTGAGAAAGGGAGGGGTGACATGTGGAAAGGAGGATGTTAAGGTTTGGCGTGGCTACCTAGGGTTTCGTGGTCACACGTGTACTTGGGGAGTAAAGTGTGATGATGAGGGTTGAATCTGAAGGTTATGATGTGTGGGGTGCTAAAATAGTTTGGGTTGTGTGAGCTAGAGAAGGATGGCCCATATAGGCCCAAATTAGGGTTTCTAGAGAAAACCCTAGGGTGAGGCAGTGAGTGGACTTAGTGGTGTTAGGTAGTGGGCCTTGACCCACACACTTAGGAGTTGGGCCTCTAGTGTGAGTTAGGGAAAGTAGGAAAGGATATTGGGGCAAGTTAGGAGGAGCGGGAGTCTCAGGATATGGGATAGACCCTCTTGGAGGATAAGTGTTGATGGAGTTAATCATGCATGTCTAGGGCGAAACTTTTGAATAAGACATGGTAAAATATTAATCATGTAAAGTGGAAGATTATTGAGTTGAGCCTAGATTGATCCACCAACATAATAGTGGCCAGGTGTCGGGGTGCCCTAGAGACCGATCAATTGGCATATAATAGTGGTTAGGTGCGTTCTGCCCTATAAGTGACCACTTCATCGGCTTTAATAGATGGGCATCCCGAGGTCAATAAACTAAAATCTAAGTTTTATAAGACATATAAAAACACTAAGTACATGCAGTTGAACACCATGAGAGTTGGGGTCAGACTGGTCCACCAACGAATAATAGTGGCTAGGAGCATTTTGCCCTAGAGGCCAATCCACCGGAATATAATAGTGATCAGGTGCATTTTTCCCTACAAGTAACCGATCCACCTGCTATAATAGTGGGGTTTCCATACTCGCATGGATTTGATAAAAAGCATGATGTGAAATGAGTACCAATCAGAGATTAAATCATTAATCTAACTAGACTACAATTTGGCATTTATTTATTTGAAATGATTGTATGTTGTTATGTTACCATGCTTGAATTATGTGTCTTTATGTGTTAGCCTTAGTGCATAGTTATCTTGCTCAGTACGTAGCGTATTGACCACCCGTTTCATGGGTGCTGCACATTCCCACAAGTAGAAGGCCCCTCTGACTTTGTGTAGGTTGGTGACACCATTTTTGGTGCCTTCGATGCTTATGAACATAGACTTGGCTCGATGATCGAGAGTGGCATGGCTGAATTTCCTCTTTATATTCTTCTATTTATTTAAGTTCTTCCATTTTGTATTGGGTTTCCTAGACTTAACTTTTATTGTTTGTAGACCTTATTCCTTTTATGGAACTTTAACTAGGTACTCTAGATTGTAACTCTTTCTCACGTACTCTGATTTCTATCTATAACTATTTTACTTTTTTACTAGAGCCTTGCTTTGAGTCTGAATCATGATGATTGTTAAATTTCTTTTAGCCTTATGGTTAGTACGGGAATAGCCGAGGGCTAGGCCTGTACTGATCACAATGGTAACATCCTCGAAATTCACAGGTTTTGATTTAATTGCTTCCACTAAATCTTAATTAAAACAAAAAATATCAGTAGTAAATTTTGGCGGTGCCCCATCTGCCCCTCCCCTTCCTTTCTTTCCTTTCCTCTCTTTCTTTGTCTCGATTTTCTTTTCTTTTTCCTCCCCTTGAGTGGCCCAAGCTTGCACATAACCCCCTTCTTTTCCTTTTCTCTCCCTCTTTTTTTCTCTTCTTTCCCCTCCAGCCCCTACCTCATTCTTCTTCCCTGATGAATGCAACCACGCATGGTTGCTTCGCAACCCTCCCTCCTAAAATCCCCACAACCCCTCACCTACTCCCCCAACCCTATGAATCTACCCCTACCTCCCTTGCCATACTATTGCTCCGACCTGCATGCCGGCCAGTAGCCACTAACCCCCTCCCCTTGTCTTATTCCCTCTCTTGTCCACTTCCCCAACCCCTACACCTATAAATAAACTTTCCCACTCCCTTATTTCATCTATTTCTCTCTACCAATCCACTCTCCCTATCCTTACTCCCACCGCCCAAACACCTGTCACTACCGTCGCCACCGTCACCACTAGGCCACGCTGCTATCACCACACCTTCCCTTCCTCTTCCCTATATCACCTTACACCTGATGATGACTCCTCTAACCCTCCTTCCTCTTCATATTCTCTCCCCACTTTTGTAAAGTGGGCAGCTCGAGCTACCCTTTTGGACCTCCCTCTGCCACCTACGCCACCTTGCGCTGCTACCACCACAACTATCACCACCATCCCTACCTCCTTTCCTATCCAAAAAACCCTCCCCTACCTTACCGCACCACCACTTCCCTATTTCTCCCCTCTCCTTTCTCCTCTTTTCTCTTCTTTCCCTCTTAGCCACCACTGCTACCACCACCATGTCACCGTCGTGAAGCCAACACCACCACCACAAACCCCCTGACCTAGGGAACCCTACCACCTAGGGAACCCTAACTCCCCTCCTCTTTTTCCAACCCTAAAAATCCTATTTTTGCACCATCCTCCACCACCACCATGCGTCATCGATGCTCCCCTCTCACATTTTATCCCTTTTAGTTATGCACTTCTCCCTCTTACTTACTTTGTATATTTTATTTTTAATAATTTTTATTAGTAACATTATTATTATTATTACTATGTATATATGATTAAGGAAATAAAGAAAAAGGAAGAAGAATTAAGAAGAAGGTGAAATGAACAATAATGCTCTCTTTATAGGTTTTGAGCAAAACATTCCCAGTGAGGAGGCATTGGATTTGTGCTTCAAGCCTGGGGTCTAACTAGGTAAGGATATGGTTATGGCTTAGGTTTTTTTGTAAATCTTGTATGTATAGATGTATTAGTATGTTACGTGTGAATATATGTGAATGTGAACTAAGTATGTGTGTGGTGTAGCTTGGCTTACAAGGAACTAAGGTATGGTGAGCATGATTTGTATTATGTGAAATATGTGTGATATAACTTGTTATGGATGACATGTTCTTGCTTATGGTTGAGATTGTATGACATATATACTTAGAGGCCTTATGTGGGTTTGATTAGTTATGGGGACTAAAGAAAGCAAAGAGGGTGGAGTAATTGAGGAGAATTAGGAGAGATGCCCTAAGGGTATTATAAAACATGGTTGAGAAAATAAAGGGAGAAACTAATAAAATGAAGGGTTAGGATAAAATCTTGCATGGGGAGTGTGAGCTTTACATGGGGTGTATGAGCTTTACATGAGGAAAAACCTTATGTGGGGAAATCTAGTTTGAGGGTTTACCATGGGGAGGAAAGTGTATTTTGGGTGATTAGTGCACATAGAAAAGAGTTAGTACGTGGGTTGATGGAAGTATGTATGGGAGCATAACTAGGGTTTTTGGGGGAAAACCCTAAGGATAGGGGTGATGTGGGAGAGGTTAAGGAGGTTGGTTGAACATTGGGCTATGATGAGGGTGTGTCACATAGAGGGTATGAGTCAAGTCAAATGGAGGGTTGAGTTGTGTAGGAGAAGAGGGTGTGGAGGAAAAATGATTTTCATATGTGGGAGTTGAGGAGTCGAGTTGTAAGGTTTGGAGTGGGTTGATTATGGTGATGGTGTTGGAATCAAGGGGGGATATGGAATGAGTAGAAGAGGTGAGGCTAGGTTCATATAGGACATATTAGGGTTTTAAGGGAAAACCCTAGTGGGCAATGGTGAGCATAAGTGGAGAAAGGGGTCAGTGGGCCTTAACCCATATATGTAAGGGTTCTAGATTTGTTTGTAAGTACGGTGAAAAGGTGTATGTGGGTCCTAGAGTCTTGGGGAATTTAGAGGTCACAGGTTAAGGGATAGAGTCTTCCAAGTATCTAAGTTGGTAGAGTGGTAATGAGCCAAGAGTGCTTGTTAGGGTGGGCATGAATAGATGGGGGTTACTTGTTGAATAAGACATGAATAAAATACTAATCACTTAAAGTGGAAGAGTATTGAGTCAAACCCAGAATTAGGATGGTTACTGCAATTCTACCAGCTATAATAGTGGCAAGGAGTGTTTTGCCCTGGATACCATTCCACTGGCTATATTAGTAGCCAAGAACATTTTTTCCTGGAGTAATATTCCCATTCCAATGGTTATAATAGGACGTTCACCATAAATTATCATCATCCAAGATACTAATTACTTATAGTTGAACACTACGTGGTTTGGAACTAGACTTAGGATGTTTACCATTCCACTGATTATAATAGTTACTAGGAGCATCGTGCCCTTGAGATTTTCATGATTATCATTCCACTAGTTATAATAGTGGCTAGGTGCGTTCTAGCCTAGAGTAGTTATTTAAGTTCCATCGGCCATAATACTGGAGTCTCCGTACTCACATGGATATAATTTGAGAGATGTGTATAGATGGTACTAATGGCTTGAATTCTGATATTGGTGATTAATATAATAAACTTACTACTTGTATTATCTGTATTTTATGTGATATTCTCTATCTTAGTTGTATGGTTACCTTACTCAGTGCGTAGCATACCGATCACCCCTATTATAGGTTTTGCTCATTCCCACAAGCAGTGGCCCCCTCCAAAGTCTGTGTAGGTAGGTGATGAGGCCCTTGCAGATTTTGATTCCTATGATGAGTTGGTTGCGGTAGAGTGACATTCTGATGTCCCAGGGAAGGGGCCAAAGAGGGTGTAGTCTGGACTATTTATCATTTTTTGTTTCTATTGTTTTTATTTCCCTATAGCAGGGCATTGTCTTGTATTTCATTTCACTCATGTATTAACCTTAACTTTTGTGCGCTCTGGTTTCTGTAGTTAATGCTAAACTACTTATGTTTTTAATCCTCTTTCACTATTGATCCTCGTATCTTTTAGCCTTATGATCAGTATGAGGCTAGCCAGGGGTCCGTCTTATACTAATCATGGCAGTAGCACCCCCAATTTTAGTGTATGATTTTTCTTATCAAATGAAAATTTTCAACTATAAATTTTGGGGGTGTTACATTTATTATTACTGCAATGACAATGTTATTGTTATTACGAGTATTTAGCCTTTAGGGAAGGGGTATTATGGAATACTAATATTGAGTTTGTTAGTCAGTATGTCTTGATGGCAGGCAGGTGAATAGGGGAGGGATAATTTTGGTAGGATGGTTAGGGATTAAATAGGAGAGGTGGTCGGGTAGGAGAAAGGGGGGATTGGAAGAAGTGGGAGGAACTATGTACTCGAATGTCTGGCGTGTATCCACGGTTTCTAAATTCTTAATATACATTACCTCTTCCATCATTTGTGTTGTTACTGTTGTTGTGAATGTTGTTTCTTCCTAAACATTCACTCGTTTACGATCCCATCTTGTAATTGTGAGGCTCAACCTTAGCATCGTATTCTTCCTACAGTGGTTGCTTATCTTTGGAATCTCCAAAACACATTACTGGTTGTTATAATATATATAAATTTTGAATGCCCTACTTCCACATTGTGGAATAAATGCTAAATAGCATCACCAACACTTGAAGAGCAATCCTTTTTTTATGTATTGGGGAACTAAAAATACCCTATAGGGGTGAATAGGATTTTGTGAAATGGGAATAACTAAATTAAAATTTAACACTTGATGTAAAGTGGTTGAAGAGTAAATTACTCCTTATGTCCACTACCAAAAGGTTCACCCTTTTGGATTTTTGAAATAGTGATGTGTTTCATTAATAATCAATCTTCTCTTGGTTTATGAGACTTACAATCTCAATGACCTTGTCAAGAGATGATTTACATATTCACCTATTTATCTTCTCTAGACTCACTAATTACATCTCTCAAGAATGATAGGCAAACACTCACTAACCCCTTTGATTGATTTTTGAGAGGAGGTTGTAATAAATGTAAAGGGACCTTATTTATATGGACTCCCCTTGTGTATAGTTGTTAGATACAAATTGCCAAAACCCTATCTTGCCCAAAAGGTATAAAATTAGCATTTAATGCTAATCAATCCATTGGTTTGGAGAAAATAGGCGATCAATTGTACGGCCAATCAATCTATTTGCTCCACCAATCTATTTTTCATGTTTCAACTAAAATAGAAATTTACCATTGTGCGAGCTAGTCGATCGGTTTGACGCTCTATACGGTTGGTCCTAAAACACATATGAACATTGTCCTTGTATGGTGAGACTAGTTGATGTGTTTTATTTATTAGTCGATTGGTTTGGAAAAAAATAAATCAATTTGTTTAAATAGAGAAGTGATAGGTTTCTACAAAAACAAAACCCATGGATTAGTTGGCCAAACCATTCGATCATTTGTCAACTAGTCGATAATTTACCTAAACCAGTAGACGTGTTTAAATAGATATAAAATGGGTACCTATAAGATTGAAACCCATGAATTGGTTGGTAAAACCAGTTGATCGGTTTCTCAACTAGTCGATCCGTTTTCCTGAACAGTCAATGTGATTAAACAGAGAAGAAATAGTTTTCTACAAGATTGAAACCCATGGAATGGTTGTTCAAACCAAACAATCAATTTAGCTAAATTAGTTAATCAGTTTTTCTGAACTAGTCGATGTGTTTAAATAGGGACAAACTAGGTTTCAACAATATTGAAACCCATAGACTAGTCGGTTAAACTAGTTGATTGGTTTCTCAACCAGTCAATTAGTTTGCCTAAACCAGTTCATGTGTTTAAGCAGAGATGAACTCAATTTCTACAAGATTGAAACACATGGACTGGTAGGTCAAACCAAATGATCGGTTCAAGGAAACCAATCGATTAATTTTATGAACCAGTCGATCCATCTGAGTTTTAACACAACTAGTAGCTTTATTTAAACTGGAACCAATCAATTTGTTTGGAAAATACTTTTAAAAGATTTATAAAATAAAATCATGTCGAGTATTTTTCAACAAAGATTTTTAAAGAGTTTTTGTTTGAAATATGACCTTTACTCAACTTAACTCTTTACAATATTGAAATGCTCTGAAAATCCTAATTTTAAGAATTCTAGTTAAATAAGGTTTTATTAGGAAAATTAATTAAATAGATTATTTTTATTAAAATAAAAGGGAATTAATTAGTGAAAATCATGAAAAAAATTAATAAATATTTTAATTAGGAAAATTTTGGGTATTTCAGCTAATTAAGGATTTTATTTTGGAAATTAATTAAATAAATTATTTTATGTAAATAAGAGGGAATAAATAGGTCCAAATTAATAGGAAAGTTATAAAAAATTTAATTGGAGAAAATTAGAGTGATTTGCTAATTAAAATGAAATTTATAAAAATCCTTTCAAAATTATTAAATTAGCCTAAAAAGAGATTTAAATATTATTTTATTTAAATATTATTATTTTTAAATATCCCAAATATCAAAATTTATTTAATTAACCCAACCCACTATTTTTCTTTTTTCCTTTTGCCTTTTTCCTTTTCGTTCTATCATTTTCTTCTTCTTCGTTTCTTCTCTTCCTTAACCGAATCGGGTCTGGGTACCGTGGCCCAAAACTCCCTTTTTTTTCTTCCTTTGGTGGCCCAGAATGTTGCGCCATTTCTTTCCTCTTTTCCCCTAGAATGCAGCATTTCGACGTTCTTTTTTTAGCAGTCGCCTGGTCCGTTTATTCTTCTTTTCTTCCCTAGACCATCTGGTCCGCACCCCCACCTTCTTCTTCACCCCTCTTCTTCTTCCCTGTCGTCGACCTGCAACAGCTCCGTTATTTCCACCGCTGACCATTCCCATTTGAACGGTTGTTTCTCCCTTCTTTTCCCTGCCGTTTCGCCAGCCATGCTAACCCAACCTACTCCCCCCTCTTCTCGTGTAATTCCTCCTTTTCCTGCACAACACCTTGCCACATTTTTTAAATTCTGCCGGCCAACCGTCGCCACCAGTGATCCTAACCCTACCTGCCCTATTCCCTCGCCGACCCATAGATCTTACCTTCTAATTTAAACTCCATAAATATCCTTAACCAGCTTGAACTTGGGACTTTTTCCCACAACCTAGCAAAATCACTCTCGTGTGCCACCGTCGGCCAACTTCACCACCTACTCTACCCACCTAAGTACTCCCTACACCACCCTCTAACTAACTACACCACCCTTCTCCCTCGATTTTTCCTACACGAGCCACCCTGTCCGTGCAAAGTTTCCTTCTCAATCAACCACTTCTCCGCCCCTTCCACCCTTCACGCCACCGTCCACCACTGCCCCTTATACCTCCCAAAAATGCCTGCAGACCCTCCTCTACCTCCTCCCACTCTTATTTTCCTCTTCCGCCCTCTCCTCCTCTCTTTCTCTTCTTCTTCCACCTTCAGCCACCATCGCCGCCGCCGTGCGCCACCACCCTCATTCTACTCCTCTCCATCTAGACAGTTACAAACACTCCTACTTCCACCCTCATTCTTCCTCTCTTTTTCCCAGCCCTTAACTTTTCCTCTTTTCTTTTCTTTTTCCGGCACCGCCACCGCCATGCACCACTGTCGATGCCGCCTATCACTGCCAACCTAAGGTGGAACCCTAAACCCTAATAACCCTTTTTCACTATTTATACAAGCCTTATTTATTTTATTTTAATTTAATTCAATTATTTTGAATATATTACTACTACTACTCCTACTACTACTATTATTATTATTATTATTATTATTATTATTATTATTATTATTATTATTATTATTATTATTATTATTATTATTATTATTATTATTATGGTATTATTATTATTTATATTGAGGGCTGAAGCCCTATCATACTCTTATTTCAATTATTATTATTATTATTATTATTATTATTATTATTATTATTATTATTATTATTATTATTACTATTTCAAGTAGGGTCTGATCCCTACCTTACTTTACTCTTGGTTTATGCTATTATTAGTATTATTATCATTATCATTATTATTATTATTACTTTGTAATTACTATTATTTTATTATTATTATTATTACTATTTTTATTATTAACGTTACTAATATCATTATTGGTATTATTTTAGCGAAGGATTGAAGCATTTATTCCACCATTTATTTCAAATCATATTATTATTATTATTATTATTATTATTATTATTATTATTATTATTATTATCGTTATTATTATTATTTTTACTATTATTAATATTATTTTTAGTATCACTATTATTATTATTATTATTAGGGTAAAGTCTTCAAGCCTTATATTATCAACTTTTACAATATTATTACTATTTCTTATATCTTTAGCAAGATTAGTAATTAGTTAATGTCTTAGAATAAATTAGTAAATAATATTAATTTAGTAAGAGGGAATTTAATATTTAGTTTTTCCCTCATATATAGGTGAGACCAGTCAAAGCCCTAAGGAGGTGTAG
The DNA here is from genome assembly GCA_039764185.1 of Tamarix austromongolica. Lineage (NCBI taxonomy): Eukaryota > Viridiplantae > Streptophyta > Magnoliopsida > Caryophyllales > Tamaricaceae > Tamarix > Tamarix austromongolica. The sequence goes on along the minus strand of CM077819.1, from coordinate 89,922,769 downwards.
GAGCATGCTCCAAGACCGGTGTCATTTTAGGTAAGGCTGTAGCTAAGGCCGCTTGTATGTAACGTGTTTTTATATGCCTTGTATGCCATATGTCATGATATATGATGTATACTATGTGTATTGTTATAACTAATTTACGTGTTGTATGATTTGGAGTTGAGGTATGTTCATATGATATTTTATGACATGTGTATGATATGTATAAGTTGTGTTTTTGATTTGAATTGATGTGGCCCATAAGTGATAAGTGTGACTTTTGCATCTTATTCCTAAGGTTTATAAGAGTTTTTACCTCTAATTTCAATTGGAATTCTCCCTTTTTTGCTCTAGTTACTGCCTTTGTATTGTGAAAATTTGCAGGGTCTCAAGCAACAAAAAAATCATGAAGGATGGAAAAAAGAAATAAGCTTAAAGGGAGAAGAAAGGAGAAAAAAGGAGCGAAGAGGAGCAAAAGTTAAAGCGGAAAGAGATTTAGAGCTAAAATGTAAATTCTGGAATAAAATGAAAGCAAGAATGCATATTTAAAGTATATGGGCATGAAAGAAGTGTAATTTATATCAGGAAATAGTCTGAATTTGGAGACGCTTTCAACATCAAAGTTGTATACCTTTTTAACAGCTTTCCAACACATCCAAAATCAGATTAATTGGAGTTATGAGGAAAACGTTATGGTTACAATAAGCACCATTGTCAAAGCTGACACGGGAAGCCCGTCTTTATCAATACCCTAGGGATCCATGAGGCGGTAACATAAAAACTCTCATTCTAATATCTCACAGCAGCCTCCACTCCTTTTCTTTTCTCTCTTCTCTATCCTCTTCCCCAATTCATCAAGATCTCTCTTATAAATTAGAGACCGAGGTTCAAGAAGTTTAATTTTTACAAGAATTTGTGAACATCAAGGGTATTATCTAATGATCTTTTCTCTATCTATGGAATCTCTTGTTGTTTTAAATATTCTTGCTATGAATTTGATGGGCTAGATCTTATGCTAAGGTGAAGGGAAATTTTCCCCAATCCTAATGTGTTGAATTATTGCATCCTTTTTTATTCAATTCATAATCTATGTGTTGTGTTTATGATTGATGGATGGATTTATGAACCACGACCGGGTTCCGATTTTTGGTGTGGGAAATACCGGTGAGATCAAGAGATAATCCAGTATTAGACCCAATAGCACAATGGGAGATTAAATTATAGGTCGAGAGACGATCGATTTGACCTCTACAACAATAAAGGAGGAAACTTTATGGACTTTAATGCATTACATTCTATTAGACTCTAAGCTAGAGATAGTTAGGGCCATAGATATGTAATAGGGTGGTTGTAGCTTGAGAAAGCACAACACTTTCTATCCTAGTTGGCATGATTGATTATGATTGTTGAATTATTTTGTGATGTGATATTCGATTACATGTGAGGATCGGGGGCGATGAACCGGAACCTTATCTCTTCTATTTATTTGAGTGACTTGAGTGCTATTTTCCTTTCTTTTTAGCTTAGTTAGTTATTTTAGCTTACAACTTATTATTTCATATCATCTCATAGTCTAGACATAACTAAGTTCTATCATTGTCCTAGTGGTCATTCACCAATCCCTGTAGGATCAACCTTGACTGCTACTCTGACCCCGTACACTTGCGGGTAGGAACGTGTCAATAAGACCTGCATGCTAGGTTATGTAACATGTTGATATGGAGTGAAATGAGGTGGAGTTGACCTAGGTGTTGCATGATCATGAGTGGCGGAATCTAGGGTTGCATAGAGGAATCTAGGGTTTGTATAAGGAATTTACATTTTCACGTGGAAGTTTTAGGGTTTGCATGAAAAGTTCGAAAGGTTACATGGGGTGTGTAAAGTCTACATGGGGGTGAATTTTACGTATGGAAAGTTAATTTGAGGTGTGAGGAAGGTGATGGAAGTGTTTTTTGGGTGTTTGAATGCTTTGAATGAAAAATAGTATGTGGGATAGTATAAGAGTACATAGGAGACCGATCTAGTGTTTTGTGTGGCCAGCTAGGGTTTGGTATGGCTACTTAGGGTTTCGTAGTGACATGTGTTCTTGGTTATTAAAGTGTGATGATGAGGGTGGAGTCTATGGGTTGTGATGTGTGGAGTATTAAGAAGGAATTGGGTTTTGTGAGATGGAGTAGGATGGGCCACTTAGGCCTAAACTAGGGTTGCTGGGGAAAACCCTAGAGTAAGGTAATGAGTGAACTTGGAGGTGTATAGTAGTGGGCCTTGACCCACATACATCAGAGTTGGACTTTTAATGTGAATTAAAGTAAGGAGGAAAGGATGTAGGGTTGAGTTAGATGGTGTTTGAGGGTCACGATGTGGGATGGGGCCTTTAGAGGATAAGCGTAAAGGGAGTTAGTCATGCATGTCTAGGGTTAAAATTCTGAATAATACACCAAAGACATTAATCATGTAAAGTGAAAGAGTATTAAGTCGGTTCCCACCGATCCACCTGTTCGAAATAGTGGTTAGGGCGCTTCGTCCTATGTGTGTCCGATCCACCAGCTATAATAGTGGTTAGGGTATGTTACCTTATGCGGGTCCGATCTACCGGCTATAATAGTGGTCGATTTCGAGTTCAATAAACCAAACCCTAAAGTTTCTAAGACACAAAAGACATCAAGTACTTACAGTAGAACACCATGCAAGCCGGGGCCAACCAATCCATCTGTAAGAAATAGTGGTTAGGGCATCTCGCCCTATATGTGACTAATCCACCGACTAATAATAGTGGTCAGGTGCATTGTGCTCTGTGCGTCTCCGCTCCACCGACTATAATAGTGGGGGTTCTCATACTCGCATAGACTTGATAAATAGCATGGTGTGGAATGAGTATCTATAAGAGATTAATTAATAAATTAATTCGGATTATAAATGGCCTTCAATTATTATTTCTCTGAAGTGATCGTATGTTATTTTATTATTATCTAGTTTTAATTATGTTCTTGTATGTGTTGGTCTTAGTACACTGTTACCTTTCTCAATACATAGCATACGGACCACCCCTTTTATAGGTGTTGCTCATTCCCACGAGTAGGAGGCCGTTCAGACTTTGTGCAGGTGGGCAATGCCTATTTTGATGCCATTGATTTTCATGAGGTATCAAGCGGGGTTGAGTGATGATCATAGGCTTGATTGATTATCGGAATGGCATGGCCAAATTTTCTACTTATGATATTACTATTCCTTTATATCATTTCTCCTATGTATTGAATTTTCCATATTCAAACTTTAAAGTTTGTAGATATTATTTCCTTTCCATGAACTTTGATTTTATACTTCAGATTATGTAAACTTTTTATGTGTACCCTGATTTCTGTGTTATGAAATTTTGGTTTAAGTATTAATATGTGTTTGATGATAATATTTTCTTAACTTTAGCACTTGGCACTAGAACTATAGGAGTGAACCAGTCTAGTACTAAGTCTGGCGGTAACATCCCGAAAATTCACGGGTTTTAATTTAAGTGCTTTTGTTTTAAAAAATAGTGAATTTTGGGGTGTTATAAATATACCTAAGATATATCAAATGTTGGGCTTCAAGTCTTAGTTCCTTTTATATTTGTTGATTAATATGCACACATGACATTACTTCACTTTTGAGGTTAAAAATTCACCCCTTTTTTATGATGATAAATAAAAAGTGCACAATTGTAAATGTGAAAGAGTAGTGAGTGAAACGATAGTCATACATTCACCAGTTTTATAGTTTTAATCTGAGACTCTTGGATTATCTCCCCCATTTGAACATCAGCAAAAGGTAAGAGCGGAAAGATCTTGAAAAGAATTTAGATAAGAAAACATTTCCCTTTTGCAAGTGTATAGATTAAAAGGAAATAGAATAAACTATGAAGATTTCGTGCATATAACATTCCCTAAGCAACATATATATGACAAAGAGGGATGGAATAGAAAGTTAAGTTTTCATTAACTAGTTGAATTCATAAGTACATGACATAGAGGATATACATTAGAAAGATACCAAGTATATAGTCAAGAGCATAGAATAGTATCCAAAGCCTAAGATACAAATAGAAAGACAAGACATGATCATAGAGGATATGAAGGCCTAGATGCTGAAGCTTTTAAACCCATCAACGTAGGCCCATGCTAATCATTGATGTCATCACTGGTAGTGGCCTAGGAGTCAGTGGATTAAACTACAACACGTTCAATATGTGAGGCCTCCATGAGATATGCATCATTTGTTAGATCTTCAATGGCTCCGCTGACGACATGAGTAGGAGAGGAAGAAAGGTCAAGATGGATTGTGGTGTCTCTTGGAGGAGCATCCATTCTTTCTCGAGGCAGTCCATGAGTAGGAGAGGGAGGAGGGGAAAAGTGAGGCTGGAATTGGGATCTAAGTGCATGCAGCTCTATCTCTATTTCTTTCTGGCGGTGATCCATGGCCGTAAGAATGGCTACAACCCCAAGAAGGAGGTTATGTACACCTACAAGAGTGGCATGGCTAGTGGAGGGAGACATATAAGGTGTATGAGAGATGGAAGGGGGGAGGTAGAGCAAAATAACCTCATGTGGATGAAGATGGAATATCCGATGGAGAAAGAGGATCATTCGATGGCTGGGGAAGATCATCAGTGGTGTATTGGGATGGTAGAGATTCAGACTGAGTAGAGAGTTGACCACTGCGGTGTAGTGAGGCAAGAACTTTAGGGGTGAGCTCAAGTGTTTGACCATCTAGAATCATTTGATAACCCGTGTAGATAAATGTGACCGCATAATAGATATTGAGGCCATTGTGTAGATGCAGTGGTATAGCTAGGAAGCTTGTGAGATTTAAACAAAAATCTTGAAGAACGAGTGTGATGAGCGATCTATATCCTAAGGCGGCTTAGTTTTGTCTCGCCATATGATACATATGCCAAAAGTTGTTTGCCCAAATCTAATGGGAGAGGATGAGAGGATGTGGTCCACTCCGTATCAATCTTTGAGCATCATATCCACTCCAGACCTTGCATGAGGGGATATAATGGAGGATACCATCTACTGACACGCCCATTTGAAGGGTGGGGGACAATAAGAGCTCTTGATGCCTCCATAGACAAAGTGTCGGTGGTGCGTATCCATTAGGATCTCATATGGAATGTGAGTATGCATCCATTCGACATAAGCAATTCAAGTGTTGATGTTGTAAGGAATCCCAAAGATGCATGCCAGCCTAGCTTCAACAAGGATGATAGGAGCGCCCAAGACGTGTGTGGTAATTATGCTCCGTAGCACATGGATATTAATATTTATGTATAATAAATGAACCAAGTCAAGATAGACTGGTCTTGGAGAGTAAAGAGAGGGAGAAGGTGAAGATCAACAAGAGCTTGCATGAAAGGAATTTTAAATTGATTTGTGCAAGAATTGACATCAATACATTTGCCAGGTAAGACCTTATATTTGTTTAAGGATTTAAGCCATTGTTTTTTATCATCAATAGTTCAAAAAATATGGGTGGAGTGAGGGGAGACCTTGATGGTCCAGACAAGCCAATTAGCCAATATTAAGGAGGATTCAATAGTGGAGAAGGAAGGGCAAGAAAAATGGCTAGGATGAGGTGGAGACGGAGGAACAATATCTTCCAAAGAGGATCAATATGAGGAGAATGTGGAAGAGGGAGCATGTGGAGGTGAAACTATCAGTTCCTCAAAGTGAACTAAGGTTTGAGATGGATCATCTAGTTGAGTATGAGCCCATTTCATAAAGAGTCACTGAGGTGGCTTATTTTATTTTTTTTGTCATGTTGCTGAGTGGCAGAGAATGGTGGAGGAGAGAAAATGGAGGAAGGAATGAGCACAAATTGGGGACAACAAAAATGGAGTTCAATCTATGTGCAAGGAGTGTTAGAATGATCGATTGTTGATTTAATATGATTGATTGAGCTGCAAGATAAATCAAGGGAGACAAATGTGAATAGATTGAAACTTAGGGTTGAAGGACGAAATTTCCTCAAGTCTGGTGAGTTCTAGGAAAATCGATGAAGTGGAGAGAACTTTGTGATGTTCTTGATGTTAATTTCAGTAAGAGAACTATAATTTGATGGAGTTTGATAGTGATTTGAGAATTTTAAAAGGAGAGTAGGTGAGGGTGCCGAGAAGGAATTGAAAGGTTTAGGGAAACTAAGGTAGAGGGTTTGAAGATTAGGAGAGGGTGTATTTATACCCATGACAAACTGAAATACCCTAAAACCCTAATTTAGAGAATTATGACAAATTAATGATTTATTAAGAAAATTAATGAAATAAATTATTTTATTAAAATAATAGGGAGTAATTAAGGCAAAATCAAGAGGAAATTTATAAATAATTTAATTGGAAGAAATTAAGGTATTTTGCTAATTAAAATGGAATTTAGGAAAAATCTTTCAAAAACCCTAAATTAACCTAAAAAGGAAATTTAATTATTATTTTATTTAAATTATTTTGAATATTCCAAAAATACAAAAATATTTTAAATCCCCTAACCCACCTACTTTTGTTTTCCTTTTTCCTTTTTTTTCTTTTTCCCCTCTCTTTTCTTTCCTTTTCTTTCCTTCCTCTCCTTCCTCTTTTTCTTTCTTTCCTCTCCTTTCATAGACTTAGGCCAACCCACCCCTATAGCCCAAACCCTCTTCCCCCTCCCTTCCTCCCGCACAGCCCAAGGCCACCTCCCTTTTTTCTCCCTTGCGACCAGGTCTGGCCCCCTCCTTTTCTTTCTTTCTTTTCCCCTATACCAACCGGTCCACCCACCCTTTATTCTATCCTTCTCCCTCTCCCCCGACCCTTTCTCTCCCTGAAGCCCAGCCCCTCCATTTCTTGTCATAGGCAAGCGGCCTTTGCACAGCCGTACACTGCCCTACCACCCCTATCCTCTTCCCTGTCACTCCCTCTCTCTCCTCCACCCAATCACGACCTCTCTCCCTCCTCACGCGTGCCTCTCTCCCTCTTCCTTTTTCCCTTCCCGATCTATCAAACCTACAAAAATGGTAGGCCCACACCAACCATTAGGCCCCCGACCGACAACTTATATGCGTGCTTCCAACCTTCCCTCTTCCTCCTCTGTTCTTCCCCCTCATCCTTGGCCTATAAATACCCCTCAACCAACCCTATTCAACTCTTTTTTCTCTCAACCCAAAAATCCACACCTCTTGTCACCGCAACCAGTTCAGCCATCTATTGCGCCACCACCTAAAACACCACCCAAACTACTCCCTACACCACTTTCCACCAAGATACACCCCTCACCACCCTCAATACTCCCTACACAAGTTGCCTTGGATGTGTAAAGTTGGCCATTCAACCAACCTAGCTTAACCCAGGCACTGCCGCCCTTTACACCCCGCCCACTGCCACTCACGCTGCAACCACCACCCTTTATACCCTCCAAAATCACTAGCAGACCTTCCCCTACCTCCCTCTCCTCCTCCCTTCCTCCCTTACCACAACTCTCGGCCACCACACCGCTGCTGATTGCACCGCCGCCTTTAGCTGCACCACCACCACCACTCCAACACTCTCCACCTAGGCATCCTCCACCACCTCAAATACCCTTTTATTCCCCCTCTCCTACCTTAAACACCCCATTTTCCACCTTCTCCCCCCTTTCCTCGTTGCCACCGTCGCTGATCACCACCAACCCTAGATGGTACCCTAACCCTTAAAACCCTAGTTGTGACACCTTTATCTCTTTTATTTGTATTATGATAATATCCTTATTATTATATTATTATTATTAATGTGGATATTCTTATTGTTATTATATCATTATTATTATTTTTATCATTAGTATTATTAAATACAGCTTTGAAAATATGAGTACTACTATTATTATAAATGGTCGAACGTTATTATTATTATTATTATTATTATTATTATTATTATTATTATTATTATTATTATTATTATTATTATTATTATTATTATTATTATCCTTATCAATATTATTATTGTGTTAATAATAAGATTATTGTATTATTATTTTTATCACTAACCCTATTAGTAGCCTTAACCTCAATAATACTAGGATTTCTATTACTATGAGTATTAGTATTATTATTATTAATATCACTATTTTTGCTACAACTAGTATTAGTACTATTATTAGAATAAATAAAGCTATTAGCTTTAATAATATAAATATGGCTTTAAATATTTAACATAAACCTATTTTGACTAGTGATACCATAGTAGGCTAACTTCAGAATAAAAACTCTATTTTTACTTGTAAAGTTTCTTTTAATAATAGTAGCCCTAATATTAGAATAAAGTAGGAAATAATAGTATTTTTGGTAGGAGGAAAATTAATCCTTAGTTTTTCCCTCTTATAGGTGAACCTAGTCGAAACCCTAAGGAGGCATAGGAGCTTGCTCCAAGATTGGTGTCATGTTAGGTAAGGATGTAGCTAAGGCCCTATATGTGTTATATGTCTTATATGCCTTGTATGTCATGTACCATGATATGTTATGGATCTTATTATTATCATTATATCTATTTTATGTGTAGCACAGCTTAGAGTTGAGGTATGCTCATGTGTGTTCTTATGGCATATGTATAATATATATATATTGTGATGTCGCCCCTTTAGGATATGCATGCTAGTATATTTAATGTAATGATATGGGGTGAGAGGAGGAAAAAAGGGAAAATGAGGAGTGGGTGACCAAGGGGAAGTAAGTTGACCAAAGGATATGGGATTGACCTAAATATCTTATGATCTATGAAAGGGAAAGTAAAAGAGGACTATGAATAAAATAAAAGAGTGGGTGAACTTTGCATGAAAATTCTAAGGTTTGTATGGGAGATTCTAGGGTTTGCATGAAAAATTTGATGGTTTGCATGGGGTGGATGGAATCTGCATAGGGATGAACTTTACATGTGAAAAGTTATCTTGGGATGTAAGTAAGGTAAGGGAAGATTTGCTTGGGTAATTGGAGAATTTGGGTGATAAATAGTACACGGATTAGTATAAGGGCGCACAGGAGACCTAGCAAGGGTTAGGGGGAAAACCCTTATTTGAGATGGTGGTGAAAGTAAAAATAGTTTGGTGTGGCCACCTAGGGTTTCATGGTCACAAGTGTATTTAGGGTAGTAAAGTGAAATGATGAGGGTTGAATCTAAGGGATCTGATGTGTGGGGTGTTAAAAAGTCTAAGTGTGTGAGGTAGAGAAGGATGGGCCACATAGGCCCAATTTAGGGTTTCTGAAGAAAAACATGGGTTAAGGTAGTGAGTGGAATTGGAGGTGTGAGGTAGTAGGCCTTGACCCACACACTTAGGATTTGGGCCTCTAGTGTGAGAAAGTGGAATAAGGAAAGGATCTTAGGGCGTGTTAGGAGGTATAGAAGTCTTAAGATATGGGATGAGCCCTCTTGAGAGGGTATGTGTAGATAAAGTTGGTCATGCATGTCTAGGGTGAAACTTGTTGAATAATACATAATAAGACACTAATAATTTAAAGTAAAAGATTATTGAGCCGGGTCAAGACCAATCCACTGTCATAATAGTGGCTAGGTGCCGGGGTAGCCTAAAGACCGATCCATCGGCATATAGTAGTGGTCAGGTGCGTTCTGCCCTATACCTAACCAATCCATCGGCTATAATAGTGGAGGATCCCGAGCTCAATAAACCAAACCCTAAGTTTGATAAGACATGTAAAAGATACTAAGTACTTACAGTGAAACACCATAAGAGTTGGGGTCATACCGGTTCATTGGCAAATAATAGTGGCTAGGAGCATCTTGCTCTAGAGAACGATCCACCAGCATATAGTAGTGGTCAGGTGCATTCTTCCCTATACGTTTCCAATCCACCAACTATAATAGTGGGGTTCCTGTACTCACATGGATTAATAAAGAGTATGGTGTAAAATGAGTATTGATCAATAAGCATTGATCATGCTTGTGTTATATGCCTTGTGTGTTGGCTTTACATGTATAGTTACCTTGCTCAGTACGTAGTGTACTGACCACCCATTTCATGGGTACTGCTCATTCCCACAAGAAGAGGGCCCCTCTGAGTTTATGTAAGTTGGTGATACTATTTTTGATGCCTTCTTTGCTTATGAGGCATCGGGTAGGGCTGAGTGTTGAGCATGGTCTTCGTCTGGGATCGAGAGCGACGTGGCCAGATTTACTTCCTATGTTCTTTTATTTTGTATTAGATTACTCAGACCTAATTTTTAATCGTGTTGTAGCCTTTGTTCCTTTTGAGGAGTTTTAATTATGTACTCTAGATTGTAAACTCTTTTCGCATACTCAGATTTTTATCTTATGAATTTTTCAATGTTTATATGAAGTCTTCCTTGAGTTTGAATTATGATGGTTGTTAATTCTTCTTTAACCTTATGGTTAGTATGAAACCAGCTGGGGGTTGGGTTTGTACTGATCACGGTAGTAATATTCTCAAAATTCACAAGTTTTGATTTACTTGCTTCCGTGAAACCCTTTAATAAAACAAATTTTTTAGTAGTAAATTTTAGGGGTGTCACATAAACCAACAAACTTGTTTGGGGAAAGCAGTAGACTATTCTTCCACCAATCGACTAGTGTGAAGTAACTGGTCAATTGGTTTTACATATGGACATAAATTAGTAAGAGCATGACTACCTTGATTTGGACCCACCTGTCGACTGGTATATCAATTGATCAACTGGTTTTGTCGATTAGTTGATTGGTTGCCCATTTAGGTGCTATTTTAGTTGTTATTTTGTGGTTTTTAACAACTCATTTGATATTATGCCATAAACTAATATATACATTTCATGATACATATCATATTGATTAAGAATCAAAAAGGCCATGTTTGGATTTGGATCTATGTTCTGGAATTAAGGCCATGATTTATCCTTTAGCTTAAGATTTTCACAATTTTGGGAGAGTTTTAATTTTATCATAAAATTGTCATCACAAGCTCTCTCCTAATGGTTGTGAATCATTCTTCATTTAAGGGTTTAGTGAATATGTCTCTCCATTGATGCAAAGTATCCACAAATTCTACACATACATCACCTTTTTCAATATGATATCTTATGAAGTGATGTCTTATTTCTATGTGTTTAGATTTTGAATGTTGAATAGGATTTTATATGAGACATATAACACTAGCGTTATCAAATTTAATTGGAATTCTTTCAAGTTTAAGGTTGTATTCACTTAATTGATGCTTTTTCCAAATTAATTGAGCATCATAAGCACCAGCAGCAATATATTCTACTTCAGTCGTAGAAAGTACAACACTAGATTATTTCTTTCTATGCCAACTAACTAGGGATTCGCCTAAAAATTGGCAAGTACCTTAGGTACTTTTTCTATCAACTTTGTAACCCGTAAAATCAGTATTAGAGTACCCTATTAAATCTAGAATAGTGTCACAAGGATAGAATAAGCCTAGGTATGAGTGCCAATTGGATATCTAAGGATTTTTTTTAATAACAATAAAGTAATATTCCTTGGGTTTACACTAAAATCTAGCACAAATGTATACACTAAACTTGATATAAGTTCTAGAAGCTATTAGATAAAGAAGTGAGCCGATCATACCTTGATAGCATATTTGATCAACAAGCTTACCTTTGTCATCCATGTTAAGCTTTATGGTATTAGCCACAGGAGTGTTGCATGATTTGCTTTCATGAATCTCAAACTTCTTAAGCAGTTCTTTTATGTATTTTTATTGATTGATAGAGATGTTATCTTTTGATTGCTTGATTTGGAGTCCAAAAAAATAATCTAACTCCCCCATCATGCTCATTTGAAACTCACTGCACATTAGAGTATAGAATTCCTTGCACATGGACTCGTTAGTAGCACCAAAAATGATGTAATCACCATATATTTGTGCATGGAATAAGTCCTTTTAATTTTGTTTAGAAAATTAGTTCTATCAATTTTTTTCTTTCAAAACTTTTGTCTAATAGAAATTTACTCAACCTTTCATATCAAGCTCTAGGAGCTTGTTTTATACCATAAAGTACCTTGTTGAGTTTGTAGACATGGTTAGGTTTTGAATTATCTTCAAAACAAGGTGGTTGCTTAACATATACTTCTTCTTCTATAAAATTGCTGAGAAAAAACTTTTGACATCCATTTGATATAATGTAAAGCGTATAGATGTTGAAAATGCAAGAGGCATATGCAAAGCCTCAAGTCTAGCTATGGGGGCAAAGGTTTCCTCAAAATCAATACTTTCCTCTTGGTTGTATCTTTTGGAAACCAGTCTGACTTTGTTTCTAACCAAACTCCCCCTTCATCTAGCTTATTTCTAAAGACCCATTTAGTCCTAATGATGGGTCTATTTGGAGGTAAAGGGAGTAATTCCCAAACTTGATTTCTCTCAAATTAGTTAAGCTCATCTTACATTGTGATGATCTAATTTTCATTGGTTATGGCTTCCAAGTGAGACTTAGGTTCCATTTGAGATAGAAAAGATAAATGATTATAAATGTTACCTAGTGATGATCTTGTTGCAATAACTCTTGCTAGATCCCCAATGATGAGTTATTGGGGGTTCCCATAGGCATATTCCCATGCTCAAGGAGATCATCTCTCACTTCATCTTCTTGTTGGGTGATTGGTAGTTCTTCTATTTCTTTCTCTTCTTCTTTTTCAACATTTTCTAACAAGTTTTCAACTTGAATTGAAGGATCTATTTCTTCCTCTTGTGTTTTCTACACACTAGAGTAGGATTCATCAGAAGCGATATGTAAGAATTCTTTCACTAACATTGTTCGTTTAATGAAGATCTAGTAAGCTTTACTATGTAAAGAGTACCCAGTAAAGATACCTTCATTAGCTTTGTAATAAAAGTTACCAAGGTTTTTCTTCCATCGTTGAGGACAAAGCACTTGCAACCAAATATGTATAGATAAATCACATTTGGTTTCTTACTTTTATAGAGATCATAGGGTGTCTTTTTCAAGATGGTCTATAGGAGTACTCTATTCATTATGTAGTTTGCAATGGCAACAGCTTCAGCCTAAAAATATTTTGGAAGCTTGGAGTCACATAGCATGGTCTGTGCAACTTCCTCTAGGGTTCTATTCTTCCTTCCTACCACCTCATTCTGTTAAGGTGATCTTGGTGCAGAGAAGTTGTGAGTGATGACATTTTAGTCACAACACTCCATAAATGTGGTATTCTCAAACTCCTTTCCATGATCGCTTCGTATAATATGAATCATTGTTCCTTTCTCTACTTGAATTCTTAATATTGATGCTGCCAACACCGATTACATTGCCTTTTGAGTTATCTCCAAAGGTTATGCTCCCACAATCATCTAGAGTAAGCTCGGAGAATATGGTTTGATCACCGATCATGTTTCTCAAGCATCCACTATCTAGGAACCATTTGTAGCTTTTTATATTGACCTTCAAGCATACTTGCAAGCACAAATATCCTAGTTTAGGTACCTTTTCAATGGGTCCTTACTATGCTAGTGTTTAATTCATACGGGATGATTTCCTTAGGTGCCCACACCTGCTTGAATTTTAAATTTATGTTGGTATGCTTTGAGAACTTGCATGACGAAGCAATATGGTTAATTTCTCCACACATATTACATAGGTTTTTCTTCTTATGAATAAATGTGAATTTTGAACCGTGTGCATGCCTATATGTTGTAGATGAATTCCCATCTTTCCCATATATAGTGAAGTTATTTGATGCAAGAAAAGCATTTACTTGATGAGATTTTGGGGCTCTCCCAAAGAAATTTTTTAGTGTTTAACCTTCATTCACTTTCTTAATTCTGGAGATATTACCGCCACACTTAGTACCAGACTGGTTCACTCCTACCATTCCAGTACTAAGTGTTGAAGCTAAACAGGGTTAAAATCAAACACAAGTTATCAATAAAACAATGAGAATCCTTGAGAGGACCCCCTCATAGTCATACAAAAATCAGAGTGCGATTTAAGAATTACAACCCAAAGAGTACGTAACTAAAGTTTTTCCAAAAATATAAAATACTGTACAATATAACATAACTAGAATAAAAAATGATACATGATCAAATCAAGGAAAAATAAAGTCAAGTCGAGTCGCTCTCAATCCCCACGTCAGGTCTAGGCTCAACGCTCAGCCCCGCCCGATGCCTCGTAAGTGTCATAGGCATCGAGGACGTCATCCCCTACCTGCACAAACTCAAATGGGTCTTCTGCTCATGGGAATGAGCAGCACCCGTAAAACGGGTGATCAGTACACTACGTACTAAGTAAGGTAACCATGCGCTAAGGCCAAACAAGCAAAGCATACAACATGACATGATCATATAAGCAACATCCAATAATACAGGTAATGAAAGCCGGCTATGGTCCAAATAGATGTATTCTTTGGATCTCTAGTAAATATAGTCGTTTCATATCATAATCTTTATCAATCCATGCGAGTGTGGGAACCCCACTATTATAGCCGGTGGACTAGTCATGCAAGGCAAAACCCTCCTAGCCACTATGATTCACAGGTGGACTGGTCATACAGGGAAAAATGCTCCTGGCCACTATTATTTGCTGGTAGACCGGTCTGACCCTGACTCACATGGTGTTTCACTATAATTACTTCATGTCTTTCCCATGTCTTATCATCATTACGTTTGGTTTGTTGAGCATGGAAACCACCACTATTTATAGTCGGTGGATCGGTCACGTAGGGTAAAATTCTCCTGGCCACTGTTATTCGCTGGTGGACCGGTCATGCAGGGTACCCTGGCTCCTGGCCACTATTATTCGCCAGTGGACCAGTCTGGGCCCGGCTCAACAATCTTTCTCGTTAAATGGTTAGTATCTTATTCATGTCTTATTCAATAAGCATTTCACCCTTGACATGTATGTCACCAACCTTCTACTTCTATCATCTCAAAGGGGCTCGTCCCATATCTTGAGACTCATGCGCCCCTTACCACACCTCGACATCCTTTTCCCCTTACACTTACCCATAATGAAATCCCAACTCCTAAGGGTGTGGGTTAAGGCCCAACACCTTATGACATCAAACCCCACCTAGTATCACCATCTAGGGTTTTCCCTTGAAAATCCTAATTGGACCTATATGGCCCAACTTCCTCTCACTTACACTACTATTAATTCATTTATTGCCCAACACCTTATCTCATTTAGATTTACTCCCAAATCATATCACTTTACTTGTCGATTTCACAGGTGACAGTAAAACCCTAGTTGGCCGCTTCAACTCTAGTACCTTTCTTCCCCCACAAGTAACCTCTCTATTTTTCACCTAATATTTCTTCATTCCCATGGCACCCATACTTTTCCCTCGTATAATAAATTCCCACTCTTAACCCGTACTCCACTATCCATTAATTATTTTTACTTCCACATTTTCCCCAGATTAGTGCCTCCTCCCAAAACCCTAATCAGGTCCCCTATACACTCTTACACTAACCTACATACTACTTTTCATCCCAAGTCTCCAATCACTCCACAACTCTTCCCTTAGCTTACTTATACCCCAAAACAACTTTTCTCACGTAAAGATTATCCCCATGCGAGCTTCATCCACCCCATGCAATCTCTCGAAGTCCCCATGCAAACCCTAGAATTCCCATGCAACCCTAGCATTCCCATGCATGGTTCCCATCTCCCATTCATTTTGAACACATTTTCCTTTTTATTTTCCTCTCATAGATCATGAGGTAGTTTGGTCAACCATATCCCCTTTAATGAACTCACTTCCCATCTTCTATCTTTTTATCCTTTCATCCTCATATCATATGATCAATCATCATAGCATGCATGTCCTAGAGGGTCATATCATATCACATCATAATCACCATATATACATATCATACTCATGCCATAAGGAAACACATAAACATTCCTTGACTCTAAGTTGTGCTACACATAAGACAAGATAATGGTAACCATACAATACATGACATAGCATGATGCATAACATCCAAGGCATATAAGTCACATAACACACATGGGCCTTAGCTACATCCTTACCTAAAACGATGTTGGGCTTGGAGCACACTCCTAATCCTCCTTGGGATTTTGGCTTGATTCACCTATTACAAGTAAAAACTAGGGTTTTTATCCTCAAGTTAGCCTACTAGATATTACTACTCAAAATATATTTATGTTAATATTTATAGCAATATTTATATTATTAAACCTAATAACTTTATTTCTTCTAATAATAGTAGTAATACTAGTTATAGAAAAATAGTGATAATAATAATAATAATGCTCCTATAAATAGAAGCCCTATTATTTTTAAGGCTAAGGCTAATAATAGTGTTAGGGTTAAAATAATAATATAATAATATTAATACCAACAAAGTACTAATATTGCTAAAGATAATAATGATAATAGTTATATTTGGAATAATAATAATATAAGGGTTCAAATGTTTTTGTCACAATAATAATAGTAACAACAATAATAACAATAATAATAGTAATAATAATAACACTATAGTAATAGTGTTGATAATGAAGGCATTAGGAATAATATTAGCAATATTCAAATATTAAGTAATAATAATATTAAGGCTTAAATATTCTTCTTCTATCGTAACAAAATGATAATATGCCAACAAAATGGTATAGTAATATAAGGGTCCAAATATTTACCATAATAATAAAAGTAATAATAATAGGCCAAAGTTAGCATTAATAATAATAGTAGTAACAATAATGAAAATCATAATCATAATAATATTAAAGTTGTAAATCATTAACAATAATAATAATAATAATAATAATAATAATAATAATAATAATAATAATAATAATACTAGTTAGGAAAACTTTGAAGTAAGGTTAAGTGACAATAATGATGATGATGATGATGATGATGATGATAAAAAAATAATAATAATAATAATAATGTTATTATTATATATAATACCATTAATATTATTAAAAATAGCTAATACTTGTATAAAATGGGTTTAGGGATTGGGAAGGTCAGAGCACCACTGAGGGACAGTGGTGGCACCAGCGGCAGCGGCGGATGTGGGGATTGGAGGTGGTAGAAGGAGGAGAAAGGAGGGAGAAGGAGATAGAGAAAGGTAGAAAGGGAGGTGTGGGGAGGCTTCTGTGGTTGTTTTGGAGGGTAGAGGTGGTGTTATTTGCAGTGGAATTGGTGGCGGATGGTGGTGCGAAGGGCAGTGGGGGTTGAGGAGGGGTTGATTGGGAGGGAAAATCTGTATGGCTGGGTTGGCTCGTGCAGGAAAAATCAAGGGATGAAGAAGGTTTAGTTAGGTAGAGGGTGGTGTAAGGAGCAGTTATATGGGTGGCTCGGCCGGCAGCGATGAGCGGCGGCGGCAGAATGCTCGTCTGATGGGGCGGCGGTGAGAAGGGGGCAATTTCTGGGTTTCAAAATCAAAAACCGAATTAAGGCAGCCTATGGGGTATTTATAGGCCAATTTGGTGGGAAATGACAAGGGGAAGAAGACAAGAGGTGTATAGGTGCCAAGCATGCCGGCCGGTGGTGGCAGTCGAGGCAGTTCTGCCATGGTAGGGTGGCAAGGTTGAGGGAAGAGGAAAAGGGAAATGGGCAAGGTGCTCGGGAAAGGGGAAGAGGTCGGTTGGGGTCAAAAAAATGAAAGAAAGCAATGGGAGAGGGAGGGAAGGATAGCAGGCAGCAGTGGTGACTGGCGGGGGTAGGCTCGCAACACCTTGGTCGCCGCCCGCACCTCGAGGAAGAAGAAGGGTTAGGACTAGGCAATCTAAGGAGGAAGAAAGAAGAAAAGAAAAAAAAGAAACCAGACCTACTGGGAAAGAAAGGAAAAAAAAAAGTGGGGAGGTGCGACGCGAGCCTAGGCCGCGTAGGGGGGAAAGGGGAGATGGGCTGCGTAGGGTGGGCTAGCCCAAGTCGAGGGAGAAGGAAAAAAAGAAAAGGGGAAAGAGAGAAAGAAAAAAAAAGAGGAAAAGAGGAAGAAAAAGAAAATAAAAAAGGGAAAAATAGTTGGGTTGGGGTATTTTGGTGTTTTTGGGTTATTTAAAATAATAATATCTAGAAAATAATAATTAAATCATATCTAGATTAATTTGGGCTATTTTTGAATAATGTTTTCCAAATCCCATTTTAATTAGCACACTCCCTAATTTTTCCTAATTAAATTATTTATCATTTTTCTCTTTATTTTCCCTAAATAACTCCCCCTATATTTTAATAAAATAATTCATTTAATTAATTTTTCTAATAATTCCTTATTTAGCCATAATTTCTAAAATTAGGGTTTTGGGGTATTTCAAAAAGTCATTTAATGCAAGAGTGTATTGGTCATTTAGATGATCAAGCAATTTCTTCATATTTTCTTTCTCTTTAGTTAGTTTAGTATTGTCATGTATTGAATCATGTAAAACACAAAGTAGGTTATCAAAGGAGTATAGTAAATTAGATTGTACCTCATTAACGTCGTCTTCATCATCAAAGCTTGTGGGTGAGGTAGAGGCTCATGATTCTCCTTCTTGTGCCATGAAGCAAATTTTGGTCACTTCTTCCTCTTCTCCGGAGGTTTCACCTACACTTTCACTAAAAACAGCCATGGCTTTTTTAGGCCCTTATCTTCCTTTGTTGTTGCTCAAGTTCCATTTTCTCCTTGCCATTTGTTTAGATATTTCGTTTATAAACATATAACAATCACAAATGACATGCCAAACTTTTTCACATATGTAGCATTTGATTTTGTCATCCACGTTGGCTTCTCTGGGGTTGCTTTGGTTGCTTGGAAAACTCGTTGATTTCTTTTTCCTCTTGATCGAAGGAACCTCTTGAATTGAGTGGTTATGAATGCAAATTCTTCATCATTCATAGGAGGTTCTTCTTCTTTTTCATCACCTTCTTTTCCACTGAGGTTTTCGATTGTATTTTGTTGCTTGGAAGATGTTGAGGCTTTTAGTGCTAGAGGCTTCTTCCTTCTTTCTTCCAATCCATCCTCTAATTTTAAATGATGAAGCATAAGGTTGCTAAAAAGATCCTCAATCATCATCTTGCCCAAGTCTCTGGCCTCTTCAATTGCGGTTACCTTAGGGATCTACTCTTTTGTAAGACCTTGTAAGATTTTTATTACTTTCTCTTTTTTAGTGATTTCCTTCCCCAAAGCTCTAATATTGTTGACAATTGAGGTGAAGAAATTGATCAGATCGTTGATAATTTTACCTTGCTTCATGCTAAAGAGTTTATACTCTCTAGTGTGGGGGTGATTCTTTGATCCTTAACCTTCTTTGTCCCTTTAAGGATGAGGATGAGCTTATCCTATATGCCTTTAGAGATTGTTTAGGATTGAATTTGATGATACTCTTTATAACCAAGCCACATTGCAAAATCATGATGGCTTTATCATTGAGATTTAGTCTTCTCTTTTCTACATTAGTAAGCTCATCTCTTGTCTTTTTTATAGTTTAATTGTTAACCTCCTTTGTGATCTTGATTAGCCCTTCAGTAATTATCAACCATATGTTGTAGTCTTGTGATTTAATGAAGAACATTATTTGGTTCTTCAGGTAGGAAAAATTTTCACCATTGAATAATGGTGGCTTAGTGGTAGAGATGCCTTCATTTAGATCACTGAAATTCATTCCACTTGTGGCTCTTTTCTCACCTCAGATTGTTGAATCTTTTGAGAAGTTCCCTCACTCTTATACCAATTGAAAATACCCTAAAGGGGGGTGAATAGGTTTTGGTGGAATGGGAATGACTAAATGTTTCCATCCCACTTGACACAAGATAGAAAATTCGTCGTAGATATGCTGCATGATTACTAAGTGTTGTTTAATAAATCTAGTGTTTCCATCCCACTTGACACAAGATAGACAATTCTTCTAGACATTCAAGCACCACCTATTGATGCTACACAATTTCATAGTCTCATTGGCAATCTCACCTACTCAATTGATACCATGCCCAATATTGCCTTTATAGTCCAACATATAAGTCAATTTAATAATTCCCCATATCAACTAGCACTTCACATCCTCTAGTACTTAAAAGGTGAGCCTGAGTAGGGTGTTAGGGCTGTAAATGAGCTGAGCCAGTTCGGTATTCGGCTCGGCTCGGCTCGTTAAAAGCTTGGTTCGGCTCGTTCGTTTAATTAAACGAGCCTCAAAGTGAGGCTCGGGCTCGGCTCGTTTATTAAACGAGCCGAGCTCAAACTCGAAAAAGCCCGGCTCGGTTCATTTTTTGGCTTTGGCTCGTGAGCTTGGCTCGGTTCGGCTCATTAAAAGCTCGGTTCGGCTCGTTCGTTTAGTTAAACGAGCCGAGCCCAAACAGCATTTTAGGCTCGTTTAGTTAAACGAGCCGAACCCAAACCTAGGGATATTCGGCTCGGCTCGGCTCGGCTCGTTTACAGCCCTAAGGGTGTGTTACTCAACAATAGCTTCCTATTTTTCCTTCAATAATTCTATGATTTAGACTCGGCTTGTCTTCTAAATATCAAGGGATTAGTTATCAAAATCACATGGGCACATTATATGAATGCATTGTAACCGACTCATTCAAAATATACTAAAAAAAGATTAAATCTCTCAATTTTTTTATTTCTTCCATTATTTCTTTCAATTTTTTTATATATCTATAATTCCTCACCAATATCTATTTTTTCATAACACATGAAGCAAGCACCTAGTAGTATTCCTAACTCAACAAAGGATGAACTTGGGACGTACTTGATTTTGCATCAATCTCTAAACCCACTTTAAAAACAACATTACATTAAACAGTTTAAGGCACATAAAAGCCCATACCACCCTCATTCTTCAATTTATTTATTCCCCTCCATTTAAAGCACCCGATCCTCACCCTCTTTGATCTCCTTCCCGATAAAAAAAGATATTAAGCACCTTCTCAATTTTCTCACACAACACTTTTGGTTATTGAAAGGTAGACATGACATATATTGGTATAGCAAGTAGGGTTTCCTTTATCAAAACTTCTTTCCTCAAGCTAGAAAGAAGCTTCAAATTGAAGTTAACCCCTATCATAAGATGTACAAAGATTGGGAGAAAATTGAGAGTTTATGCACACTTTACAAATAGTCATGAGAGGGCCTTTTATATCATCCATCATCCTTAGCCAAAACACTAAACCATACCAGACTTATGCATGCTTCTACCCAGTCATAGTTTAAGAAAATGTACAAGTAAAATATATAAGTTACAACCTAATGATTGACTCTATAAGTTGACACCTATCAACTTATATATATCCATGTGGATGAGTACCAAATCCTTTATATTAAAAATTTTCCTAACCACTCTCTAACATCTATTCTTTCCTCGCGTCTCCTTCCTTAGTATCGGCCACTCGATCATCCTTTCCAAATAATCCCATTATTTGGCCTTTGGATAATTCCCTTAGCTTTCACCCTTGGCTTATGCGATTGGCTAACAGCTTTTTGGCTAAAGCCCTTGGTTGACGACCTTAGCTAGCACCCTTTTGTCGATTGCCCTGGTTGTTACCCTTTGAGTGATGGCTATTTAGTTGGAGTCACTTAGCCTACGACCCTTATTTTTCCAACATGCTTGAATTTGACTGCTTATGGCCATCAGCCCTAAGCATTATTCTCTATCAAGGAATCCCCATCAATTATCACCCTTTTGAGATACAAGGAGGATTCCTTCCTACTCCTTTCAAATTTTGCACCTGCTTAAACTATTCTTAGTGCAACATATATCATGTGTATCTTTAGGTAAGGGCATTTTAAATATGTCTGATCTGTTCTCCTCCATATGAATCTTCTCTAGATAGAGTTATCTCTCCTCAAGTACATCTCTCATCTAGTGATACCTAATCTAGGTATAATTGGATATTGAATGAAAATTGGCATTCTCGCTAACATGAATGGAACTTTTTGGATCTCTAAATGCCACAAAGTTATCCTTCTTCAAGACAATATCGTTAAATAGTCTCTTCATCCATAACATATCCATGCACCCCTTAGTAATGGATATATACTTTGCCTTGATCATGGATAGAGCTACACACTTTTGTAGCTGGTAATTCCATAAGATATTTTCCCCACAAAAGGTGAATAGGAACCCTAATGTCAATCGTCTTGTGTCTACATCTTCTACCAAATATGAGTTAGTGCAGCCCACTACAACTAGCTCAACTTTACAAAAATAAAGTCTCATACTTGACATCCCTTATAGATATTTCAATACTCACTTCACAGGCTCCCAATGATCTTTATTGGCATTGGGTATGGACCAATTGACAATGCTGATGGCAAATGGAATTTCTAGACTCATGCACAACATTGTATACATCAAACATCCAATGGCTAACATGTATAGAATATAGCTCTTCTTCTTCTTTTGTTTCTCGTCTATCGGACACAATGCCTTGCTGAGCCAAAACTACAAAACAAGTGTAAAACCAACTTGATTTTCCTAATCCATGTTGAATCTCTTGACTATATCCTCTATAAACTTCTCTTGAGATAACCATAAATTCCCCATCCTTAGTCATGCATGATGTGTATGTCCATGATCTATTTTGTATGGCCTAAGTATTTTATTTTTAAAGTATTGGCTCTATCTTCCTTTAACTTTGAGATATGCTACAAATCATGACCTACTATCATCTTGTCATCCATACATAGACGTAGAATAATGAAGTTGTTGAGCTCAAACCTTTATATAAGCAGTTAGTAGTTTGCTGATATCTTCTTATAAATGACTCAAAATTCATGTACCACTACCTCAATACCTAATTTAGTCCACACAAGCCTTTTACTAGCTTGCACACAATATCCTCCCTGCCCTTCAACTCAAAACCTTCTAGTCGTTCCATGTACATACCCTCCTTAAGGTCACTATGAAGGAAAGTTGTCTTAATGTCGAGTTGCTCCAACTTTAAATCTAGAACGGGGATCAACCTTAGAATCACACGGATGGATATCATCTTTATCACCAGAGAGAAATTTTTATCATAGTCAACCTATTGCATTTGGCCAAACCCCTTGATCACCAACCTTGCCTTATACCACAACTCACTCTTACCCTCCTCATGCTTGATCTTGAAGACCCATTTGTTATTCAAGACTTTTCTCCCACTTGGCCTCTCCACAAGCTTGTGGGTGTTTTTTCATTGAAGGGAGCTCATTTCTTCCTTTATTATAGTCACCCACTTCTCCTTGTAAGCATCGTCGAGGGCCTCACCATAGCATAGAGTCTCTCCACCTTTCAAAAGTAACTCATAGCCTTTTGTAGGGTACTCACTCATCAATCTCTGTCTTCTAGTGGATCTTTGTACTTATTATATGTCCCCAGGGCCAACAGGCCCTTGGGGTTGATTTTTCTCAAGCTTTGGATGTTCATTCATCATTCCCTCAACTTATCACTTATACATTTCTTATTTTGAGTCAAAACGTTTCTTCATTACTCCTCCTGGATCATCCCTTCCTATCAAGCCTTCTATTTTAGATTCATCACTAGGTTCCACAAGAACATCAATGTAGGCTAGATTCTCCCATCCTTAGTGAAGTCTTTGATGTTCTAGTCCTCAAAGAATATAACATCCCTACTTTGTACGATATTCTTGGCTATCGGATCGTACTACTTGTAACCAAACTTTTCTTCACCATATTCGATGAACACGCACTAAAGAGCATTCTCATCCAATTTTATCCTCTCATTGGTATGGGCACAAACACCCAATAGCTAAACAACCTTAGGTGGTTATAAATTACATCCCTATCAAGCCATACTAAATCGACCACATTACCATATAGAGAATTTGATGGAGACAAGTTGATAAAGTGGCATGTTGTTTGTAAGGCTTCCGCCCAGAATAATCTTGGAAGCTTTACATGTGAGAGTATATACTTTACCCTCTACATCAATGTATGATTCATTTGTTCCTTCACCCCATCGTGTTAAGGGTTTTTAGGAACAGTCTACTCATGTAAGATTCCATGAGACTTATATTAGTCATCAAATGGACCAAAGTATTCACCTCCATTGTCTGTATGAATACACTTCAATGTCCTCCTACTCTTATTCTTTTTTTAGCATGAAAGAATTTGAAGTTAATCAAAACTTAATCCTACTTCAACATGGAATATACCCAATCCTTCTTTGAGAGTTCATTGATGAATGTCACAAAATATGATGATCCACCCAATAACTTCACCTTCAGTGGGCCACAAACATCCAAAAATACTCAACCAAGTTTCCTTGTTGCTCATCTAGTGACACTCTTAACAAAGTAGCCTCAGTTTTGTTTGCTTATTACACATTACACAGTGATTACATCAACTAACCTTAACTTCTCAGACCGCTAGCATGATGCCTTAGTTGGTGATAACCTTTACACCCTTCTCACTCATATGAATGAACCTATGATACCATACATCATAAGAGTCTTCCACAAAGTTCGCCTCAACTGTCAAACTCACATTTCCCTAAGTTTAATATGGTGAGAAACACTTATACATAGAGGGCACATGATGCATCTAAATTTATGGCAATCTTTAACTTATGATACTCATACATACATACATACACACACCATTCAACTCATACAACAATACATACAATATCATGAATAAGTGGCATAATATCCATCATTCACCCATAAGGTATCAAGGATCATCATACATGCAATAATGAGAGTAAGGTATGCATGATATAACATATAATAAAACATGTGGTCATGGATTCATGCTTAGAAACACATGACTAGACATGGAAACATATAGGGTTAAGCGTATATAATAAAATTCAAACTCATACTAAGTAATACAACTATCTGAAAAGGATAGTATTCTGAACGAATTTATCTAGAATTATTCGCAATGACAAATGATTAAATAAATTTTAATATGAATTTGAAACCATCAATAAAACCATAAAATGGATCACAAATTAAATAATAAAATATTTTTATGAAAATTTTCTTAACAAGATATTTAAGCTTAAGGAAATTAAATTTAAAAAATACATGGCGTTATAAGGTGTATCTAGATGGGTATTCTCGGAGCTTTCAGCTTCAATGAGATTCATTTCATTCCCTTTTTCTTTCATGGAGTCTTGGTATAGCTTTACCAAATATGGGGGAGTACATCAAGCATAGGCCCAATGCCCTTATGTTTTATACCTATAACAAGCACCACTGCTTAAAGTTTTAGGCTTCGTTGGTGCATCATTTTTCATGGATGTTTCCCCCTTTTTCTTCTAGATATCTAGTTTAATCTAGGTATTGTTAACTCAATGACCATAAACACAATCAGGATTATGACCACGTAGATGACCGTTATTTCGTCCTCTCCTAGAGGAAGCAACATTCAACTTAGGAAATGTTGCATGAGTTTCAAGATGTGGTGCTTAACTAGTGGGTCGTGCCTAATGGTTATTCAAGAGCATTTAATTGATTGCCTCTACCCAAAATCAGACATAAGATAATATCTCTATAATTTTTGAAATTATGCTCTATATATTGTTGCTCAAGGACCATATTTTCATCATGAAGTGTAAAGAATGTGTTTTCAAGCATCTCATCATCTGTGACATGTTGCCCACATAGCCTCAACTTTGAGAAAATTTTAAACATTTTTGAATTATATTCAATGAATGCTTTATAATCCTACAAACTCAAGTGCATCTACTCATACAGACACGAGGGAGGTTAAACATTTTCAAGTGATCAAATTTATATATAAGGTTCTTCCATAGTTTTATGCACTCTTAACAATTAGATATTGTTTTTTAAGGCTCTTATGTAGATGATGGAGTAACAAAAACATCATCTTTATGTAGTCTTATTCAACACGTTTGAGCCTTCTTTTACGGTTTCACCTAGACCAAGACTGGTTAGGTGGAGCTCAACATCTAGAACCTAAGATAAATAATTATTTCTGGTTACATCTAGTGTGGTGAATTCTAACTTCACAAGATTGGCCATTTCCCTCTTGTTTTCA
This sequence comes from Tamarix austromongolica, assembly GCA_039764185.1. Taxonomy (NCBI): domain Eukaryota; kingdom Viridiplantae; phylum Streptophyta; class Magnoliopsida; order Caryophyllales; family Tamaricaceae; genus Tamarix; species Tamarix austromongolica. The sequence goes on along the minus strand of CM077819.1, from coordinate 89,896,883 downwards.
ACTACAAAATAAGTGTAAAATATAAATAGCAAGAAATAAAAATCACAAAGGACATAAATTATTGTAAAATAAAAAAATACTTAAAAATAAAATAGTTAGTTGCGACATTCACACCTCTACTGACATTTGTGAAATTAGCTAGCTATACTTTAGTTATATGGGGAAAATTTTAGCCAAATCTAGTGACCCTTTATTAGTTTCATGTAATATAGGTTTGTGTATATTAGATTATATAACCATGTTATATGATTATCCGATCAATTTTTTAAAATAAAGGTACGTATGTGGTGATGGATGATGGAATCGTCAATCCATCTCGTTCTTTTATGAAGGAAATGATAGGCGATAAGACTAATAATTTAGCAACTTTTTTTTTTTGTTATAGTAATATATTATGATATAATATAACATAGTAGAGAAAACAAATGTGATGGGTAAGTTCAAAATTTGCGAAGTATAGAGCAGCCAATGACCAATTAAAATACACCAAATAACCAAATATTGTTGTTGATAATCATGCATTTGATGTGTTAGATACTCGTAAGTCATCGAATATATATAGCACAAAACCAGGAAGTAACACCAAAATTATCTTATGCTCGTAAATGCCAATGACAAAGTATCCAATTTGGTTAGGGAGAGATTGTTGAATGACGATAGTAATATCGACACACAAAACGAGGCATATAAAAGCAAAACAAAAATACTGACATAAACTAAAGATGCAGGGAAAGTAAGGGAAACCAAGGGAAGAAAATTCCTGGGCACACAGGTATCCGTTGACCGTTGGCATATGGGACCAAGACACGTCAGTAATTACTCGGCAACAATGATAATTCAGAGTCACTAAAGAAATTAAAATATATTTATGGTTAAAATATTTTCTTATTTAAATAATCTTGTTGATAACGTATAATATAATATTATTATTCTACATCTTTTTTATTTTTATAATTTATTTATATGTAATAAAATAAAAGATTAAGTAAAAGATTAGGAGTTATAAAACAAAATTATAGTAGTATATTCTTACACTATTATGAGAAGAAGTAAAAAAGAATAATTACAATAAATTTATATTATATTATGAAGATAATAAAGAATATAAAATGAATACAATGACTTTTATTCGATACCAACTTAGTTTTACATTAACATTAATCATTCTATAAATATCTAATCTATATCTCACATATTTTAATTTTAAAAAATATTTTATATTGTAAATAATTTTTACTTCACAAATATATTAGTACGTGTGTCTATTCGTATAGAAGACATTTAGAATAATTTTTTTCAATAAACCAAATTTAAAATATTTTAATTAAATTAAGCATTATATATTTCAATAACAAAATTCCAAAAAGCCATTGCCAGTCCGACGATGGCCCCCATTGTCCCCCAGGTTCCCCCATTCTGCACAGTTCTTTTTTGACTTTTTTGCACAACCTTTTTTTTTAAACACACAGAATCGATTTTTATCGTAGAACCATTCTTAAAACTTTTGGGAAAAAAAAAAACTTCAATGCATACAATTTATTGATAATTGTGGTTCTTATATTTTTTAAGAACTTCTGATGTAAATTGTCTTAGGGTTCTATGAGAGCTACATCTGTCTGTTCAAAATGTAATCGAAAAATAAATGAATAAATAAAATGGAGATGTTGTGTTTACGTCAGGCAGCTAATAATAATAATATTATTATTATTATTACTAATAATAGCTATTTATTAACCATGCATATAGGACATACGTACTCATCAAATGTAAAAGACTGCACTTTGTTGCGATTAGGGGTCGGAAATGAGTTGAACCAGTTCGGTATTCGGCTCGGTTCGGCTCATTAAAAGCTCAGTTCGATTCGTTTGTTTAGTTAAACAAGTCTAAAAGTAAGACTCGGACTCGGCTCGTTTATTAAACTATATATATATATATATATATATATATATATATATATATATATGTTAACTTTCTTGCAACAGATAATCAAACTACATATAAAAATAAAAGAAAAGAGAAAAACATAATAATAATTTGCTAGCAAGTGGCGACAAATTGACACGTGATACGTCCTTTACTTTTAAATTTTCATCACCCTCCTCAATCGTCATTACTCGCATCTCTCCGGCACACGTCATGCTCCTGCGTCCTCTGCTACGACTTGGGCTAAATCCATCCCGGTGGTAAGGTTTGTTTCTGCTCGCGTAGATTTGTAATATACTGCACAGAGTACGAGGTGGAAAGCCGCAAATAAAGCCCCAAGAGCTCTAGGTGTCTGCAAATGGAAGTTATTTCCATGCACATAAGTTATTTGAAATATAAGATTCGTCGTTTGATCGAGAGCAAAAGAGTACATATATTTATATACACGCACTTACAAAGACATATATATCGAATGGGCTGATACCATATATACCCAGAACCAAAGCAGTAAAGATGGCAGAAATAATGATCTCGAGGAGTATGACTAAGATGACTTTGAGCCTCTTATTCGTTTCGTCGGAATAGATTGCAAAGAGCAACAGATACGTGAACTCAATTACGCAGCTCGCTGCATTAACGGTGAGTATCGACATGCTGTGTGGGTGTACCAAGGGCAGTCCTTGCACCAGCGATATCGTGCAGTTGAAGAAGGCCACTAAGTATGGAACTGCAGAGGATTGCTCTACAGAACCGTTTTTGCATATCCGAATAGATGATTGCCTGAAAATGAGAAAAAAATAATAATAATTCATCGGTCAGTGTGGTATTATATTATTATTATTATATATAATGGTAGGACATATAGGAAGTCCATGCATATCTATGTTGTTTTATTAATTTATTATGTCTGCGCGCGTATAATTTCAGATTAATTATGCAAGCTGACTAAGAGCTTACAGTGGAGCCAGGGACATGAAGAGTGCAGTGAGATTTCCTGAAACATAAGGGGAAAAAAATACTCCTCGTCAGTTAAGTTCAGGATCGGTATATTGTTATGTTTGGCCAAACACACTATACAAATCATGGAAAATGATCATTACGTAATACGGGAAAAAGAAAAACACAACAACATAGAGATCTGCAAATGAACAAATGATGTACAGTGCTTCTAGTTAGCCGGCTGAGACTTGTTGAAACAGAGTGAGATGTATAGAGCAACTTACCTAATTTTATAATTATAACTAACTAATGCATACCGATAATTTCGACAGCAACTCGAATATCTCCGGATGAAATCATCGTACTAGAGTACTAAGCCTGAGATCAAACTACTCACACAGACAGGAGCAAAGCTTAGTTTTGTGTTGACGCGAAGACCAATGACCTAGTACTCATATAGGCTCTAAAAGGTTGCGTTGCAGCGCATCGAATGTCCTTCCCCCGCAATTTCTAGGGATGCCCCCTGGCCCTCCCATACTGTTCAGTGGAAATTGTTAATGTCTTCCTATTTCATACGTAACTCAATTGCTGTCGGGAAAAAACTATTATATCATTACATTTTTATATATAAAAATTTTATTTTTTATTTTTATTCTTATTTTTTAATTATATATAAATTAAATATTTTATTATATTTTAATAAGAGATATTAATATAATTTTAAAATTATTTTTATTATTTTATTAAAATGTGTTTAAAATAAAAAAAAATTACTTTTTATATGTATAAAATAATTAAATATTCTGCTAATTTTTCTTAAAACACGCATTTACTACCCATCTTATACATAATTAAATTATAGATAAAATAAATCAATTATAATTATAAATTTATGAGAAATTTAAAATCTATAACAAAAATTACTGAAAATTTATGAAATTACAAAATAAATTTCACAAAAAAAAAGTTAAAGAAACTTGTACGAAAAAGAAAAAAAATCAGAAACTTATAAAGCATTACAAAATTTTCTAAAAATTTATTTACTATACTAGATTCCAATGAACATTCTAAACAATACTACTTAATCAATATACACTATATATTCTTACTAGGACTGTGTAGAAAATTTGGGATCCAAAAAACCGATCCGGTATCTGAAAAAATCGATCCCAAATTTTGGATATCCGATCCGATTTTTTAGTGGATAATCCAATCCGTAAAAAATATCCGGCATTAAGAATAAGTCAATTATATTTAGGCATGATTTAATTTATAATCTGATTTTTTTTTCTTTCAATCTTTAAGTTTGGATCATTTTTTTTACTATAGTATATAAGTCCAAAAATAATTTACTAAACTAAAGTCTAAAATAAACATCCACCCTCTACAAACAGTCAAATAGTTCACGGCCTACACACACACAAACACCCACATCAAAAAAAAACTCCTAAATTTTTTGAGCCTCTTAACTTAGTTCGTTCCACGGTTCTAGAGCATCATTGTTCATAAATCTCGATCGCTAATTTTTGTGGATATGATTAATCATGTATTCTATCTTTTTGTATGCAAGCTGAATAATTAAACAAGTGTTTATCCTGGAATTTTTTTTTTTAGTTATAGATTATATATGTAAATTTAATAACGGATATTTTTTTTAATAATTGGATATATCCGATATTTTAAATATCCAATGTTTAGAATATTTGATATATTCGGATGCAGATTCGAATATAAATTATCGAATATTCAATCAGATCGGATATCCAAAAAAAATATCCATTCAAATACGGATATCAACAATACAGTAGAATCCACGTGAGAGTAGAAAAATGCATGCCCCGGCCCCGCGGTTTGTATCATAGAGAAAGTCGGCAGTGACAAACGCCAACGCAACCACGCCACCATTTGTTTCACAATTCTTTTCTCGTCGGTCATTCGGCGGAACATCAGTACTGACCAGTTGCTTAGCAAATATAATAGATATGATGACGCTCCGTACACTCAACTTGCGTCAGCCGACCCCTCGTGTGTCACTGATGCACGGGCCCGTCCCCGAACGTCCGTAAAAATTATTTAATTAATATTTTTATTAAAAATATTATTTAATTAATTTTTTATTAAAAATAATTATTAATAATTAAAATTAACTAATATAAATAATAATTTTAAAATTTATTATTTTTTCTTTTAATTTTAATAAATTTAATCTATTTTAAATATATATATATATATATATTTTTCTAAACTTTAAAAAAATAACATTTTTTTCATTTTATTTCGTTCCGTTTCACCGTCCCCGTCCCGGTCCCCTGCAACACTATCCATATGAAATTTCCTCAATTAGCTAAAGGTTACAACTTACAACTTACGATTATCATATTTCCTCGAACCTTGGTCAGAGTATCAAACGCACTCTGGTTATTTGTTTCCACAAAAAAATTAATTACGGTTTGAACAGAATTATTTTTCCTTGATCCCCGGTGGAAGTTTGATGTTTGAAAAAGGAATTCGGGTGTGCAAGGAAAAAGGACGGAAAGGAGAAAAATATTTAGGTGCCACGTGTGCTCTATATTATCATACTACAACAAAAAGGTGGTATACTCTAGGAGGCAAAAATTAGTGGCCAAAATTTTAATACAAAGTATGAGATTATAATTTTAGTATAAATGACCAAATAAAATAAAATTTTAGTGGCTATATTTACTTTTTTTTGTGACAAAAAAATAAATCCATGACTAAATAGATAAAAAAAATATTTTTGTAATAAAGTGATAATAAATTTGCCACAAAAAAGTATTTTCATGATGATCTCATCATAAATTTATCACAAGGAAAAAATCCATAGCTAACTTATCGTAAATTACCATGAGAAAGTTCTTTTTGTAACAAACTTAATACAAATTTGTAAAAAAAAAAAATTGTGCCTAAATTGCCACAAATTTGGCATGAAAAAAAATACTTTTGTGGCTAACTCACTATAAATTTGCCATACAAAAATTATTTTTATGGCTAGCTCATCATAAATTGTCAACAAAAAGATATTTTTTGTGGCTAACTTGCTATAAGTTGGTCACAAAAATATATTTTAGTGTTTAACTTACCACAAATTTTCCACAAAAAATATTTTCATGGCTAATTTGTCACAAAAAGATATTTCTATGATCAACTTGTCATGAATTTACTATAAAAAGATGTTTTCATAACTAACTTGCCATAAATTTGCTAAAGAAAGATATTTGGGGTTAACTCGCCATGAAATTGTTATGATAAGATATTTGTGTGGCTAACATACCACAAATTTGCCACAAAATAACACTTTTGTGGCTTACTTGCCATCAATTTATAATAATAAAAAATATTTTTTTTTGGCTGACGCACTTTATATGTCATACAAAAAAAAATTATCTAGCAAAAGTCGATACCTTTTTAGCTATAGCTCAATGATAAATAAAAATATGACTATAGAATGAATTAATTTGATTATGTATTTTTTTAAAATGATTAATACATTACATTTTCATTGTCGCATTTTGATTAGCTTAAACAAATAGTAAAATTAACTAATTATTATTTTGGATCATAGTTTAAATGTATATAAAAGTTATTGACTAATATATATATATATATATATATATATAATTTAGAAGTTAATATGCCAAAGTAAACACCATATTAAGAATTAACTGAGTCATTTAAAAATAATTATAGTACATTATTAGTACATTTTCTATCTTCTTTTTTTAATAATTTGAATAAAAATAAAAATAAAAATAAAACAATTACTAGTTTGTGTCCTAAATTAAATATGTATATAAATTATGGAATAGTAAATAATATTGTAACACCCCCAAAATTTAGACATTTTTTTAAAACAATACTTATAAATTAAAACCGTAAATTATGGGCATGCTACCACCACACTTAGTACCAGACCAGTTCACTTTTACCATTCCAGTACCAAATGCTAAGGCTAAAAAAAACTCATAACATTATTAAATAAACCAAATTCATAAATACAGGAATCAAATACGCATAAGTCTTTACACAATTCAAAATACAAGAGTTAGTTTTTCAGGGAAAAGAGATAACTACAATACTAAAATTATTTCTGAAGTGCTAATCATAAATAAAGAAAATAGTAATAATAATCTCAATGGAAAGCTGGCCACGACACTCCAAGAACCGATCCAGCCCAATCATCACTCGGCCCCACCTAATGTCCCATAGACATCAATAGCATCGAAATAAGCATCTCCTACCTGCAATAGGTCAGGCGAGCCTTCTGCTCGTGGGAATGAGTAGCACCCATGAAACGGGTGATCGGCACACTACGTACTGAGTAAGGTAACAGAGCACTAAGGCCAGCACACATAATTCACACAACCAATGCAGAATAATAAAGGCATAGAATTCAATCATATTAGCACAAGATAAAACAACTGCTTAGGTGAAATATCATGATTCAATACAGATCAGATTATTTACTTCATCCAGCCTTTATCGAATTTATTTTTACACCATACTCTTTATCGAGTCCATACGAGTATGGAAACCCCACTATTTTAGCCGGTGGATCAGTCGCGAGGGTAACATACCCTGCCACTATTATATGCTGGTGGATTGGTTTGGCCCCTTCTTGTACGGTGTTCCACTGTAAGTAATTAGTGTCTTCCCACATCTTAACAATATATATGGTTTGATTTGTTGAGCTCGGAATCCCCCACTATTATAGCCGGTGGATCGGTCGTGAGGGTACATGCCCTGCCACTATTTTAGCTAGTGGATCAGTCGCGAGGGAATCATTCCCTGCCACTATTTTAGCCGATGGATCGGTCTGGGCCCAGCTCAATATCTTCCACTTTACGTATTTAATATTTTAAGTATCTTATTCATAAGCTCATTTCAAGACATGCAAGACTGACTTTTACCATGCTTACTATTCAACTTAGGTTAACACTCCAACCTTAGTTAACCACCACCACCATAGTTAATCATGACCCACCCTAACACCTATACAAACCCTAGCTCCCATGCAAAACCCCAATACCACCATGCAAACATTATTTCCACCCTACAACCACTACTCCATGCAAAACCCTAACACCATGCAACTCCATGCAAACCCTAACACCATGCAACTCCATGCAAAACCCTAACACCATACAATTCCATGGTGTTACCCTAACACCATACAACTCCATGCAAACCCTAACTCCATGTAACTCCATGCAAAACCCTAATGATGTGGTTTTTATCAAAGTAACGGAAGGTTGGATCGAAATTTGTATTAGAAGATGTCAGCCACGATCTAATGCAAAAAGAATGAAGTGATTTGGTGGATTATGGACGAAGAAATTGAAGATACAAGTGAAGGTACTCGACAGATTTGTATAACCTTCAAATATGTCGAGATTTACGATAGTTTTGAGGAAGGATTATCTCGGATCTTCCTTGCTCAATGTAGACCCAAAAGGGATGATTAGACTTTAGCTCTCTTGCTCAAAGTTATATCAAAATTCTTATTATTCATTCTATTCAATTCTCTCCACAAAGTTGTTCACAACATGGTTTATATAGGAAAGAATAAGCTTGGTGGTGAGCTTCCTTAACCAGCCAAGTTTACCCACCTAATCCAGCCCATTAATCATGGTTGAATTAAGCCCATATTAACCTTAATCCAAAGCATAATATCATTGGTTAAATGATACAAAGGATTAATATTACAAAGCTATACAATAGACTAAGATACATACATGAAATTATAGCCATACCCTAACTTACATAAAATATACTTAGGGTTAGGGTTTACAACAATTTTATAAAAATAATGAATATCATCACTCTATCTCTTGTTGTAATGTATCATCCCATGTATGTCATAGTCTTGCATGCCTTAGAATACTTGTACACATCAATGTGTATGAACATCATCTTCTTGCAAATATGTAACATACCTACAAGAATAACTTGAATGGTTTAATGTCAAGCATATTATAATTATCAAGAATATTTAACATGATAGGCTCCAATATTATAAAAGCTAAATCATCTTCCTTACCTTGAGGATTAGAATGAATAGGACAATCATTATGTTCAATGGATGCTCCTGCATCACCTAACACCATGCAATTCCATACAAAACCCTAACACCATGCAACTCCCCATCATTATTTTACAACCCCATCATGCATGTCACAAGCTAGGCCACATCATACCATAATAATAACACATTTATACACATCATTATCATGCCACAATTATTTACACAAAACACACCTCAAATTCCATATTATGCTACATTCATAATAGTTATACAATATACACGTGAAATACATAATAATTCATATCACATGGCATGCATGGTATATAAATCACATATTACATAAATGGCCTTAGCACCCCTTACCTAAAATGTCACCGGTCTTGGAGCACGCTCCTATACCTCTTGAGGGCTCTGATTGGGTTCACCTATTATGGGGAAAATACTAGAATTAGGTTCCTTCCTAAAGAATACTATCAGATACTAACTTATCCTAAGACTTGGTTTTTAATTAAAATAATACTATACTAAAATTAACTACACAAAATACTACTAAAATTACTAATAAAAATACTAATGTAATTTAAAACAAAAAGGTTATACAAGGGTTTCTACCCTTCCCCAAAATAATGTTAGTAAAGATAATAATAATAATAATAATAATAATAATAATAATAATAATAATAATAATAATAATAATAATAATAATAATAATAACAAAATATTAGCAGTAATAATAATATTAATAGAAATAATAATAATAATAATAATAATAATAATAATAATAATAATAATAATAATAATAACAATAATAATAATATAAGCTTAAAATTACAAGGTGGGGTTTTCGACCCTACCTCCAAATGATGAAATTACTATTCAATAATAGTAATAATAATAATAATAACATATATAACTTTTGATATTAAAATTAATAAAGATAATAATAATAATATTAATTGTAATAATAGTAAAAATATTAATAATAGTACTAAAAATACAAGGGTGCGAGACCTAATTAAAATTTAAGGTCTCGGCCCCCTTAAATAATTACACTAATAATAATAATATTAATAATAATAGTAAACTTATAATAATTCAATTATATTCCTAAAATTCGAAACTAACAATTTAATTAACTCAAGAATAATCTCCACCCTGCCAACAAAATTTATCAATAATATTACAGCTAATAACAATAATAATAATAATAATTATTATTATTATTATTATTATAATCGAATAAACATTGAAAATTAGAATAAAAATAGAATAAATTACAATTAATAGAAAAGAAGGGCTGAGAAGGTCTAGGGTTTCACCTTGAGTTGGCAGAGATGGGTGGCACCGGCGGTGGTGCACGGCAATGGCCGAAAAAGGAGTCTAAGAGTGAAAACAATGAAGAAAAAGAGGGAAAGAGAAGGAGAAAAAGAAAAGAAAAGAAGGTTATGGTTTGGTGGAGGAGAATTAGTAGAAGTTTTTGGGTGGTGCAGGAGGCAGCAAAAGTGGCGGATGTGGTGGTGGGCAGTGGTTTAAAGAGTGCGGGGTAAAATATTTTTTGAGATGGACAGGGAACTTCGCACGGCTATGGTGGCTCGTACTAGAAGAATTGAAGGAGGTGGAGAGTTTAGTTAGCTAGAGTGCAATGCAAGGAAGAATTTAGGATGCAGAGGTGGCGGCGAGGTTGGCTATCTGCGGCGGACGGCTCGTCTGAAGTTAAGGTGACGCACGGTTAGCTCTTAGGGTTTCATGGAGGAAACGTTTTGAAAACACTTCAATTGAGGCTATTTATAGAGGTTAGAGGGAATGGTAGAGTTTTTGGGGTCGGCAGGAGGGTATTTTATGTAGGGTTTGGGGCAGTTTGCGGTGGTAATCGGCCGGAAAAAGTTTTGGTCGGGTTCGATCCTTCAAGAGAAAATAGGGAGAGAATGAGCGAGAGTTGAGGATATCCGATCATGCCAAGCTAATCTGCGAGTCAAGAGGGAGAAAATAAAGGGAGAAATGGCCGGTCAAAACCCTCGTGGCCGGCGGCGCCATTTTCGGGGGTGGAGGTTGCAGGCTCAACGACGGAGGAGAAAGGAGGAAGAAGTAAGGAGGAGGGTGAACCAGCAGCCGGGAAAGAAAAGGAAAAGAGTAGAACTGGGCCAGTCGGCGCCAGTTATAAGTCCTTTAAATGACACGCAGTGTCTTGGAGGAAACAGGCTCCAAAACGCAGCGTTTGGATGCCGCATAAGGGGAATGACCCTAGGCCGCGGGAGAAGGAAGGAAAAGAGGAAGAATTGGGCTGTGCTCAAGCCCAATTCGACGGGACAAAAATAAAAAGAAGAAAAGAAAGAAAAAGAAGGAAGAAAAAGAAAACGAAAAAAGGAAAAAAGGAAAATTTAAGTGGTTTGGGGTTAAATAAATTAATTAGAATATTTTGGGTATTTAGAATAAAAAATATTTAAATAAAATAATATTAAATCTCCTTTTTAGGCTATTTTAGGGTTTTTAAAATATTTCTCCTAAATTCCTTTTTAATTAGCAAAAAGCCCAAATTTTTCCTTCATAAAAATATTTATAAATTCTTATTAATTTGCCCTAAATAAATCCTTCTTATTCCAAATAAAATAATAAATTAATTAATTCCCTAATAAATCATTATTTAATTATATTTCCTAAAATAAATATTTTTGGGGCATTTCAAATATATAGACACATAAAGACAATATATATATATCACCATACTATGGTTATATATACAAAAAAATGTTATTTTAAATATGAATCAATTGTGTAATCATATAAATAAATGCATGACTAATTGAAAACTATATGTGTGTGTGTGTGTGTGTAATACATAATATAAGCAATGTATAATTGAGATAGATTAAAATATTTAATACAACTATTTATATAAATAAAATGCACATTCATTATGGAAAGTCAATTGTTAAAGAACTTTACAATTAAATATGCTTAGATTGAAATAGTTTAAGGATGGGTGACCTCATGGGAAGTTTATTAGGAAACATGCTATAACTACTCACGATCAGTATTGAGATGAAGTTTACTCACGGTGCCAAGATGGAGCGATTAATAATAATAATAATAATAATAATAATAATAATAATAATAATTCACATCAATATGTTCGCCATGAGATTACCCATGGTTATTATTATAATTATTATTATTATTATTCGCTCCATCATCATCAACAACAACAACAACATGTGTACCATGGTACTACTCATGGCTAATGTTACTTGGGTTGTGAGACTACTCATGGCTATCACCACGTGCGCCACGAGACTACTCGTGGCCATTGCCACAGACATCATGAGACTACTCATGGCCATTGACATGTGCACCATGGGGCTACTCATGGACTAGCACGTGCACCACGGGACTACTCGTGACTATTATTATAATACCCCAAAATTTTTCTTAGCCTAATTTCATGTTATTAACACCCTAATTTGATCCTAATCTAAATAAATCTTTTTTTAGCCCTAACCTAATTTCTTAATCCCAACACTTTAACCGAATCCTAAACCTTGACTGGAATAAGTTGTAATTAGTAAACTGAAATTAAAACCCGCTAAAATTATCGATAATCCTAACCATTTTGGCTAATCTAAAATCACCTAAATTAATTTCAAACCTTTTTCTCTTTTCCTTTCTCTTTCTCCTTTTCTTTTCTTTCTTCTCCTTTCTCCCATCAAACCAAGTGGCTATATTTGAAAATTTTTGCAACTTGCACCATCATCCATCACCTTTTCTACAATCATCCTTCATATCCACTACTTCCTTTCTTCTTTTCTTCTTCTCCTTCTACTTCTCTTATCCCTACCGATCTACACCTTTCGCATACCCTACACCCTGCCACTCCTCCTCTTCTCCTTCCTTTTAATTTTACGCAACTTACACACACAACCATCACCATCACCTGCCATTGTTCCCAACACTCAACCATCTTTTCTCCCTTCATCACACTGTCATCCATCATGCTCGTCCCATGCCTCCCTCTTCTATCACTTTTCCTTTCCCTGATTCACCCCACACATGCACACATGTCCATATATGTATACATACTACATACTCTCCCTTCTTCCTCTTTTTTTGGCCTCCACTCTATCATTTTTTGTGTCAAAAAGCCACTACTCGAGCTTCCTCTTCTTTCTCCCTTCTTCTTCCTCCTCCTTCATTCCCCTATTTTTGGCCCGCACACCACCATCTCCGCCACTGTGCACCACCATATCCACCACTCACCCCACTTTAGCCGATGGACCAACTACTAAGGTTACCCCAACCTTTCCCAGCACCGTCACCGTCCATCACCGCTAACCACGACCTCTTTTCCCTTCTCCTTCTCCTCACCCATGGTATTTTTACAAAGTGCATGACCATGCAACACTGAAATTTCCTATCGCACGCCCATGCAACCTAGTACTGCCTACCTGTGCACATTCATACAGCCGTGCATGATCCAAACGCATGCCCGTGCACATCTATTCAACTTGCAGCCTATTTTCCTAGTGATCTAGCATGATCGTGCCACTTTGCACCACTTGGTCCTGTGCGATTCTTCCTCTTAGCTTGGGTGTGCACCGCCTGTTGCACGGGCATGCAACTTCCTATTTTTAAAATTGCACCCCTATTTACATCCCCAAACCTTGTCCAAAAACCACCAAATTTTTACCATAACTCTACCACACATTTTACTACTCATCCACACATCTCAAGCTTCCATTTGACTATGGTTATTTTCGTTTACCTTAATTTCTCCTTCATTTAAACTCTTCAAGCCTAACCATGAATTTTGTTATTTTTCGTAGGTGGTATTCCAGTAGCTTCAAAGGAAGAAGTCTAGGATTTGCATACTTAGAGCCCGGTGTCCTAGTTAGTAAGGATACTTTTTAATGTTTAGGATTTTTTTATTATTGGCTTGTATGGTTATGTGTGTTTTCTCATGATATTTTTGATATATGATGTAACATGTGTTGATTATGATATTTTGTGATGATATGATTATTATGTTGAAAGGAAGTGAGAATGGGTAAGAGGTACCATTATGATTTTATTATGATAATGCTATACTTATAAGAAATATATCTTATTGTATGAAATATGAACTAAATGAGTTTGATAAGTGGACATAAGAACTTTTATGAGATATGATGATAATTTGTGGATTTGGAAAATAATGTGTGTTGGAAGGAATAAGAATTTTATAAAATAAAGGTTATTGTTTGTGATTAAGGGTAAATTAGTCATTATGGAGTAATAAGGCAATCTTGGTATTCTATGTGTTAGGTGGATTAAAATATGATAATGATATCATGAGGAATGCTTGGAAGTATTATTGTTTTTTTGGGGTCCTTACATGAATTAATGGTTAAGTTGGGCATAATATCTTATAGTGATAATATCATTATTCCATGTGTAAAATCTAGATGTTAATCGAATTTTGAATACATTACTAATGTTTACCCCTAGGAGGTTATTTATTGGTAGTGTTAACTATATGAATTTCATGGGGGTATTATGGCTAACATGTGGAATTAGGGTTTTGGAGATTTCTGTGAGTAAGACCTTGGAATAATATTATTAATGTATGTGTATGACATGGGAACTAGATCTTGCATTTTGGGCATGATAATAATGATGAGATTTGGAGATGATATAATATAAGTTATATGGAATAATAAATATGGGAGAATGAATGCTAAGGGTGTGTAATTAAGGTTTAAAAGGATGTGAGAACTTTAACCTATGTTATGTATGTATCTACTTTAATGTGTTCGATGCTTGAGAATTAATCTTGAATAAAATACAAATCAGTTAAAGTGAAAGAGCATGTGAATAAGGCCAAAGTGATCTATATATATGTATGTATATATGTATGTATGTATGTATGTATGTATGTATGTATGTATGTATTCCTGTTCCACCGGGGAGAATAGTGGTTGTAGAGCATTCTACCCCGAGAAGGTGTTTTAGTCTGTTCCACTAGATTGAAAAGAGTGGGGGCCTTACTCATTGTCAAATGAAAATATAATAGTATAATCTATGAAAAAGATACTAATGATTTAAAGTGGAAGTGATGCAGGAGCATACATTGAACATAATGATTATCATATTCATTCTAATCCTCAAGGTAAGGAAGATGATTTAGCTTTCTTAAAATTCGAGCCTATCATGTTAAATATTCTTGATAATTCTAATATGTTTGACATTAAAAACCATTCAAGTTATTCTTGTAGGTATGTTACATATTTGTAAGAAGATGAGGTTCATACACATTGATGTGTACAAGTATTCCAAGGCATGCAAGGCTATGACATACATGGGATGATACATTACAACAAGAGATAAAGTGATGATATTCATTATTTGTATAAACTTGTTGTAAACCCTAACCCTAAGTATATTTTATGTAAGTTAGGGTATGGCTATAATTTCATGTATGTATCTTAGTCTATTGTATAGCTTTGTAATATTAATCCTCAGTATCATTTAACCAATGATATTATGTTTTAGATTAAGGTTAATATGGGCTTAATTCAACCAAGATTAATGGGCTGAATTAAGGGACTAAACTCGGCTGGTTTAAGCTAGTCACCACCGAGCTTATTCCTTCTCCTATATAAACCATGTTGTGTACAGCTTTGTGAGCAGAATATTGAATGAAAATTTAGATCAAACTTTAAACAAGAGAGCTAAAGTCTAATCTTCCCTTTTGGGTCTACATTGAGCAAGGAAGATCTGGGATAATCCTTCCTCAAAAACTATCTTAAATCTCGACATATTTGAAGGGTATACAAATCTGTCGAGTACCTTCAACGTGTATCTTCAAATTCTTCGTCTATAATCCACCAATTCACTTCATTTCTTTTGCATTAGATCATGGGTGAAAGCTTCTAATCAAAATTTCGATCCAACCTTCCGTTACTTTGATAAAAACCACATCAGAAAGAGTACGTGAGTCGGGACCAAGGTGTTGTTTTTATATATATGTCTCGTTCCACCGAGGAGAATGGTGGCTCAGGAGTGTTTTGTCCTGAGAAGGTGATGTTTTTAGATCTATTCCGCCAAATGATAATAGTGGCTCATGTGTGTTGTTCCTGAGAAGGTATTTCAAACTGTTCCATTGATTTAAGAATAGTGGGGTTTTTGCACTCAATGTATATAAAAGCATGAAAATGGATTGTACTTTATAAAGAGATCTAGATCATTTTATGTTTTCTGATATATTTTATTTATTTGGTTATCCACTTATTATCTGATGTGAAAGCATGTGTTATTTATATCCCTGTTTCGGTAGTATTGTTCCCTTTTCAGTACATAGCTTATTGACCACTCATTTTATAGGTGTTGCTCATTCCCACGAAAAAGAAACCCTAATTCTTATGTGCAGGTCTCAAAAGATCAACTAGATAATTATTTTGCCTATGATGCCTTATGTGGGGTTGAGTGAATTTATCTCTATTAGGGGTTGGGTGAAGAGTAATTATTATCTGATAGATGCATTTAACAGGATACCTTTTTGGTGGACTCTTGATCCATGGTATCCCTTCTTTTGTATTTTTGTATTGTTACCTCGTAGTTAAGCTCCAAACACATTATTGTATTATAAATTTTTCTTTAATTGGTTTCTAATATTCATGTGTTACTTTAAATATTTTAACTTTGTAATTGATGTAAGGATGATTGCATAAGTCAAACTTATATCAGTTATGGTAGTGACCCCTAATATTTTACTTATTTACTTACGCTGTAAAATGAATTTTTTTAGTGGTAAAAATTGGGGTGTCATAATTATAACATATGTCATGAGACTACTCATGGCTGTCGAGATATGGGTCACCAATTACTTGTGGCTAATTTCATCAATTGAAACTATTATCCGATAGCTATTATCTAACTATTATATTAAACCATCTGGGCATTGAAACTATTATTAATATATGCTAGTGTTATTAATTTTAGTTCATTTAGTGTTATTGATTTTACCTGACAATGCTTCATTAATCAATTGGCCCTGACAACTAGAGATGTGCTGTACTTAATTTCTGTTGGTGCTTTCGATATTTATCTATAGGTTGACGGTTGACCTATGTGTCATTAATTAAGAGGCTCTCAGATTCTTTAATAATCCAAATTACAATTAAGGCTCTAAGCTCTCCCCAGCTTTATTATTATATATATAAATAAATATTGGATTAGCCGAGGAGGGGAAGCTTTGTGGGTAGCAGGACTCGATAACTTATTTTGAAAATGAAGGATTCACATATAGATAATAGCGATGACAGTTGTATAAAAGAAAAAATGGATACGTTACATGCATTGCTGTCTTAGCCGACAATAAATTTGCCAATAGCACACCACCAAACCGGTCGTCCGTTATTATTCATTCCCATTCTTAGGCGGGCCACTACTTTATATCATTGCAATTTTGGACTGAAGCAACTGGGTGGCATTTTCCTAAACAAAGAAATATGTTAGTATTATAATAATTATTATTATTATTAAATTTTCATCACCCTCCTCAATCGTCATTACTCGCATCTCTCCGGCACACGTCATGCTCCTGCTTCCGCTGCTACGACTTGGGCTAAATCCATCCCGGTGGTAAGGTCTGTTTCTGCTCGCGTAGATTTGTAATATAATGCACAGAGTACCAGGTGGAAAGCCGCAAATAAAGCCCCAAGAGCTCTAGGTGTCTGCAAATGGAAGTTATTTCCATGCACATAAGTTATTTGTAATATAAGATTCGTCGTTTAATCGAGAGCAAAAGAGTATATATATTTATATACACGCACTTACAAAGACATATATATCGAATGGGCTGATACCATATAGACCCAGAACCAAAGCAGTAAAGATGACAGAAATTATGATCTCGAGGAGTATGACTAAGATGACTTTGAGGCTCTTATTCGTTTCGTCGGAGTAGGTCGCAAAGAGCAACAGATAAGTGAACTCAATTACGCAACTCGCTGCATTAACGGTGAGTATCGACATTCTGTGTTGGTGTACCGAGGGCAGTCCTTGCACCAGCGATATCGTGCAGTTGAAGAAGGCCACTAAGTATGGAACTGCTGAGGATTGCCATACAGAACTGTTTGTGCATATCCGAATAGATGTTTGCCTGAAAATGAGAAAAAAAGAATAGATAATTCATCGGTCAGTGTGGTATTATATTATTATTATTATTATATATAATGGTAGGACATATGGGAAGTCCATGCATATCCATGTTGTTATATTAATTTATCTTGTGTGCGCGCGTATAATCTCAGATAAAATTAAGCAAGCTGACTAAGAACTTAAGTACAGGATCGGTATATTGTTATGTTTGGCCAAACACGCTTTACAAATCATGGGAAATGATCATTACGTAATACGGGAAAAAGAAAAAAAAAAATCTGCAATAGAACAATTGATGTACAGTGCTTTAGCTAGCCAGCTGAGACTTGCTGAAACAGAGTGAGATATATAGAGCAACTTACCTAATTTTATAATTATAACTAATTAATGCATTACCGATAATTTCGACAGCACCACGAATATTCCTGGATGAAATCATCATAGAGTACTAAGCCTGAGATCAATCTACTCGCAGACAAGAGCAAAGCTTAGATTTGTGTTGACGCGCAGACCAATGAGTCCGTGACCGAGTACTTACGTAGGTTCTCAAAAGTTGCGTCGCAGCGCACCCAGTCTCCTTTCCCTGCAATTTCTAGGGATCCCCCGGCCCTCCGCTACTTTTCAGTAGAAATTTTTTTACTCAATTGCTGTCCAAAAAAAACTATTATATCATTAAATTTTTATATATAAAAAATTAATTTAAAAATTAAAAATCTATTTTTTTATTATTATTCTTATTTTTTTAATTATATATAGATTAAATATTTTATTATATTTTAATAAAAGATATTAGTATAATTTTAAAATTATTTTTATTACTTTATTAAAATTTATTTAAAACAAAAAAATAACTTTCTTTTTTATATATATGGAATAATTAAATATTCTACTAACTTTTTGTAAAACACACATTCACTATCTTATATATAATTAAACTATAGATAAAATAAACCAATTATAAATACAAATTTACAAGAAATTTAAAAACTATAACAAAAATTACTGAAAATTTATGAAATTACAAAGAAAATTTCACAAAAAAAAAAACGTTCAAGAAACTTGCACCAAAAAAAAATAAAAATAGAAACTTATATAACATTTCAAAATTTTCTAAAAATTTATATACCATTATAGATTCCAATAAACATTGTAAACAAAACTACTTAATCAATATACACTATGTATTCTTACTCGTCTTTTATTTTGTATGGGAAGGAATATGAATATCAATACAGTAAAATCTAAGTAAGACTAGAAAAATACATGCCCCGGCCCTGTGGTTTGTATCATAGAGAAAGTCGGCAGTCACAGACGCCAACGCAGCCGCGCAACCATTTGTTTCAAAATTCTTTTCTCGTCAGTCATTCAGAGGAACATCAGAATTGACCAGTTACTTAGCGAACGCGGGTCTGCACTTATTGCTGGCGGAGTGCATGGCAGCTTCGCAATTAGCTACGGTTAACCTTGGTCAGAGTATCGCGCACACTCTGGTTATATGTTTAATGTTTCTACAGAAAAAAAATTAACTACGGTTTGACCAGAGTTATATGTCCTTGATCCCCGGTCGAAGTATCATACACACTAAGGTTGTTGATATCTGAAAAAGGTTAAGGCAGTCAAGCGTGCAAGGAAAAAGGACGGGAAAGGAGAAAAAAAATTTAGATGAGAAATCAACGTGTGCAATGTGTCTTTATCATCATACTAGGTGGGGATACAAATGAGACCGATATATCTATATTGTATTCGTATCCGATAAGAAAATTTATATTATTATCCAAATTCGTATTTACTAGTACATCAATATCCGTATTTGTTGGATATCCATTATCCGATGGATTATTCGTTTATCCGTTAATGGATATTATCTAGCAGATAAATATGTTACCTGATAGATAAACTCATTTAGAGTTAAGTCAAATAACAATTTTAACCTTAATTTATACTATATTTATTTTAAAATTAAGGATAAAAGAGTAATTATATATCGGATAAATAAGTACGGATATGAATACGGGTATGATTATTGGTAAAGGTATGGATATTCCATACTTATATTCGTATCCGAACCTGACGAATATTTTTTTCTATCCTCTATATCTGTATCCGTATCCATTTATCCATATCTGTTTAAGTATCCGTCGGATAAAATCTAAATGATTTCGGGTAAAATCAACCCCGCTTATATCCTTAAAACTATAGCAAAAGGTGGCACAGGCTATAAAAATGACACAAAGAAAAAACTTAATGGCCAAACTTTTTAAATTGAGAATGTGATTGTAATTTTAGTAAAAATGGTTACTAAAAATAAAAAATTTAGTGGTTATATTTTTTTTCTTATAATAATAAAAATTCAGAACTAATTAGATATGAAAAAAAAAATATTTGTGAGGAAGTGATCATAAATTTACCATAGAAAATTATTTTTCGTGATAAACTCATCATGAATGTATCACAGGAAAAAACCTTTGTGGCCAACTTATCATAAATTACTATGAGAAAGTTCTTTTGTGACCAAATTGATATGAATTTACTATGAAAATATATATTTTTATGGCTAAATCACCACAAATTTTGCAAAAAAAGAGAGGCTTTCTTTGGCTAAATAGCCATAAAGTTGCCACAAGTTGCCACAAAAATATATTTTAGTATCTAAATTGCCACAAATTTGCAACAAAAAGATATTTTTGTGGCTATTTTGTCATAAAAAGATATTTTCGTAGCCAACTTATCATGAATTTGCTATAAAAAGATATTTTTTCGACTAACTTGCCATAAATTTTCTACAGAAAGATATTTATAGCTAAGTTGCCGCGAATTTATTTTGAAAAGATATTTATGTGGCTAACATGCCACAAAATGACATTTTTGTGGCATACTTGCCACAAATTTATAATAAAAATATATTTTTGTGATAGACTCAGTCTTAGATGTCATACAAAAAAAATTATATGGCGAAAGTCGATACCTTTTTAGCTATAGCTCAAAAATAAATAAAAATATGATTGTAGAATGAATTAATTTGATTAAGGTTTTTTTAAATGTACAATATATTACAGTTTCATTGTAGCATTTTGATTATTTTGAACAAATAGTAAAATTAACTAATTATTAACTTGGATCATAGCTTAAATGTATATAAAAATTATCAACTAATATATATATATATATATAATTTAGATGTTAATATACTAAAGTAAACACCCTATCAAAAATTAACTAGGTCATTTAAAAATAATTATAGTACATTAGTACATTTTCTAACTTTTATTTTTTTAACTAATTTGAATAAAAATAAATATTTGTTTGTATCCTAAATTAAATATGTATATAAACTATGGAATATTAAATAATATAGAGACATACAAACATATATATCACCAGAGTGTGGTCATACTTACCAAAAAAAAAATACTATGGTTGTAAGAAAAAATGTTATTTGAAATATGAACCAAATGTATAATTATATAAACAAATGTGCACGTGATCAATTGAAAATTATATATATGTAATACCTAATATAAGCAATGTATAATTGAGACAGATTAAAATGTTTGATACAACTATTTATATAAATAAAATGTACATTCATTATGGAAAATCAATTGTTAAATAACTTTGCAGTTGACCGTGTTTAAATTGAAGTAGTTTAAGGATGGGTGACCTCACGGGAAGTTTATTAGGAAACATGTTATAACTAATCCACATTAGTATTGAGATGATGTTTACCCACGGTAATAAGATGGAACGATTAATAATAATATTAATTATTATTATTATTAACATCAATACGTGCACCACAAAATTACTTGTGGTTATTATTATTATTATTATTATTATTATTATTATTATTATCATCGATATGTGCACCATGGAACTACTCATTTCTATCACCATGTGTGCTACGTGACTACTTTTGGCCATTGCCATGGACATCATCAGACATCTCGTGGGCATTGACATGTGTGCCACATGACTACACATGGGCACTAGCAAGTGTACCACGAGACTATTCGTGACTATTATAACATATGTTATAAGGCTATTTGTAGCTATTGAGATATGGATCACTAATTATTTGTGGATAATTTCATCAAATGAATCCACCAAATCATTTTTCCTAGCTAACATTTTCATCATACGCTTATAGGACACAAAATGTGATGTCTAAAATTTTTGTGGCAAAATATTATAGCCAGGAAAATTTTACTTATTAGCTATGACCGTTCTTGTGGCCTATTTGATGATTTGTTGTAGTATGAGAGAAGTTTTATGGTGAGACAAACTCACCTAATAACATTTTAAGAATGAGGGGTGCTAAGGGAGTTAGACTTACTGACACATAACATTCACCTATTGGAGGAGAATGATATCATTTATTATTATATTAGAGGATGAGAATGTGGAATTAACAAAGAGTAAGAGGTAAATTAAGGTGAAAATGTTATTTTGAGTATATTGGAGAAGGTGATGAAAGGAAAAAAATTACATCCTACTACGGGTAACAAGAAAAATCTTGCTTTGAGGGGTGGCAGTGTAACACACCAAAATTTTACAAATTTTTGTTTTTAAGTGTTTAATCTTTTATTTGAAACTTAAGCCTAATTAAACACTAGCTTAATTCTCTTTTTAACCCTTAAACTATAGCCTTATATAATCTTTTCTTCAATAGTTTATCCTATTTTTTTCTTCTTTTTCATTTTTCTTTACCCCTCCCTTAACCTGGTTTTTTTTTTTCATTTGGTTTCATTAACTGAAAACCCCAACTGATGAACCTAGCCTAACCAAACCAACCCAAAACCAACACTTCACCCCAGCCATTCTCCCTTCTCATGAAACACTTCCCAACTCTTCCTACTACCTAAATTTTCATTTTATATGCACCAAATCCCTTTCCTTCTCTTTTCTCTACAAACCCGAAACTTGTTGCCATCCATGTTCCCTTGCTAAATCATGCAATCTTCCCTACAACTCTCCCTCTTCGATCATTCACCTGACCAAACCACTCTTCCTTTCCCTTCCATTTCCTTTAGACCAATCACCTAGCCAAACACCCCTCCCTCTATTTTTTATCTTCTTTATTTTGCAACTCTACCACCTTATTGACTAACTTCCTTGTGTGAATGTCCTAGCATATCAACCGACACCTCCTTTTCTTTCTCATGTTTTCCCAACAATTAACTATAACACCCCAAAATTCACTACTTTTTTTTAAAGCGAAAGTATTTAAAATACTTAATTTAAAACCCGTGAATTCTGGGGATGTTACCGCCACACTTAGTACCAAACCGGTTCTCTCTGACCATTTAAGTACCAAGTGCTAAGGCTAAGAAAAGATTTACATTAAACTCAAACCAAAAGTTCATAAAAGAACTCGAAAGATCATTCATTAAAATCAGAGTACGCGTAAAGAATCATGAATCAATAATAAGATAGAAATCAGAATGCGAAATCAAAATTCCTCGAAAGGAGTAATAGCTACAAACATTAATATTTAATTTCAAAAAATCTAAAACAAAAGGAATAACAAGGAGCAATAGAGGTTACATAAAGACTGAAATATGGCCACAACTCTCTCGAACTTTGAACCAAATATGCTCAACACTCAACCCCACCGGATATCTCACCCACCTGCACAAAGTTAAAAGGGCATACTACTCATGGGAATGAGCAGCACCCATGAAAAGGGTGATCAGTACGCTACGTACTGAGTAAGGTAACCGAGCACTAAGGCCAACACATAATCACATAAAATGCAGGATAATAAAAGATCATAGAGACCAGCACCATAACATACAAGCATACGATCATTCAGGTAAAAGTACAAAGGCCCGTATATTATCCGATTCAACTACTTAATTAATCTCTGATCAGAACTCATTTCACACCATACTTTTTATCAAATCCATATGAGCACGTGAACCCCACTATTTTTCCGGTAGATCGGTCTCCAGGGCACTCTGTCTCCTGGCCACTATTCTAGCCGGTGGATCGGTCACTAGGGTAACATACCCTACCACTATTATGCCGGTGGATCGGTCGGCCCCTTCTCTCATGGTGTTCCACTATAAGTAATTAGTATCTTCTCACTTATTAACAACATACATAGTTTGGTTCGTTGAGCTCGGGATCCCCCACTATTTTAGCCGGTGGATCGATCACTAGGGTAACATACCCTACCACTATTAAGCCGGTGGATCGATCTCTAGGTTACCGTAGTACCTATCCACTATTATGCCGATGGATCAGTCTAGGCCCGGCTCAACATCTTCCACTTTACGTGATTAATGTTTTAAGTATTTTATTCAAAAGCTTTCGCCCTGAACATGCATAAATCTTCACACATCAAAATCATAAAAGTCCACCATCATAAATAAACTTTAATCACCACATACACATGATAACACAAAAACCCTAATCAGTCACCACAGACCCCAATTAACCACAACAAACCATAGTTAACCACTCCAAACTCTATTTAACCATAACAACCATAATTAGCCACTCCACGCGTTAGTTAATCATAACAAACCACAATTACCCACTCCAACCCTAGTTAATCACAACAACCCAGAGTTCATTACTCCAAAACCCTAATTTAGTCTCTTCCGTACCCTCATAATGCTCCACGTACTATTTTCCGTCCAAAATAGTTCAACACCAAAATAACACTTACATTACCTTCCTTACATCACAAATTAACTTTCCACACGTAAATTTCATACCCATGCAGATATTAATCTCCCCATGCAAACCTTCGAACCTTTTTCATGCAAACCCTAAAATTCCACGTGAAACCCTAAATTCAACCATGCAAACCCTAATACCACAATACAACCATCAATTCCACCATGTAAACCCTAATACCACCATACAACTATAAATACCACCATACAAACCATGATTCCGTCTTACAAAACCCTAAATTCAATCCACACAAAACCAAAGATTCACCCATGCCAAACCTAAATTCAAACCATATAAAACCCAAAGATTTGTCCATACCAAACCCTAAATTCAATCCATACCAACCAAATATTCATCCTTACCAAACCCTAGATTCAAATCACATAAAACCAAAGATTCATCCTTACCTTACAATTGATTAGATTCTCCCACATAAAATCATAAATTAGAATCTCCCAAGCAAAACCATAAATTGGATTCCCCCAAACAAATCATAAATTAGATTCTCCCAATCAAATCATAAATTAGATTCTCCCATATAATATCATAAATTACATTCTCCCAAATAACATCATAAACTAGATTCTCCCAAACAATCCATAAATTTGATTCTCCCATATAACATCATAAATTAGATTCTCCCTATTAACATCATAAATTAGATTCTCCCGAACACACCATAAATTCGATTTTCCCATATAACATCATAAATTACATTCTCCCAAATAAAACCATATATTATATTCTCCGCATAAAACCATAAATTATACTCTTCCACATAAAACCATACATTAGATTATTCCTTATAAAACCATAAAATTAGGTCAACTCATTTCCCTTAGTCAACTTCTTTTCCCATCCTCCTTTTCCATCCTTTCTTCCACACAAACCACATCGACATCCTCTCATGCATGTCTTACAGGGTCACAACACATATCGTCACATACACATAGTGTACATGCCATACAAAAACATACTTCAACTCCATGTCATACCACATATAAAATAATTAATAATCATAAACATAGAATGCATAGCATATGAAGCACATAATGCATATAAGCATACAATGGCCTTAGTAACACCCTTACCTAAAACGACACCGGTCTTGGTGCACGCTCCTATTCCACTTGAGGGGTTTGAATGGGTTCACCTATTATATAAAATTATACTAGAATTAGGCCCCCTTATAAAATTTTATTTTTCTCTAACATATTCTAAGATTTAGTTTTTAATTAAAATAATGTTACACAATAATTAACTATACAAAATATTACTTAAGAATACAACTAAATTACTATTTCCATTCGAAAAGGGGTGGTGATATAAGGGTTTCTACCCTTCACCCAAAATAGTAATACTAATAATAATAATAATAATAATAAAAGTAAAATATTATTAATAATACTCTTATTAGTAGAATATTAATACTAATAATAATATAAATCTTAAAATTAAAAGTAGCTTTCACAACTACCCCATTTAATACTAATAGTATTAAAAATGGTAATAATAGTAGTAATAATATATATATATATATATATATATATATATATATATATATATATATATATACTTATAATATAAAAGGAAATAGTGCTAAAATGATAATATATCAATAATAATGTTAAAAATGCTAATAATAGTAATAAAAGGCAAAAGTTGTGAGGCTTAATAATAATTTTAGGTTTCTACCCCTCCTGAAATAATTACAATATTAAATAATTAATTACACTAATAATATTAATATTAATTATATTATTAATAATAATAGTAAACATGTAATAATTTTATTAAATAACTAAAATTCGAGAATAATAGTTTTTCTAACTCAAGAATAATCCCAAACCTATAAAGAAGATTTAACCATTAGATTACAGTTGATAACAACAACAATAATAATAATAATAATTAGAATTGAATTAACATTAAAAATTAAGATAAAAGCATAATAATCCTCAATAATTAGAAAGTAAGTATTTAAAAGGTCTAGGGTTTCACCTTGAGTTGGAGGGTATGGGTGGCACCGGCGGTGGTTCCCAGAGGTGGCCGGAAAATGGATCTAAGAGGGGTAAAAAGAAGAAAAAAAGGTGAGAGGGAATGAGAAAAATAAAATAAGTCTATGGGTCGGTGTAGGAGACTTAGTAGGAGTTATTTGTTGGCTTAGAAGGTGGTAAAAGCGGCGGATGTGGTGGTGGATGGTGGTTTAATGTTTCGGGGTGAAATTTTCTGGCGAGAGGACTAGCCAACTTTGCACGATTATGGAGTCTTGTACAAGGTGAATCGAAGGTCGTAGATGGTTTAGTTAATTAGAGGGTGCTGCAGGGAAGAGATTGGGATGGAGAAGAGGCGTCGAAGTTAGATAACGGCGGAGAACGAGGTGTCTAAAGGGGCGGTGGCAGGCGGTTCTCACTTAGGGTTTTGAGAAAGAAGAAGCTTCAAAAACGTCCACAACTAAGCTATTTATAGAGTTTAGATGGTTTAATAGGGTTTTGGAGGTCGGTAGGATATTATTGGATGCTAGGGTTTGCGTGGTCGGTGGCAGAAATCGGTCGTCGATCATTTTGGTCGGGGTCGAAGCTTTGAGAAGCAATAGAGAGGGAACGAGTGAGAGTTGAGGATAATCAATCACGCCAAGCTCATGTGTGGGTCGAGAGGAAGAAAAATAGGGGTGAATCGGCCGGTCAGAGTCCTCGTAGCTGGCGCCGCCATTTTTGGGGGCGGGAGTTGCAGCAGCGTCGACGGAGGAGAGGGGAGGAAGAAGGAAGGAGGAGGGGGGGCTGGACCGGTCGGTCCAGAGGAAAAGAAGAGAAAAAGAAAGGGAGGAGACCGGGCGATTCGGCGACGGAGGAGGAGGTTTAAATGAAATGACGGGTTTCAGTGGGCAGAAGAAGCCAGCGTCGCGCGGCTGGGCTGGGCCGAAGGAAAAGAGAAGGAGAAGTGGGCTGCGGGAGAGGCAGCCCGAATGAGGAGAAGAAGAAAAAGAAAAAGAAAAGAAGAAGAAAAAAGAAGAAAAAGGAAAGAAAAGGAAAAAGGAAAAGAGAGAAATAATTATGTTGGGTATTTAATTAAAATATTTGGGATATTTAAAAATAATAATATTTGAATAAAATAATATTTAAATCCTATTTTAGTATAAATTAGGATTTTTAAAAGATTTTCCATAAATTCCTTTTTAATTAGCAAAACACCATAATTTTTTTCCAATTAAATTATTTATAAAATTAATATTAATTTGAAACTATTTTCTCCTTCTTATTTTATATAAAATAATTTATTTAATTAATTTTCAAAATAAAATGCTTAATTAGCTAAAATACCCAAATTCTCTTCTACTAAAAATACTTATAAATTTCTTCTTGATTTGCCCTAATTAATTCAATTAAAAAATAATTTATTTAAATAATTCTTATAGTAAATATCCTTGAATGTAGTTTATAAAATTAGAAATTTTTGGGGCATTTCATTAACACATCATTTCAACCTAATAACCCCTCTCATTACCTTTGAGCCATCATTTTAGCCACCCTTCCTCATGTAGTTTTGCCACTTGGATTGGTTTGGCTTTAATACCGCTTAGATTGGTTTAGCTTTAATATTGCTTGAAATTAATCAGCTTTAATACCACATGAAATTTATTGGCTTTAATGCCGCTTAGCTTTAATGCAACTTGAAATTAATATAATAATGGAAATTTATTATGTTGATGGAAGTGAGCTAAGTGTTGTTATGTGGGCTTGATTTATGATTAATTAAATCATTGAATAAAATAGTAAATACTTAAAGTGAAAGATTTTGAGTTAGGACTAGTATCACTCGGGGTAGCTATCCGAGTTAGGTTTAGTATTCACCTGGTACCATTTCGGTGTTTTTCTATTCTATGATCCCGGGTGCCTTACGAGGTCCAGAGATGCCCTCTTCTACTTTATAGGTGTTTCAATATATTTCGGCCCTATAAGGGGTATGCATACTTAAGTGATTAAGTGTCTTATTTATTGGTG
Source organism: Tamarix austromongolica (assembly GCA_039764185.1). Classification (NCBI taxonomy): domain Eukaryota; kingdom Viridiplantae; phylum Streptophyta; class Magnoliopsida; order Caryophyllales; family Tamaricaceae; genus Tamarix; species Tamarix austromongolica. The sequence goes on along the minus strand of CM077819.1, from coordinate 89,868,161 downwards.
GTTTAGTTATGTTTCTAGGTGGGTAAGCTAGGGCTAGCACCGTTCGAGTACTAGATTAGTTGTTACAATATCTTTGAGTCTCCATCATCAAGATAATATAATTAAATGGTTGTGATCATGATAAAAAAAATATAATAATAAATTATTCTTATTCACTCATAGACTTTATATTTCTGTTTCCTATGCATGTCTCTTGATTTTCTCCCTTACAATAGTGTTGCCATATGACGCATGTCCATATTCAGTTATCATATGATCTATTATTAAAATCTCATGTAGGCCTTGTGTGCAGAATGATACCTTTTATGGTAGTATGTATTACTTAGCATGTGCTCATGATTTTCTTGTACACTTATACCCTATGTATAGTCATGTCTAGTCATATATTCATGAGCATGAATCTGTGACCCCATGTTTTATTGTATATATCACATGTATAATCGAGCATGAGGTATTATATGAGTAGGATGGATTATGTATCGCATGTATAATTAAGCATGAGTTATTATATTAGTAGAATGGTGTATATATCACATGTATAATCGAGCATGAGTTATTATATGAGTAGAATAGTGTATATATCACATGTATAATCGAGCATGAGTATTGTAAGCTAAAGATTGCCATATCTTATGTGTATCATGTTTCCTTCCATGAGTTAGGTAGTCTTGATTTACTCAGTACTGGATCCGTACTAATACTACCCTGGTTGAATGAGACCTATGACGATCCACTGATGGTGGGGAGCAGGCCTGCTGTGCAAGCTTGAGTTTGGATGCTACTATTGGGTTGAAGGCTTGGCTTGAGAGAGTAGGCAATCCAAAGTTTATCCCTCATGATTTGTTTTTATATGTATCTATTTTTGGAAGTTTCAAGTGTTGTATTAAATTTTCAAGGGTGTCGTAATTGAATTTTAATTCCCATTACTTTAATAAGCTTTTAAAAATTCAAGACTATTTTAGAGGTTTTTGCTAATTTATCCAGCGATGATTTTATTCAGTGAAATTGTTCACTTACCATCTACCTATAGATATCTTCTTGTGGGAGATTATCCTCAAGGTATAGATATTGGTTGAATTTTGTTTGACAGGTTTTAGCCTTATATCTAGCATGAGATAGATGGTGGATATTTATCTTGTGTTAGGTGTAGCGGTAATATTCCTCAAATCCTATTTTAGCTTCTGTATTATTCTTTTAAACAAAAATTTTCAGAAGTTGAATTTGGAGGTATTACAAGTTGGTATCAGAACTTTTGGTTCTAAAATTTTGATTTTATGGTTTTGAATTTCATTGATCTATAATTCTTTTTAAGTATTCGACTTGACTTTTGCTAAAAGGGACAAGTGATTTTTGAATCCAGATTAGCTTGTGAAGATAGTGTGATTGGGTAGTGTAAGTGGCCTTGTGATTTGATGTTGTAATTATGTCTTCCTATATGGCCACTTGTTATTTTACGTGCTTTACCTATGTTAACTCTTTATTTTATATGTTGTGATTATTATGGTTTCATAGTTAGTTTGCTTTTAAGGGGATAGGAACCCTTGTAGGTTAACCCTAGTATTTCGGGTTTGATGGATTGATAACCTTAAGGTATACCTTGCTAGATGTAGCATGGTGTGATATAAATTGTAATATTTTTGTTGAGTAGTTTTACTTTTTGAAATTGTAAGAAACTTAAGTTTGAAATCTTGATGGCGATGTTTAAATAGATGTGTCCTTTTCGATCAGAAGAAACTTAGAATAGTGATAATAATAATGTTGAGGTTTAGGTACAAGAAGGAAGGGTAAATAAAAGAGTAAAAGATACTAATAATTTATTAGCAAGTGGCTACAAATTGACACATGATACGTGCTGTACTTTTAAATTTTCATCACCCTCCTCAATCGTCATTACTTGCATCTTTCGGGCACACGTCATGCTCCTGTGTCCGCTGCTACAACTTGGGCTAAATCCATCTCGGTGGTAAGGTTGGTTTCTGCTCGCGTAGATTTGTAATATACTGCATAGAGTACGAGGTGGAAAGCCCCAAATAAAGCCCCAAGAGCACTAGGTGTCTGCAAATGGAAGTTATTTCCATGCACGTAAGTTACCAACATATATATATATATATAAGATAGCAAAAGAGTATATGCATACACACAGACTTACGAAGACATATATATCAAACGGGTTGATACCATATAGACCGAGAACCAAAGCAGTAAAGATGGCAGAAATTATGATCTCGAGGAGTATGACTAAGATGACTTTGAGCCTCTTATTCGTTTCGTCAGAGTAGATCGCAAAGAGCAACTGATAAGTGAACTCAATTACGCAACTCGCTGCATTAACGGTGAGTATCGACATTCTGTGTTGGTGTACCGAGGGCAGTCCTTGCACCAGCAATATCGTGCAGTTGAAGAAGGCCACTAAGTATGGAACTGCTGAGGATTGCCATACAGAACTGTTTGTGCATATCCGAATAGATGTTTGCCTGAAAATGAGAAAAAAAAAAAGAATAGATAATTCATCGGTCAGTGTGGTATTATATTATTATTATTATATATAATGGTAGGACATATGCGAAGTCCATGCATATCCATGTTGTTATATTAATTTATCTTGTGTGCGCGCGTATAACTTCAGATGAATTAAGCAAGCTGACTAAGAGCTTACAGTGGAGCCAGGGACATGAAATCATGGGAAATGATCATTACGTAATACGGGAAAAAGAAAAAAACAACACAAAAAACTGCAATAGAACAATTGATGTACAGTGCTTTAGCTAGCCAGCCGAGATTGCTGAAACAGAGTGAGATATATAGAGCAACTTACCTAATTTTATAATTATAACTAATTAATGCATTACCGATAATTTCGACAGCACCTCGAATATTCCCGGATGAAATCATCATAGAGTACTAAGCCTGAGATCAAACTACTCACCGACAAGAGCAAAGCTTAGTTTTGTATTGACGCGCAGACCAATGAGTCCGTGACCGAGTACTTATATAGGTTCTAAAAAGTTGCGTCGCAGCGCACCCGGTCTCCTTTCCCTGCAATTTCTAGGGATCCCCCGGCCCTCTGCTACTGTTCAGTAGGAATTTTTTCACTCAATTGCTGTCCAAAAAAAACTATTATATCATTAAATTTTTATATATAAAAAATTAATTTAAAAATTAAAAATCTATTTTTTAATTTTTATTCTTATTTTTTAATTATATATAGATTACATATTTTATTATATTTTAATAAAAGATATTAGTATAATTTTAAAATTATTTTTATTACTTTATTAAAATTTATTCAAAACAAAAAAAAACAACTTTCTTTTTTATATATATGGAATAATTAAATATTCTACTAACTTTTTGTAAAACACACATTTACTATCTTATATATAATTAAACTATAGATAAGATAAACCAATTATAAATACAAATTTACAAGAAATTTAAAATTTATAACAAAAATTACTGAAAATTTATGAAATTACAAAGAAAATTTCACAAAAAAAAAACGTTCAAGAAACTTGCACCAAAAAAAAAATAGAAACTTATAAAACATTACAAAATTTTCTAAAAATTTATATACCATTCTAGATTCCAATAAACTGATACAAATGTAAGCACCAGGCCCAAGAGGAAAACAAGGTAGCCCAGCTACTTAGAGGACTATCGCAGGCTGTGATCCACACTCTAACCCGCTGCTCGATAATTATTCATGTATGATGCGATAAATTAGACTTCTAGAAGGTTAGGCGGTTAGTAAACGTGTCGAATGGTCCTTTCTGTTTTGCTGAGTCATTAGAGTTTGTTAGGGGAAGGTTCTCGATAACCTGCATGGCTGCATGGCTCTATATATATGTATATCGACGTATTGAAATGCAGGCATTAAGACCGAATTAGCTAATTTCTCTCCCTCCCTCCTCTAGGAGCAGCCACTGCTCGAAAGTGGCCCAACCACTTTGATCCTATCATTTGGTGCTTTCATTGAGAGTCGTAATGACGGACGGGATGCAGACGCGAAACAGAGCTATAGACGAGCAACTCCAGCAGCTGAAAGAGAGTGCTGAAGCCCACCAAGCTGAAATCTCTACCCTAAACCAAAAGCAAGACACGATACAATCTACCCTCGCAGAAATCCTCCGTCGACTTCCACCTTCACAAAATTCCATACATTCACAATCACAACCTACACCACACCACGCTACATCTCCCCTGCCTGCTATTACTAGAGCTGGCAAAAGTTGACCCGACCCGAAAAATCCGACGAATACCGACTCGATCCGCCCGAAATCCGATCCGATTTTATTCGAGTAATAAAAAGCCCGAAACCTATCCGACCCGATCCGATATATATCCGATATCCGATACAACCCGAGGAATCATAAGCCCGAAATAAATCCGACCCGACCCGCTATTCACCCGAAACCCGATATAACCCGAAAAACTATAAATCCGAAATGACCCGACCCGATCCATTATTTATCCAAAATCTTATATTATTTGAAAAATTATAAACCTATAAAGATTCAACTTGGTACTACCCAAAAATTAATATTAACACATAACTCAAAATTTTTTAAACTTCATAAAACATGAAATAATGTAGATGTGCAACTAATCCATACTAGCACTTACATCAAAATCTAGAAACAATATACTTTCATAAAATTTATATCACTTATGTATATACAAATACAATATCCATTGATACCAATAGAAATAAAAGTAGATAAAAAAAACACTATTATGCCATTTAAATAGTAGTTTACTTCCATTATTCCATTTAGTACCATAAGATAATAACAGTGCAGCCTTAAACACTATATGTTAATATCTATACGGCCATACCTTATAATATAGCACCTACAACATCATAGGAAAGTAGGAAAATTTTTGAATGAGAATGTTAGTTATTCATTATAAAAATTGAAGATTAATATTTTTTATTACATCAACAGTGTTAAATAATAAGAAGTCAATATTAGTTGGTCTTTTGTCAATAATAGTCATTATTACTTATTTTATCTAATTTTTATCTTATTTAGCTTGATATGATCTAATCAAAATATATAATAAAAAAACTAATATGTTGTTATTATTATTTTTGCCATAATTGATATTCATTGATTACTATTATTATTGTTATCATTATTTTTGTATTACTATTACTATTACTATTACTATTATTATTATTATTATTATTATTATTATATTTATTAAAATTATGTTGATATGATGTGATCAATCTCTTTTAAAAATAATATGAGAAGTACAACCTTAGAAGTCTTCATTTGTTATCAATTATCAATGACTATTATAAGTTAATATCATATAAGGAGCGTATAAGATATAAGGTATAAATATAATATAAACTTAAAATAATACTAGAACTCAATATGACCAAGCTAATAATGGAGTTTAATTATAAGTTATACCTTAACATAAAAAGAAAAGTGATACGATTTGAAAACTTTTAAATTTGAAATGTCAGATACATCTCCAAAGATAAAATAATGACAAAAAATTCTAAGGCTCCAAAATAATTAATATAATAATTCACTTTTAATTGAATAAGATAAATTAAAATAAATGATCTCAAAATAATTAACTTTTAATAATATCTTGGAATAAAAAGAAAGAAAGAAAATGACGCAAGCATGGCTCAAATATGAAATGACCTAAATCCAATCTAAATTTAACCCGAAAATATAATAATTCAAACTCAACTGAGGCCGATCCGAACCCAAACCGAAATTAGAACAACCCAAATTTACCCGAATCCGAGTCCATCCGATCTCAACTAGACCCGACCCGAGAGCTTAGAATGATCCGAGATTATCCGATACTGAGTTGATCCGAATCAAACCCGACCCAGCCCGACCCGACAAAATGATCCGAATTTATCCGAAATCGATATGACCCGATTATCATGTTACCCGATCCGATAATGACCCGACCCGCCCGATTGACAGCTCTAGCTATTACTACAAACGCCACCCTATCAGAACCAAACCCCAACTCACCATCTGGCCGTAATCTCAGATGTGAACTAAGCACATTCGACGGATCGAATCCCCTAGACTGGATCTTCCAGGCGGAAAGATTCTTCGCTTACCACAACATACCCGATGAAGAACACATTGATTTTTCCAGCTTTTATATGGTCGGCCAAGCCCTGTCCTGGTTTCAATGGATGCACAGGAATAAACAATTATCTTCCTGGTCGGCACTAATCCATGCAATAGAGCAACGCTTTGGCCCATCTTCTTACACCAACCATCAAGCCTCCCTGTTCAAACTCCAGCAGACAGGTTCGGTCGCTGAATATCAATCGGTCTTCGAAAACCTCTGTAATCGAGTTTTCGATATGACCCCGGAAGCTATACTCAATTGTTTCATTTCCGGACTTAAGCCCCAGATTCAACGAGAAATGGCCATCCTAAGACCCTCAACCATAATTAATGCCATAGCCCTAGCTAAACTTATCGAAGAAAAACTCCAAGACTCTCGAGCTCCCTTCAATCGACCCCCTGCCCCAAAAAGCCAATCCTACAACCCACAACAACCACGACCTCCTTTGCTAACACTACCGCCAATTCCCCCACCACAAAAAAATATCCAACCCTCTAACCCCGGACGATCACTCACCCCCACTGAACTTAGATATCGCAAGGCACAGGGTCTATGCTATAATTGCGATGAAAAATACAAACCCGGTCACAAATGTAAAGCTCAACAATTCCTATTGATATCTGGGGATGATCCAATTGATGCAATAGAGGACCAAGAGCATATATCAGACGACGGGAATGAGGATTCCGAATCAATTGAAACTCCTGGGCCTGAAATTTCTCTACATGTACTGGTCGGCTCCTCTTCTCCACAAACGCTGAGATTCACAGCTAACATCGAGGGCCATCCAGTAGCTGCGTTGGTCGATTCGGGCAGCACCCACAATTACATTCATCCTCGAATCGCAAAATACCTACACTTACCTGTTGATCGCGGAAGAGGACTCATAGTAACGGTGGGTAATGGCGAGCGACTACAAACAGAAGGGCGGGTATGTGGGGTTAATCTGGCCATCCATCCTGCCAGATTTAAGGTCGATCTGTACGTCTTGAGATTCGCAGGGGCAGACCTCATCCTGGGCGTCCAATGGCTGGAAACGTTGGGCCCGGTTATGATTGATCATAAAAAACTAACCATGGCCTTTGAGTACGGAGGAAACACCGTTCGCCTCTCAGCCCACCAACCCACTAACACTCCCAGCCCAATATCCCTTAACCAACTCAAACGATTACATAAAACCGAAGCCCAGGCCATGTACTACCACATACAGCCTATAGCCCACCACTCATCGGATCCAAATAACACCACCTTACCCAAACCAATACAGGACCTGCTCACAGAATTCAGCCCTATCTTCGAAAAACCCAACTCCCTTCCCCCAAGTCGACCTCAAGACCACCACATCACCCTACAACCCAATACACCACCAGTCAACATAAGGCCTTATCGTTATCCACATTTCCAAAAAGGAGAGATCGAAAGACAAATTCAAGAGATGCTCCAAGAAGGCATTATCCAACCTTCTACAAGCCCATTCTCTTCACCGGTGCTTTTAGTGAGAAAAAAAGATGATACGTGGCGATTTTGTGTTGATTACCGTGGCCTTAACCAAATCACAATCAAAGATCGTTTTCCAATACCCACTGTTGACGAGCTCCTAGATGAGCTTTACGGGTCAATGGTCTTCTCTAAATTGGACCTCCGGAGTGGATATTTCCAAATCCGAATCCACCCCCGGATATACCTAAAACAGCCTTCCGGACACATGAGGGTCATTACGAATTTCTCGTGATGCCCTTCGGCCTATCAAACGCCCCATCCACATTCCAAGCTACCATGAACGACATATTTCGCCCTTACCTACGAAAATTTGTCCTAGTATTTTTTGATGATATCCTTATCTATAGTCCTACATCCACGGCCCATACAACCCACCTACGAATCGTCCTTGAAATCCTATCCCATCATCAATTGTTTGCCAAGCTCCCTAAATGTTCTTTTCATCAAACCACTGTTGAGTACCTCGGCCACATTATCTCGGCACATGGGGTCGAAGTTGACAGAAAAAAAATAGATGCTATAATCAATTGGCCACAACCCACTTCGGTCACTAATGTTAAAGGCTTTTTGGGCCTAACCGGTTATTACCGCCGTTTCATCAAGGGCTACGCCTCCCTTGCAAGCCCAATGACTGATCTGTTAAAGAAAACGCAAGGCTCTAAGGTTTTTAATTGGACCCCACAAGCCCAAAAATCCTTCGATCAGCTCAAGCAAGCTTTGACTACTGCGCCCATCCTTGCTCTACCTGATTTCTCTGCCCCATTCTTACTCGAAACAGACGCATCCACTACAGCCATCGGAGCAGTGCTATCCCAGCATCACCACCCCATCTCCTTCTTTAGCAAACGGCTCACACCCCGCCTCCAAACAGCATCCACCTATACCCACGAAATGTATGCCATCACCTCCGCCGTCCATAAGTGGCGCCAATACCTACTCGGCCGGCCATTCACTATCGCCACTGACCACCAAAGCCTCCGCCAGCTGATGAACCAAACAATCCAAACACCCGAACAACACAAATGGCTCTCTAAGCTGTTGGGTTTTGAGTTTGACATTGTCTATAGACCTGGATCGGCTAATAGAGCTGCTGATGCTCTGTCCCGTCGGCCGGACGATCTCTCTGCTGAGCTCCAAGTTGCTTCCGCCGTTCCGGTAACCAATTTACTTACTCAAATCCGCGCCTCAACTTTACTGGATCCCTTACTTTCCACAAAGTTAGCTAACCTACAGGATTCAGCTGAAGATATCGACGACTACAACGCTTGCCAGGGACTCCTCCTTCGCCATGGCAAAATTGTTGTTCCAAACTGCCCAAAGCTACGACAGCAACTCATCCATGCATTTCACAACTCTCTCATCGGCGGGCATTCGGGCGTAGCCAAGACTACTGCTCGTTTATCAGCAAATTTTTATTGGCCCAAATTACTACACGATGTTAAACAATATGTTGCTTCATGTGGCGTTTGCTTGCAGGTTAAATCAGAGACAACGGCTCCCAAGGGCCTCCTTCAGCCCCTAACCATCCCCGAACGAATTTGGGAGGATTTGTCCATGGACTTTATCACCCATCTACCGGCTTCGGCGGGTAAAGAAACCATTTGGGTAATAGTAGACAGGCTCTCTAAATATGCTCACTTTTGTGCTTTACCTGCGCATGTATCGGCAGCCAAACTTGCCGACTACTTCCTACAAGAAGTGGTCCGTCTCCATGGTTACCCACGGTCCATTGTGTGTGATCGTGACCCCTTATTTACCAGTTTCTTTTGGAAGGAACTTTGTCGATTGCAGGGTGTCACTATTTGTATGAGTTCAGCCTACCACCCGCAGACCGACGGCCAGACCGAAGTCGTCAACCGATGCCTCGAAACATACCTCCGGGCAGTAGTAGGCGATTCCCCAGAACGATGGACTACAGTACTTCCGTGGGCTGAATATTGGTACAACACTTCCCATCATAGCACCATTGGAATGACACCCTTTCAAGCTGTTTACGGGCGTCCTCCACCCGTCCTCTCCACTTATATCGAAGGGTCTACCGCCGTTGCCACACTGGATACACAAATGGGTGATCATGAAGATCTTCTTCGCAATCTCAAGCACAACCTTCTGCGGGCCCAAACTCGTATGAAAAATCAAGCAGACAAACATCGACGGGACAAAACATTCAAAGTCGATGATTGGGTCTTTGTTAAACTACAGCCCTATCGCCAACATTCTGTCTACCCCCGTTCCTTCCACAAACTAGCTAAACGATACTTTAGGCCCTTCAAAATTACTTCTCGCATTGGGCCGGTTGCCTACCGCTTAGAGCTCCCTAGCACTGCCAAGATACACCCAGTTTTTCATGTTTCTCTTTTAAAGTGGTGTCCCGACCCAACAGCAGTCCCGGTTGCATCACTCCCACCCATCACGGATCATAGTGGCCCTCTCTTCCGTCCATGCAAGCACTTGGATACCCGAACTATACGAAAAAATAAAGCCCACATCACCCAAGTCTTAATCCAGTGGGAACATACTACTCCATCTGAAGCTACCTGGGAAGAGTTGACTCAATTTCGCACCAGTTTTCCTGAGTTCCACCTTGAGGACAAGGTTGATTTCGTAGAAGAGGGTAATGATACAAATGTAAGCACCAGGCCCAAGAGGAAAACAAGGCTGCCCAGCTACTTAGAGGACTATCGCAGGCTGTGATCCACACTCTAACCCGCTGCTCGATAATTATTCATGTATGATGCGATAAATTAGACTTCTAGAAGGTTAGGCGGTTAGTAAACGTGTCGAATGGTCCTTTCTGTTTTGCTGAGTCATTAGAGTTTGTTAGGGGAAGGTTCTCGATAACCTGCATGGCTGCATGGCTCTATATATATGTATATCGACGTATTGAAATGCAGGCATTAAGACCGAATTAGCTAATTTCTCTCCCTCCCTCCTCTAGGAGCAGCCACTGCTCGAAAGTGGCCCAACCACTTTGATCCTATCATAAACATTGTAAACAATGCTACTTGATCAATATACACTATGTATTCTTACTCGTCCTTTTTTTTTGTATGGGAAGGAATATGAATATCAATACAGTAAAATCTAAGTAAGACTAGAAAAATACATGCCCCGGCCCTGTGATTTGTATCATACAGAAAGTCGGCAGTCACAAACGCCAACGCAGCCGCGCAACCATTTGTTTCACAATTCTTTTCTCGTCAGTCATTCTGAGGAACATCAGTACTGACCAGTTACTTAGCGAACGCGGGTCTGCACTTATTGCTGGCGGAGTGCATGGCAGCTTCGCAATTAGCTACGGTTAACCTTGGTCAGAGTATCGCGCACACTCTGGTTATATGTTTAATGTTTCCACAGTAAAAAAAAATTAACTACGGTTTGACCAGAGTTATATGTCCTTGATCCCCGGTCGAAGTATCATACACACTAAGGTTGTTGATATCTGAAAAAGGTTAAGGCAGTCAAGCGTGCAAGGAAGAAGGACGGGAAAGGAGAAAAGAAATTTAGATGAGAAATCAACGTGTGCGATGTGTCTTCGTCATCATACAAGGTGGGGATATAAACGAGACGGATATATCTATATTTATATTTGTATCTGATAAAAAAATTTATATCATTATCCAAATCCTTATCCACTAGCACATCTATATCTAGAGGTGACAATCGGGTCGGGCGGGTCGGTTTTGGGTTGGGTCATTATCAGGTCGGATCATTTTGGGTCATTTGACTTTTGTGGGTCGGGTGCGGGTCTAGTCGGGTCATTTTGGGTTCGGGTCATTTCGGGTCAATTTATTGGGTTGGGTCGGTTCCGGGTCGGGTCATTTAAGTTCTGGATCATTTCGGGTCAATTTGTCGGGTTGGGTCAGTTCCGGGTCAGGTCATTTTAGCTTAATTTGTCAAGTCGGATCGGGTTCGGGTTAAGAAAACTCGGATTCAGATCATTTTAGATTAACTTGACTGGTAGGGTCGGGTTAGTTTCGGGTCATTTTCTAGTTCACATGAGTAGGTGACTTCGGCCCATTCAGGTCATTTCATGTAATATGATGGGTTATTCCCGCTGTGTCTGAGTTGTTTCGAGTTAAGCTGATGGGTGGGGTCATTTTATACAATTTGACGAGTTGGATTTGATTAGTTACAGGTTAACTTAATGGGTTGGGTCGGGTCGGGTCGAGTTTTGACGGGTTGACTTATATTCGAGTCCAAGCAATTATAATTTTATAACTCGTAAATATTAGAGACAGACAATCATAAGATTAATATTGCAGATAAAAGAATTAAAAATATTAAATGCGCTTTATTTTCACAAATAAATAGTAAAGATATTTATAAATTTTAATAATAAAAAATATTGCGCTTTGAATCAAACAAAGATATTTAACATTTATTATAATTTATTTGATAACTTAAAATATTTAATTACTTAAAAAAAAGATAATTTTATAAAATAAAGATGATCAAAACAAGACTATACAATATATAATTATCATTTATTAAATTGTATATATTAGATACAATCATAAGATTACTAGTAAAGATAAATGAAATAAGAATATTATATGTGTTTTATTTTTACAAAGGTAAATAATAAAGATATTTATAAGTTTTAACAATATTATATTTGATTGCTTAAAATATTTATAAATTTTACAAATAAAAATATTAGATGTTTATCATATATTATATTTAATTGATTACTTAAAATATTTGATTACTTAAAAAATGATAATTTTATAAAATAAAGGTGAACATAACAAGAATATACAATGTATAATTATCATTTATTACAATGTAAATATTAGATACAATAATAAGATTACTAGTAAAGATAAATTAACTAAGAATATTATATGTGCTTTATTTTTACAAAGGTAAATAATAAAGATATTTATAAGTTTTAATAGTATTATATTTGATTGCTTTAATCATTTATAAATTTTACAAGTAAACATATTAGATGTTTATCATATATTATATTTAATTGATTATTTAAAATATTTGATCACTTAAAAAAAGATAATTTTATAAAATAAAGGTGAGCATAACAAGAATTTACAATGTATAATTATCATTTATTACATTGTAAATATTAGAAACAATCATAAGATTACTAGTAAAGATAAATAAAATAAGAATATTATATGTGTTTTATTTATACAAAGGTAAATAATACAGATATTTAAAAGTATTAAAAGTATTATATTTGATTTCTTTAAATATTTATAAATTTTACAAGTAAAAATATTATATGTTTATCATATATTATATTTATTTTATTGCTCAAAATATTTGATTACTTAAAAAAAGATAATTTTATAAAATAAAGGTGAGTATAACAAGAATATGCAATGTATAATTATCATTTATTACATTGTAAATATTAGACATATTCATAAGATTACTAGTAAAGATAAATGAAATAAGAATATTATATGTGTTTTATTTATACAAAGGTAAATAATTTGTAAAATAAAGGTGAGTATAATAATACTATACAATGTATAATTATCATTTATTACATTGTATATATTAGATACAATCATAAGATTACTAGTAAAGATAAATGAAATAAGAATATTATATGTGTTTTATTTTTAAAAAGGTAAATAATTTATAAAATAAAGGTGAGGATAATAATACTATATAATGTATAATTATCATTTATTACATTGTATATATTAGATACAATCATAAGATTACTAGTAAAGATAAATGAAATAAGAATATTATATGTGTTTTATTTATACAAAGGTAAATAATAAAGATATTTAAAAGTTTTAAGAGTATTATATTTGATTGCTTTAAATATTTATAAATTTTACAAGTAAAAATATTATATGTTTATCATATATTATATTTAATTGATTACTTAAAATATTTGATTACTTAAAAAGATAATTTTATAAAATAAAGGTGAACATAACAAGAATATACAATGTATAATTACCATTTATTACATTATATATCTTAGATACAATCATAAGATTACTAGTAACGATAAATGAAATAAGAATATTATATGTGTTTTATTTTTACAAGGTAAATAAAATAATATATATATTTATAAGTTTCAATAGCATTATATTTGATTACTTCAAATATTTATAAATTTTACAAGTAAAAATATTAGATGTTTAACATATATTATATTTATTTGATTACTTAAAAAAAAGATAATTTTATAAAATAAAGGTGAGCATAACAAGAATATACAATGTATAATTATCATTTATTACATTGTATATATTAGAAACAATCATATAATATTATTAGTAAAGATAAATGAAATAAGAATATTATATGTGTTTTATTTTTACAAAGGTAAAAAATTTATAAAACAAAGGTGAGTATAATAATACTATACAATGTATAATTATCATTAATTACATTGTATATATTAGATACAATCATAAGATTACTAGTAAAGATAATTGAAATAAGAATCTATCCATATCCCTCATACATATTAGCAATCTGCAAAGTATTTTTAGTTATGAATGAACTAAATTTTATTTTCAAAGTCTCAAGAGATCAAAATATAGTATTAACTTACACAAATATAAACTATACCAATACTTTAATTAAAAAAAAACTAAAAAAAATGGTTCGACCAGTTTAATATTTATTTAGAGCATCTAGTGTAAAAAAATATGTTCTAATTTCAAATTCATGGACTTTAAATTTAGAATTGTGGTTATGGAAAAAAAAATTATCCACAAATTCTGTGTGCTTCAATAATTTTGAGTTCTCAATCCATGCGTGCAGTACGTAGACCACAAGTGCTACACGTGATGAGTGCATGTTATCGTACAGATTATTGAAGTTGATTTTTGATACTTTCTAATATATTTTTAGCTAAATTTATACTATTAGAATATATATATATATATATATATATATATATATATATATATATATATATATATATAACACGGTTAATATTAACAGTAAAAAAATTTACCTACAAAAGTATTATTTTTTTTATCCAATAATTTTTATATCATTTATTCTATCCTTTTTTTCATATTTATTTCTCTACATAATTTATCTTATTAATTTCTCTAGTTGTATTTATTTAATTAATTTCTCTACTTATATTTATTTTATTAATGTTATTATATTTATATTTTTATTGTAATCATTTTATTAATTATTATTATTATAGTAAAAAAATAATATAATAAGTTATTTTAAACATAGTTTAAATTAAATATTAATTTTTATATATTTTCATAAATTATTAATTATTATATATAAATTGATATAAATTAAAAATTAAATAATGTAAAATATAAATAATTAATATTATAATTAATAAAAATAATTAGATATTGTAAATTTAAAATTGATGAACGTAGAATACTAAATTATATTTAAAGTAAATTAATAAAATTAAAAGAAAAAATATAACTAAAACTTTAAATTTAGAGTTATAACGTGAGATACTCTTGATACGGGGTATAGTTATTGCTTGTTAGATTTTGTGGGTGATAACTAATAAAGGACACTATTATGATCTTCTATTAAGAATTTCTTCAAATAGGTGGATCAGTGGATGTAATGGAACACTTTTTGAAAATTATTTTACAGACTTACAACTGGATGTTTGCCTTTTTAATTTTGGTTATTTATTTATTAATAATATATCTTATTAGGATATCATTAATAAATAAGAATGTCTAGGGTAAAATTATGAAAAATAAGTACAATTTATAAAATACTATATTTTTAAAAGCTTTAAATGAATAGTAAAACATGTGTAATTTATTACTATTATAATATATTTTGATGTCTGATCGGGTTAATGTTGGGTCAGATTGGGTGAATGTCGGGTCGGGTCAACGTTGGGTCAGGTCGGCTCCGAGTTGGGTCGAAGTGGGTCGGGTTAATAGGGGGTCAGGTCGGTATTGGGTTGGGTCAATGGCTGGTCATGGGTTGGGATCAGGTTGGGTCGGGTTTGGGTCGGATTTATTTTTATTGGGTCAGTTGCGGGTAAGGTCAATGTCAGGTCGGGTTTCTAGATTTTTCGGGTCTTATCGGGTCAGGTTTCGCTCGAGTAGGGTCAGATTGGGCGGGTCGGATCAACTTTTGCCAGCTCTATTCATATCCGTATTTGTTGGATATCCGTTACCCAATGGATATATCTATATTCGTATTAGTATCCGATAAGAAAATTTATAGCATTATCCAAATCTGTATCCACTAGGACATCCATATCCATATTTGTTGGATATCCGTTACCCGATGGATTATTCGTTTATCCGTTAATGGATATTATCTAGCAGATAAATCTATTACCTGACAGACAAACCCATTTAGAGTTAAGTCAAATGAAAATTTTAACCTTAATTTATAATATATTTATTTTAAAATTAAGGATAAAAGAGTAATTATATATCAGATAAATAGGTACGGATATGGATACGGGCATGATTATTGGTACGGGTATGGATATTCCATACTCATATTCTTATCCGAACCTGGCGAATATTTTTTTCTATACTCAATATCCGTATCCGTATCCATTTATCCATATCTGTTTAAGTATCCGTCTGATAAAATCTAAATAATTTCGGGTAAAATCCGCCCCGCTTATATCCTTAAAACTACAGAAAAAGGTGGCACAGGCTATAAAAATGACACAAAGAAAAACTTAATGGCCGAACTTTTTAAATTGAGAATGTGATTGTAATATTAGTAAAAATGGTTACTAAAAATGAAAATTTTAGTGGTTATATTTATTTTCTTATAATAAAAAAAATTCGGAACTAATTAGATATGAAAAAAATATATTTGTGAGGAAGCGATCATAAATTTACCATAGAAAATTATTTTTCGTGATAAACTCATCATGAATGTATCACGGGAAAAAAATTTGTGGCCAACTTATCATAAATTACTATGAGAATGTTCTTTTGTGACCAAATTGATATGAACTTACTATGAATATATATTTTTTATGGCTAAATCGCCACAAATTTAGCAAAAAAAAAGAGGCTTTCTTGGCTAAATCACAATAAAGTTGCCATAAAAAGATATTGTCATGGCTAGCTCGTCATGAATTGTCTATGAAAAGTTATTTTATGGCTAACTTGCTACATGTTGGTTACAAAAATATATTTTAGTATCTAAATTGCCACAAATTTGCAACCAAAAGATATTTTCATGGCTAATTTGTCATAAAAAGATATTTTCATAGCCAACTTATCATGAATTTGCTATAAAAAGATATTTTTTTGACTAACTTTAAAAAGACATTTTTGTGGCATACTTGCCACAAATTTATAATAAAAATATATTTTTGTGATAGACTCAGTCTTAGATGTCATACAAAAAAATTATATGGCGAAAGTCAATACCTTTTTAGCTATAGCTCAAAAATAAATAAAAATATGACCGTAGAATGAATTAATTTGATTAAGTTTTTTTTTAAAATGTATAATATATTACATTTTCATTGTAGCATTTTGAATATTTTGAACAAATAGTAAAATTAACTAATTATTAATTTGGATCATAGCTTAAATGTATATAAAAGTTATTAACTAATATATATATATATATATATATATATATATATATATAATTTAGATGTTAATATGCTAAAGTAAACAACGTATCAAAAATTAACAAGGTCATTTAAAATTAATTATATTTCATTATTAGTAAATTTTCAAACTTTTATTTTTTAACTAAGTTGAATAAAAATAAATATTAGTTTGTATCCTAAATAAAATATGTATATAAACAATGGAATATTAAATAATATATAGACATATAGAGACATACAAACATATATATCACCAGAGTGTGGTCATACTTACCAAAAAAAAAATACTATGGTTGTAAGAAAGAATGTTATTTGAAATATGAACCAAATGTATAATTATATAAACAAATGTGCACGTGATCAATTTAAAATTATATATATGTAATACCTAATATAAGCAATGTATAATTGAGATAGATTAAAATATTTGATACAACTATTTATATAAATAAAATGCACATTCATTATGAAAAGTCAATTATTAAAGAACTTTGCAGTTAAGCGTTTTTAAATTGAAGTAGTTTAAGGATGGGTGACCTCACGGGAAGTTTATTAGGAAACATGTTATAACTACTCACCATTAGTATTGAGATAATGTTTACCCACGGTAATAAGATGGAGCGATTAATAATAATAATAATAATTATTATTATTAACATCAATACGTGCACCACAAAATTACTCGTGCTTTTTATTATTATTATTATTATTATTATTATTATTATTATAAGATGGAGCGATGTTGTTGTTGTTGTTGTTGTTATTGTTTTTATCAATATGTGCACCATGGAACTACTCATGTCTATCACCATGTGTGCTTCGTGACTAATTCTAGCCATTGCCATGGACATCATCAAACATCTTGTGGGCATTGACATGTGTGCCACATGACTACTCGTGGGCAATAGCAAGTGTACCACGGGAGTATTCGTGACTATTATAACATATATCATTAGACTATTTGTGGCTATCGAGATATGGATCGCCAATTATTTGTGGATAATTTCATCAATTGAAGCCACCAAATCATTTTTCCCTAGCTAACATTTTTGTCATACGCTTATAGGATACAAAATGTGATGTCTAAAATTTTTGTGGCAAAATATTATAGCCAGGAAAATTTTACTTATTAGCCATGACTGTTCTTGTGGTCTATTTGATGATTTTTTTTAGTATGAGAGAAGTTTTATGGCGAGACAGACTCACCTAATAACATTTTAAGAATGAGGGGTGCTAAGGGAGTTAGACTTACTGACACATATCAGTCACCTATTGGAGGAGAATGATATCATTTATTATTATATTAGAGGATGAGAATGTGGAAGTAACAAAGAGTAAGAGGTAAATTAAGGTGAAAATATTATTTTGACTATATTGGAGAAGGTGATGAAAGAAAAAAATTACATCCTACTACTAGTAAAAAGAAAAATCTTGCTTTGAGGGGTGGCAGTATAACACACCAAAATTTTACAAATTTTTTTTAAGTGTTTAATCTTTTATTCGAAACTTAAGCCTAATTAAACCCTAGCTTAATTCTCTTTTTAACCCTTGAATTATAATCTTATATAATATTTTCTTAAATAGTTTATCCTATTTTTTTCTTCTTTTTCATTTTTCTTTACCCCTCCCCTTAACCTGTTTTTTTTTTCTTTTTTTCATTTGGTTTCATTAACTAAAAACCCCAACTGATGAACCTAGCCTAACCAAACTAACCCAATACCAACACTTCACCCCAGCCATTCTCCCTTCTTATGAAACACTTCCCAACTCTTCCTCCTACCTAAATTTTCATTTTCTATGCACCAACTCCCTTTCCGTCTCTTTTCTCTACAAACCCGAAACTTCCTGCCATCCATGTTCCCTTGCTAAATCATGCAATCTTCCCTACAACTCTCCCTCTTCGATCCTTCACCTAACCAAACCACACTTCCTTTCCCTTCCATTTCTTTTAGACCAATCACCGAGCCAAACACCCCTCCCTCTATTTTTTATCTTCTTTGTTTTACAACTCCACCACCTTATTGACTAACTTCCTAGTGTGAATGTCCAAGCATATCAACCGACACCTCCTTTTCTTTCTCATGTTTTCCAAGCCATTAACACATCATTTCAACCTAACAACCCCTCTCATTACCTTTGAGCCATCATTTTAGCCACCCTTCCTCACGTAGTTTTGCACCTCCAGTGCAAAACTTCCACGCTTCCCCAATCCTCTTACACACAAGTCTTACCCACCCCATCCCTATGCAACATGGATCACAACCATTACTTCCAACTTGTAATATGAACCTTTGATGTTTGACTACCTTCCTTGTGTGTGAAGCTCACATTGAGATTAGGTTTCATAATGAGTTGCTCATATTCTGGCCTTCTAAGTTTGTGTGTGATTTGCCCCCATCAACTTAGCTTTTGGCTGGGTATTTATCTTTGGCTAGCTTTTTTGGTACTTATTTTCATTGTTTTAGTTTCTCATATATATATATTTTAGGTTTTTTTTAAGGTGAAAAAGGAGGATTAATGGACGACAGAGTTTAATTTAAGTTGTGGTATTTTTTTTCTTGGGGTTGAGGTAACCCATACACCTTACTAAAATGTAAAAATTACATGATAACATATTAAAGTTCTAATATGCCAAGTTGTAATTATTATCTTAAGCATGCATTGAGATGTTGTATTTATTTTCCTAATATGCTAGCATGAACTTTTGTATAATAAACCTAATTGATTTTTAAATTTACAAAAGAATATTAAAATATGTTTGATGTTGTTGGTTAATTACACATAATGGGTTGAGCATATTTAGGCATACTTTCACATGATAATTATTGTTTGTATACCTAGGTTTATAATTATCTTTTAAGTGTATTATTCTTATATTATGCTAAAATGTATGCCTAACTTGCACTATATAATGTTTATTATGAAAGCATGGGATTTATAGTGAGCTTGATACGTGAGTCTGGGTTTTATATGATTATACATGTGTTGGGAAAAAATAGTCATTTTCCATATCTTTTAATTTACCTACATGATCAAGCATTTTAAATTATCATATTTTAACATTTTTATGACAAATAGTTAATGAAAATAAAATTAACATTCAAAATGGATAATATCATGTTAATATGGATTTCAATGGTATTTTGATCATTCTTCACCTAATACAGAATGACTTTTGTAGATTGATTAGGTTGGCCTTATTATTAACTTTGACTTTAGGTTGATTGTTGACGTTCGTATTAACTTTGACTTTGGGTTGACCATTGACATTAGGGTTAACTTGAATAATTTAAAACAAGTTAAATTGGTTAAGTATGAAAATTATAGTTTTTTGTGTGTTATGTAACTTTGTGATTACCTTATGAAAATAATAGTAATTAATGTGAAAGATCTCAATATCAAAATTTGTGGCCCTTTTTAGGCAGGTACCCAAAAGATGTGATTTAGCCTAAGTTTTAGTTTAGATTTATTTCGTGTGCCTTAGTACCTTGATCATACCCTATATCTTAGTCTACTTAGCTCTTTAGAATTCCTAAAGGGTATACATACATATGTATTAGGTGTCATTGTGAGTAAGGTATTGTGCTTCCTTCTTGTGCTAGTGCAACTAAAATGCTTTAGTTTCCTAGATTAATAGTCAATAGGACACTATGTTGCCTTTATGCATTGATATGATTAGAGTGCCTTAGTGTCTTTAAGTTAATATTATCTCCCTTGAGAGAATATAATAGTAGTAAATATTAATTGGTTATTGACGGGTCTTAATTGTTGGTATGTTAGTTACCTTTATGCACTACCTTAGGTTATATTGATTTATATTTAATCTTAAATCTTAATAGAGCTATGCTCACGAGTCCTAAGTTTTGAATACATTTTTCAAGAAAGATCGTTTGTGTCCCCTTGTGTTGATTTAATTATAATAATTGAGTTATTGATCAATAAGGTAGTCTCTAATTAACCTAGTTTTTCGATTTCTATCGGCGATCTAGGAAAACTTTCTTGTGGATTATCGAGCTCTTGATAGCTCTCTCTCTTCCTCAATTTGCTTAGCTAGCTTCAGATTTAGGTAAGTCATTACTTACCTTTACTTATGGGGTAATCTGGATGTATTTCTGCTTGAATTAGAAGATGATGAGTATGCTTATTGATTACTTAATTATGTCAAGCGTATGCTGTGTTATTGTGTGGTGATTGTATGTATATTATAGTTTTAATGTGGACCCGTGTTAGTATGACTTTTGAATATTGTATGCGTGTACGTGAATGGTTGAGTATGGATTGAAATTATATGATACCTTATGTTGTAGTTTGATATCATAGAATTATTTGTCTCTAACGCCATCCAAAATTATTCAGCCTTAGTGCCATATGAATTGGATCAGCTTTAATTCCCTTCAAATCAATCGCCTTTAATGCCACTTGGCTTTAATGCTGCTTGGATTGGTTCGCCTTTAATGTTGCTTGAAATTAATCAGCTTTAATACCGCTTGAAATTTACCAGCTTTAATGCTCCTTAGCTTTAATGCAACTTGAAATTGATATAATAATGGAAATTTATTGTATTGATGGAAGTGAGCAAAGTGTTGTTATGTGGGCTTGATTTATGATTAATTAAATCTTTGAATAAAATATTAAACACTTAAAGTGAAAGGTCTTGAGTTAGGACTAGTATCACTCAGGGTATCTATCCGAGTTAGGTTTAGTATTCACCTGGTACCATTTTGGTGTTTTTCTATTCTGTGATCTCGGGTGCCTTACGAGGTCTAGAGAGGCCCTCTTCTACTCTATAGGTGTTTCGATATATTTCAACCCTATAGGGGGTATGCATACTTAAGTGATTAAGTGTCCTATTTATTGGTGGTTTAGTTATGTTTCTAGGTGGGCCAGCTAGGGCTAACATCGTTTGAGTAATAGATTAGTTGTTACAATATCTTTGAGTCTCCGTCCTCAAGATAATATAATTAAATGGTTGTGATCATGATAAAAAAATATAATAATAAATTATTCTTATTCACTCATAGACTTTATATTTCTGTTTCCTATGCATGTCTCTTGGTTTTCTCCCTTACAATAGTATTGCCATATGACGCATGTCCATATTCAATTATCACATGATCTATTAATAAAATTTCATGTAGGCCTTGTGTGCAGAATGATACCTTTTATGGTAGTATGTGTTACTTAGCATGTGCTCATGATTTTCTTGTATACTTATACCCCATGTATAGTCATGTCTAGTCATATATTCATGAGCATGAATTTGTGACCCCATGTTTTATTGTATATATCACATGTATAATCGAGCATGAGGTATTATATGAGTAGAATGGTCTGTGTATCATATATATAATTAAGTATGAGTTATTATATGAGTAGAATGGTGTATATATCGCATATATAATCGAGCATGAGTTATTATATGAGTAGAACAGTGTATGTATCACATGTATAATTAAGCATGAGTATTATAAGCTAAACATTGCCATATCTTATGTGTATCATGTTTCCTTCCATGAGTTAGGTAGTCTTGATTTACTCAGTACTGGATCCGTACTAATACTACCCTGGTTGAATGGGACCTACGACGATCCACTGATGGTGGGGAGCAGGTCTGTTGTGCAAGCTTGAGTTTGGATGCTACTATTAGGTTGAAGGCTTGGCTTGAGAGAGTAGGCAATCCAAAGTTTATCCCTCATGATTTGTTTTTATATGTATCTATTTTTGGAAGTTTCAAGTGTTGTATTAAGTTTTCAAGGGTATCGTAATTGAATTTTAATTCCCATTACTTTAATAAGCTTTTAAAAATTCAAGACTATTTTATAGGTTTTTGCTAATTTATCCAACGATGATTTTATTCAGTGAAATTGTTCACTTACCATCTACCTATAGATATCTCCTTGTGGGAGATTATCCTCAAGGTATAGATATTGGTTGAATTTTATTAGATAGGTTTTAGCCTTACATCTAACCTGAAATGGATGGTAGACATTTGTGTTGTGTTAGGTGTAGCGGTAATATTCCTCAAATCCTATTTTAGCTTCCGTATTATTCTTTTAAATGAAAATTTTCATAAGTAAAATTTGGGGGTGTTACAAATTGGTATAAGAGCTTTTGGTTTTAAAATTTTGATTTTATGGTTTTGAATTTCATTGATCTATAATTCCTTTTAAGTATTCGACTTGACTTTTGCTAAAAGGGACAAGTGATTTTTGAATCCGGATTAGCTTGTGAGGATAGTGTAAGTGGCCTTGTGATTTGATGTTGTAATTATGTCTTCGTATATGACCACTTGTTATTTTACATGCTTTACCTATGTTAACTCTTTATTTTATGTGTTGTGATTATTATAGTTTCGTAGCTAGTTTGCTTTTAAGGGTGTAGTAACCCCACTAGGTTAATCCTAGTATTTTGGGTTTGATGGATTGATAACCTTAAGGTATACCTTACTAGATGTAGCATGATGTGATATAAATTGTAATATTTTTGTTGAGTAGTTTTACCTTTTGGAATTGTAAGAAACTTAAGTTTGTAATACTGATGGCGATGTTTGAATAGATATGTTCTTTTCGATTGGAAGAAACTTAGAATTGTGATAATGATAATGTTGAGGTTTAGGTACAAGAAGGGTAAATAAAAGAGAAAAATATACTAATAATTTACTAGCAAGTGGCGACAAATTGACACATGATACTAATAATTTTTAAATTTTCATCACCCTCCTCAATCGTCATCACTTGCATCTTTCCGGCACACGTCATGCACCTGTGTTCGCTGCTACAACTTGGGCTAAATCCATCTCGGCGGTAAGGTTGGTTTCTGCTCGCGTAGATTTGTAATATACTGCATAGAGTACGAGGTGGAAAGCCCCAAGAGCACTAGGTGTATGCAAATGGAAGTTATTTCTATGCACATAAGTTATCAACATATATATATATATATATATATATAAGATAGAAAAAGAGTATATGCACACACAGAGACTTACAAAGACATATATAATGAATAGGTTGATACCATATAGACCCAGAACCAAAGTAGTAAAGATGGCAGAAATAATGATCTCAAGGGGAATGACTAAGATGACTTTGAGCCTCTTATTTGTTTCATCGGAATAGATCACAAAGAGTAACAGATACGTGAACTCAACAGATCGTAGTAGTCTACTGACATCTTCTTATACCCCTATTGAGACATAAATGACTCAAACTTCATGTACTACTAT
Organism: Tamarix austromongolica; assembly: GCA_039764185.1. Classification (NCBI taxonomy): domain Eukaryota; kingdom Viridiplantae; phylum Streptophyta; class Magnoliopsida; order Caryophyllales; family Tamaricaceae; genus Tamarix; species Tamarix austromongolica. Next base: position 89,843,772 of record CM077819.1, on the reverse strand, counting down.
CTCAACGCCTAATTTAGCCTATACAAGTAGGTTGCACGTGATATCCTCCTTAAGATCACCATGAAGGAAAGTTTTTTTATTGTCAAGTTGCTCCAACTCTAAACCTTGAATGGAAGCCAACATTAGAATCACACGAATAGATTTCATCCTTACCACTAGAGAGGAATTTTTATCATAGTCAACCCATTGCCTTTGGCGAAGCCCCTTGATCATTATCTTTGCCTTATGCCACAAATTGCTCCTACCCTCCTTATGCTTGATCTTGAAGACTCATCCTTTATTCAAGACTTTTCTCCCACTTGGCCTCTCCACAAGCCTGTAGGTGTTGTTCCTTTAAAGGGAGCTCATTTCTTCCTTCATTACTGTCACCCACTTCTCTTTGTAAGCATCGTCGAAGGCCTTACCATAGTATAGAGTCTCTCCACCTTTCGAAAGTAACACATAGTTCGTTATAGGGTACTCACTCATTAATCTCTATCTTCTAGTGGATCTTTGTACTTCTTTTATGTCTACAGGGCCGACGGGTCCTTGACGTTGATTTTGCTCCAGCTCTGGATGTTCATTCACCACTCCCTCATCTTGTCTCTCAAATATTTCTTATTTTGAGTCAAAATGTGTCTTAGTTACTCCTCTTGGATCATCCCTTCCCATCGAGCCTTCTATTTCTGATTCATCACTAGATTCCACAAGAACATCAATGTAGGCCTCCATTCTCCCATCCTTAGTGAAGTCTTTGATGTTCTAGTCCTCAAAGAATATAGCATCCCTACTTTGTTTGACATTCTTGGCTATCAAATTGTACAACTTGTAGCCAAACTTTTCTTCACCAGATTTAATGAACACACACTAAAGAGAATTTTTTTCCAATTTTATCCTCTTATCCCTTGGTATGTGCATAAACAACCAATAGCTAAACACACTTAGGTGGTTATAACTTACATCCCTATCAAGCCATATTCCCTCGGCCACATTACCATATAGAGAATTTGATGGAGACAAGTTGATAAAGGGGCATGTCGTTTGTAAAGCTTCCACCCAAAATAATCTTGGAAGCTTTACATGTGAAAGTATATACTTTAATTACCCTCTGCAACATTTTATGATTCATCTATTCCTTCACTCCTTTGTGTTGAGAGTTTTTAGGAACAATCTACTTATGTTAGATTCCATGAGCCTTATAGTATTCATCAAATGGACCAAAGTATTCACCTCCATTGTCTGTATGAATACACTTCAACCTCCTCCTACTCTTATGCTTTACTTTAGTATGAAAGACGTTTAAGTTAATCAAAATTTAACCCTAGGTCATCATGGAATATGCCCAAACCTACTTTGAGGGGTCATTGATGATTTTCACAAAATATGACGATCCACCCAATAACTTCACCTTCAGTAGGCCACAAACATCTAAAAATACTCAACCAAGTTTCCTCGTTGCTCATTCGGTGACACTCTTAACAAAGTGCCCTCAGTCTTGTTTGCTTAATACACAGTGATTGCATAAGCTAGCCTTAACCTCTCAAACCTCTAGCATGATAACTTGGTTGGTGATAAGCTTTACACCCTTCTCACTCATATGAACGTGCCTGTGATACCATACATCATAAGAGTCTTCCACAAAGTTCACCTCAACCGTCAAACTCACATTTCCTTGAGTTTGATATGGCGAGAAACACTTATATATGGAGGGAACATGATGCACCTAAAGTTATGGAAATCTGTAACATACGATAATCATACGTACATACTAATAGAAATATGCCCTAGAACCAATCATATGTTATAATTTATATTTGCATATTTAGAGATTGTGCTTATTAATAAAAGCATCAAATGATGTTATTCATTCAAATGTTGTTATCCCTTTGAATAATTATTCTTAATGTAGATAATCAAGTATGTGATTGGATTGTGGAACTCTACTAATAGATAGAAAGAATATTATTCAAGAACTGTCCCTAGTCTAATATCATCTATTTAAGGGATATTAGTGATTATAAGACTAGTATGTTGATTAGTTGATGATCATGTTCCACTGATCATTGATATGAGATATCAAACTAATAACATAGATACATGTTAGGGAACATGATATTGGACCGACTCAGTAGGAGGACACTACATTAAATATTGTGCAAAGTGTCATCAGTGTTCTCTAAATTGTATATCGTCCTTTGACCTGAGATCTTCGTATTTGCCAGTATGATGATCATTCTGTTTTAACTTTACCAAACGTTACCCTTATTAGGGGTGATCATAAAGGTATTGATTAGACATGTTGTGAATCATATAGAGGCACATAGTTGATCAAGATGGGATTTGTCCCTCTCATGACATGAGAGAGATATCTTTGGGCCCCTCGACAAGTATGACTAATGTTAGCATGGCCATGTGCAAACGAGGTGTCGTTTGTTTAAGGTTAGTCTTACTTGGTGATCGAGAAAGAATGTGATTGAACATAGCAAGGATGACACGACAAATGCCTTGTGTTCAATCTAAATATCGTGTGACAAAAGGACAAATATACGGGTTATTAATAGGTTATGTCGAGCAAAGGACATTTGCGTAATTTGGGTAGTCATAACGTCTTGCTAGAGACCTCTTATGATTTGTGGGCCCAAAAGGAGTTTTGGTCCATTGCCAATATTACGTGAACCTACAGGGTTGCACACCGAACTGAACTGGATCAAAAGAATAAGATGAGATCCTAATATGATTAATATCTCATCAAATCAAAGTGGTTTTAATGTGATTAAGGCCCAAGTCCAATGCCTCTAGGTGGGCTAGAGTGTTAATATAAATACCCAAGCTGGGGTTTTATTAGATATACACCTTTTGCTCTCTCTCGAAGTGGGAGAAAATAACCTAGCCACCAACGCTGGTTATTCACGAAATTGAGAGAGTGTTCCATTGGCGCTAGCACGCTTCCTTAGTGATCCAGATTCAAAGTGTGTGGATACCGGTAGAGGTGTGACACAATTCACACTCGCTCGCTCAAAGGAGATTGAAATCAATCAATTGAAACAAACTCAATTAGATCAAGTAGGTTCGTCTTTAATCTAGCATATGTTACTGGTAAATTTAGCCTTTGATTTAGCATATGTTCCTGGTACATACGATATACACACCATTCCACTCATACAACAACACAAACAATATCATGAATAAGTAGCATACCATCCATCATTCACCCATAATGTATCAAGGATCATCATCCATACAATAATGAGAGTAAGGTATGTATGATATAACATACAATAAAACATGTGGTCATTGATTCATGCTTACAAAAACATGACTGGACATGGCAACACATAGGGATAATAGTCTATAACAAAATTCAAACTCGTACTAAGTAATACAACTATCCTAAAAAGATGGTTTTCTAAATAAATTTATCTAGAATTATTTGTAATGATAAATGATTAAATAAATACTAATATGAATTTGAAACCATCAATAAAACCATAAAATGGATCACAAATAAAATAATAAAACATTTTTATGAAATTTTTCTTAACAAAATATTTAAGCTTAAGGAAATTGAATTTAAAAAATATATGGTGTTATAAGATGTATCAAGGTAGGTTTTGTAGGAGCTTTTGGCTTCTATGGGATTGATTTCCTTCCCTTTTTCTTTCATGGAGTCTTGGTATAGCTTTATCAAATATGGGGGAGTATATCAACCATGAGCCCAATGCCCTTATGGTTCACGCCCATAACAAGCACCAGTGCTTAAAGTTGTAGGCTTCTTTGATGCATCATTTTTCATGGATGTTTGCCCTTTTTCTTCTAGATATCTAGTTTAATCCAGGTATTGTTAACCCGATGACCATAAACACAACCACATTCACACCCACAACTATGACCACCTGGATGACCAATATTTCTTCCTGTCCTAGAGGAGGCAACATTCACGTCAGGAAATACGAGCTACTTTAGCGATCCGTGTGCACATTTTCCATCCATTTTTCAAATGTTTGTGAAGAAGAAATTAAGAGAGAGAGGGAGAGTCTCAGGCCTTCTAGAATTTATACACACACACAAACAGTCACGCACCCACCCTTTGGTTTCCTTTTCCGTTCCTGTCTTTCGTTGGACTTTCTTCCTTTCGTTTGTCGTTGTCCCCCGTCTTTTAAATTACAATAAAAATACCAAGCAAGGCATTCCACGGCAAATGGGAGCATCCAATTCGAGTAATATTCCCCGGGCCCACTCCGCTACTACTGTCCATAGGAACTTTTAATTTCATACGTTCTCGATTGCTCTCGGGAAAAAATATATTATATCATTAAATTTTTTTATATATAAAAAAATTATTTTAAAAATTAAAATATATTTTTTATTCATATGTTTTTTAAGGCTCTTATGTAGATGATGGAATAACAAAAACATCATATTTATGTAGTCTTATTCAACACGTTTGAGCCTTTTTTTACGGTTTTACCTAGACCAAGATTAGTTAGGTGGAGCTCAACATCTAGAACTCAGGATAAATAATTATTTCTGGTTACATCTAGTGTGGTGAATTCTAACTTCACAAGATTGGCCATTTCCCTCTTCTTTTCAACTACAAAATAAAGTGTAAAATATAAATAGCAATAAATAAAAATCAAAAAGGAAAGAAATTATTGTAAAATAAAAAAATACTTATAAATAAAATAATTAGTTGCGACATTCACACCTCTACTAACATTTGTGAAATTAGCTAGCTATACTTTAGTTATATGGGGAAAAATTTAGCCAAATCTAGTGACCCTTCATTAGTTTCATGTAATAGAGGTTTATGTATATTAGATTATATAATTATATTACATGATTATCCGATCAATTTTTTAAAATAGAGGTACATATGTGGTGATGGATAATGGAATCGTCAATCCATCTTGTTCTTTTATGAAGGAAATGATAGGTGATAAGACTAGTAATTTAGCAAATTTTTTTTCTTTGTTATAGTAATATATATATATATATATATATATATATATATATTATGATATAATATAACATAGTAGAGAAAACAAATGTGATGGGTAAGTTCAAAATTTGCGAAGTATAGAGCAGCCAATGACCAATTAGAATACACCAAATAACCAAATATTGTTGTTGATAATCATGCATTTGATGTGTTATATACTCGTAAGTCATCGAATATATATAGCACAAAACCAGGAAGTAACACCATAATTATCTTATGCTCGTAAATGCCAACGACAAAGTATCCAATTTGGTTAGGGAGAGATTGTTGAATGACGATAGTAATATCGACACACAAAACGAGGCATATAAAAGCAAAACAAAAATACTGACATAAACTAAAGATGCAGGGAAAGTAAGGGAAACCGAGGAAGAAAATTCCTGGGCACACAGGTATCCGTTGGTATATGGGACCAAGACACGTCAGTAATTACTCGGCAACAATGATAATTCAAAGTCACTAAAGAAATTAAAATATGTTTATGGTTAAAATATTTTCTTATTTAAATAATCTTGTTGATAACGTATAATATAATATTATTATTCTACATCTTTTTTATTTTATAATTTATTTATATGTAATATAATAAAAGATTAAGTAAAAGATGAGGAGTTATAAAACAAAATTATAGTAGTATATTCTTACACTATTATGAGAAGAAGTAAAAAAGAATAATTACAATAAATTTATATTATATTATGAAGATAATAAAGAATATAAAATGAATACAATGACTTTTATTCGATACCAACTTAGTTTTACATTAACATTAATCATTCTATAAATATCTATTCTATATCTCACATATTTTAATTTTAAAAAATATTTTATATTGTAAATAATTTTTACTTCAAAAATATATTAGTACGTGTGTCTATTCGTATAAAAGACATTTAGAATAATTTTTTTCAATAAACCAAATTTAAAATATTTTAATTAAAGCATTATATATTTCAATAACAAAATTCCAAAAAGCCGTTGCCAGTCCGAAGATGGCCCCCATTGTCCCCCAGGTTCCCCCATTCTGCACAGTTCTTTTTTGACTTTTTTGCACAACCTTTTTTTTTTAAACACACAGAATCGATTTTTATCGTAGAACCATTCTCAAAACTTTTGGGGGAAAAAAAAAAACTTCAATGCATACAATTTATTGATAATTGTGGTTCTTATATTTTTTAAGAACTTCTGATGTAAATTGTCTTAGGGTTCTATGAGAGCTACATCTGTCGGTTCAAAATGTAATCGAAAAATAAATGAATAAATAAAATGGAGATGTTGTGTTTACGTCAGGCAGCTAATAATAATAATAATAATATTATTATTACTAATAATAGCTATTTATTAACCATGCATATAGGACATACGTACTCATCAAATGTAAAAGACTGCACTTTGTTGCGACTAGGGGTCGGAAATGAGCTGAACCAGTTCGGTATTCGGCTCGGTTCGGCTCATTAAAAGCTCAGTTCGATTCGTTTGTTTAGTTAAACAAGTCTAAAAGTAAGGTTCGGACTCGGCTCGTTTATTAAACTATATATATATATATATATATGTTAACTTTCTTGCAACAGATAATCAAACTACATATAAAAATAAAAGAAAAGAGAAAAACATAATAATAATTTGCTAGCAAGTGGCGACAAATTGACACGTGATACGTCCTTTACTTTTAAATTTTCATCACCCTCCTCAATCGTCATTACTCGCATCTCTCCGGCACACGTCATGCTCCTGCGTCCTCTGCTACGACTTGGGCTAAATCCATCCCGGTGGTAAGGTTTGTTTCTGCTCGCGTAGATTTGTAATATACTGCACAGAGTACGAGGTGGAAAGCCGCAAATAAAGCCCCAAGAGCTCTAGGTGTCTGCAAATGGAAGTTATTTCCATGCACATAAGTTATTTGAAATATAAGATTCGTCGTTTGAACGAGAGCAAAAGAGTACATATATTCATATACACGCACTTACAAAGACATATATATCGAATGGGCTGATACCATATATGCCCAGAACCAAAGCAGTAAAGATGGCAGAAATAATGATCTCGAGGAGTATGACTAAGATGACTTTGAGCCTCTTATTCGTTTCGTCGGAATAGATCGCAAAGAGCAACAGATACGTGAACTCAATTACGCAGCTCGCTGCATTAACGGTGAGTATCGACATACTGTGTGGGTGTACCAAGGGCAGTCCTTGCACCAGCGATATCGTGCAGTTGAAGAAGGCCACTAAGTATGGAACTGCAGAGGATTGCTTACAGTGTGGTATTATATTATTATTATATATATAATGGTAGGATATATAGGAAGTCCATGCATATCTCTGCGCGCGTATAATTTCAGATGAATTAAGCAAGATGACTAAGAGCTTACAGTGGAGACAGGAACATGAAGAGTGCAGTGAGATTTCCTGAAACATGGGGGGGGGGGACAAAAACTCCTCGTCAGTTAAGTACAAGATCGGTATATAGAGCAACATAAAAGGGAAATGATCATTACTTAATACGGGAAAAAGGGAAAAAAAAACAACAACATAAAAATCTGCAAATGAACAAGTGATGTACAGTGCTTCTAGTTAGCTAGCTGAGACTTGTTGAAACAGAGTGAGATATATAGAGCAACTTACTTAATTTTATGATTATAACTAATTAATGCTTACCAATAATTCCGACAGCAACTCGAATATCCTCGGATGAAATCATGATAGAGTACTAAGCCTGAGATCAAACTACTCACACAGTCAAGAGCAAAAGCTTGACGCGAAGGCCAATGACCGAGTACTTATAAAGGTCCTCGAAAAAAGGTGGGAGTTGCGTGGCGGCGCACCCAACGCCCAACGCTCAGCCTTGCCCCGCAATTTGTAGGCATTCCCCCCGGGCCCACTCCGCTACTGTCCAATCCATAGGAACCATAGGAACTTTTAATTTCATCCTCCCTGGGCCCACTCCGCTAGGCCCACTCCGCTACTGTCCATAGGAACCATAGGAACTTTTAATTTCATCCTCCCTGGGCCCACTCCGCTATTGTCCATAGGAACCATAGGAACTTCTCCGCTACTGTCCATCCTCATAGGAACCATAGGAACTTTTAATTTCATCTATTTTTATATCATTAAATTTTTATATATAAAAAAATTATTTTAAAAATTAAAAATCTATTTTTTATTCATATTTTTTTAATATTATATATATATATATATATATATATATATCTATATTAAATATTTTATTAAATTTTAATAAAAAAATATTAATATAATTTTAAAATTACTTTTATTATTTTATTAAAATGTATTTAAAACTAAAGAACAACTTCCTTTTTTACATGCATGGAACAATTAAATACTCTACTAAATTTTTGTAAAACACACATTTACTGCCCTTCTTATATATATAATTAAACTATATATAAAATAAACCAATTATAAATACAAATGTAAAAGAAATTTTAAAACTATAACAAAGATTACTGAAAATTTAAGAAATTATAAAATAAATTTCACAAAAAAAAAAATCAAGAAACTTATACAAAAAAAAAACAGAAACTTTAAAAACATTACAAAATTTTCTAAAAACTTATATACTATTATAGATTCCAATGAAAATTCTAAACAGTAGTACTTAATCAATATACACTATATATTCTTACTCGTCTTTTTATTTTGTATGGGAAGGAATATGAATATCAATACAGTAAAATCCAAGTAAGACTAGAAAATTACATGCCCCGGCCCTGTGGTTTGTATCATAGTCGGCGGTCGGCGGTGGCAAACGCCAACGCAACCATTTGTTTCACATTTATTTTCTCGTCAGTCATTCAGCGGGACATCAGTACGGACCAGTTACTTAGCGAACACGGGTCTGCAGTGCACTTATTGCTGGCGGAGTGCATGGCAGCTTCGCAATTAGCTACGGTTGTCCTTGTTCAGAGTATCGCGCGCACACTGGTTATATGTTTCCCCCCAAAAAAAAAAAGCTGCGGTTTGACCAGAGTATATGTCCTCGATCCGCGGCCAAAGTATCATACACATTAAGGTTGTTGATATCTAAGGAAGTCAAGCGTTCAAGGCAAAAGGACGGGAAAGGAGAAAAAAAAAAAATTAGACGAGAAATCAACGTGTGCAATGTATCTTTATCATCATACTACAAATGGATATAAACGGTACCGCCGTACCGGTATATCTATATCCGTATTAATATAATATGTCCGCACCTATCGCTGGCGAAGTGTCACCCACCAACTCCCGTGGGCCGACCTCTTGTGTGGAACAGTCGTGCATGGTGGTAGCTTCCAAATAATTAGCTACTGTTAGAAAGTTTCCTCAATTAGCTAAGGTTACAATTACCATATTTCCTCGAACCTTCGTAAGAGTATCACACGTATTCTGGTTGTATGTTTCCATAAAAAAATTACCTACGGTGTGAACAGAAATATATTTACTCGATCCCCGGTCGTAGTTTCACGTTTGATAAGGGAAGACGGGTGTCCATGCGGCCGCGGACTTAGACATTTAATTTAATTTTATGATATCTTTATAGTGTCACGTATAAACACATAAAATTAATATATATTTTTTTAATATATATTTTTTAAAAAATTTCATATTAGTTGTAATTTTTTTTTTGTAAATAACATCAAATACAAATATATTTATAATTTTCATAAAAATATATTCACTTACCGATTTTTCATTAAATTTTATATCTTGATCTTAAAAAAATTATCAATACTTGGGGTAATTTATTTTATACAATTTAGTGATTAAAATAATTAGCTTGATTTTGTGTCTTTCAATTAAAACTCAAACGACTTATCAAACAATAAAACTATTATAAAAATGATAAAGGAAATATTCATATTTAATAATAACAATATCAAATATTTAGAATCACTAATCAATTTATTTACTAGAATCACTTATCAAACAATTTAATGAATTAACTAAGAAATTTACTAAAACTTAATTAATAATATAATTTTATAACGAATTAATTCAAAAACTAACTAATAAATTAAGCAATTCAATCTATAAATCTAAAAAATTTTATTTCTACAAACTAATTTTGATTTCTACCTAATTAATAAGCTAATTTTTATTTTCTACATTTATAAGATAAATTAGAATTTCTATAAACTAAAAAATATAATCAATTAATACAATAAATATAAACAAATTAACTGCATTCTAATTTCACAAATTTATAAATTTATGATAAATAATTTAACAAACTAAATTTTACCTTGTGGCTGAGTGGCTCAGTTGAAGGCAAGTAGACAACAGACTTGGCAGCTTCTGCTCTTGGTTCTTGGCTCTGGTGGCGGCGGTCGAGGGTTGAGATCAGTGGCAGCTGCGGCAGGCGACACCGCGACAGCAGGCGACTCAGCAAGCAGGCGGTAGCAGCTGCACCACACACAGGTCGTCCACACTCCACAGTAGGCTGGAAGAAGAAAAAATTGCGGCGTTCGGCGGCATAAATGGCGAGCTCCGACACCGACAGTTTATGCTGTCCAGGCGGCGTGCCACGTGCATCCAGGCTTCTGGTCAAGAGGGTCGAAGACTCGAAGCAGTCAAGCAGGCAAGCAGCAACAGTCGAAGCACTGAAGCAGCAAGGGTCGAAGAGGAGGTCAGGAGGGTAAGGGTTTGGAGGGGGGGAATCATCAAAATGACATTTTGATGATGTGAAAAAAATTCAAAACAAAACGACCCCAAGACTTGATCCTGTGACCTTCGGGCGTCGATACACGGGAACCTACTTGCCTGACCATTCATCCATTTTAATTATTTGTTATGGTGTCCTATAAATATTATATATATCTAATACCTAAAAAACAAGCAAAATTTTTACTTTCCAGTCAGGGCTCCGTGGTGTCCCGGGACACCATGCGGAAGCCCTAGCTCCGCCACTGTGTGCAAGGAGAAGGACGTGAGAAATCCACGTGTGCAAAGTATCTTTATTATCATACTACACCAAAGGGCGCACGCGCCACAAACATGACAAAGAAAAAATTAGTGGCCAGACTTTTTAAATTGAAATGTGATTGTAATTTTAAGTAAAACTAGTTAGAACATAAAATATTTAGTGGCTATATTTATTTTTTTTACAATAGAAAAATAAATTCGTGGCTAATTAAGTACATGCATATCATGCTTTTAAATCTTCATTAAACCACACTAGAAAATGCTTCAATATGGTATAACACATTTGCAAGCATATTTGACATGCATATCTCAACATTTACTTATCATCATTTATTTTTTTTCAAATTTCACACTTTTAATTCAAAATATATAATTTACCTGTCAAAATTAACTTTGCAAGCTATATATATTCATTCCAACATATAAGAACAACCCAAAGAGTTCTATATCATGTAAGAATACTCATAAACCATTTTAGAAGTAAGAATTACTTACTTAATGCAGGTAAAAATTTTTAAACTAGAAATCTCAGTGTGTAAAAATCTCAACTTTTAAAACTAAAAAAAATAATATTTAATTCACAAATTCGTACACAACCTTAATAAATTTGAACTTCAAATAGAAAGGAAAAAAGGAACATACCACACTTAACAAAAAAACAGGGAATGCTTAGCTTAGCCACTTAATTATTTTCCCAAATCTAACTCTTCCTTACTTAATAATTAAAACATGAGGGAGCTAGAGAAATGATCAAAATAGTGAAGTTAATTTGACTACAAAACTTGAAGTGTAGAAAGGAGAAAGGTGAATACAAAGAGTTAGGATTTTTCGATGGATGAAAGAAATGTGAACAAAAGGGATGATTTGGGCTATTTATAGCCAACCAATTGTGGAGAATCATATAGGAGTCTTGAATAATTCAAAAACCCTAGTTCTTATTGTTTGAATTCGAGCTAAATTGGCGGATTTTATCCAAGATATACAGACCTATTCTCAAAAGCTCAAATGGTATTTTTGGAGAATGCAGGCCAATTAGCCTAGAATTGCAATTCATAAAAGGGGTAATGGAAGGTCAAAGTGAAATGAATTTTCCACCTGATTAGAATTTTACCTAAGAATGAAGCATTGATCTCAGAAATGTGCATAGAAGAGAGGAAGACAAGGGTGAGGTAATCTCCCCCCTAATTGTCCCAATCGTCTTCCAGATAGATCTAAGGTAACATTTTAGGCTAAATATATCATAAAAAAGGCTAAGAATATCTTAGAAATAATTTGTTATGTGTTAACGATGTTCCATTTTAGTATAAGAAATTTTTCTAAAAAATTGAGTTTCAAAAGTATGCCTAACATGACAAACCAGTCGATTGGTTTGGCATACCTATCGAGCAATTCCCCAACCAATCAATCAATTTAGTCAAGTAAAACCATTTTGCTGAAACAACGAACCAGTAGATTAGTTCACTTGGAAAACTCAATAATTTTCATTTTCCAACCTTTTTTAAAATCCAACCTTTTCTCAAATCAAATCATAATACCAAATCAAAATCAAATATCCAAAATTGGCATAATTATCATTCCAACATTTTCCAACAAGGTGGGATATTACAACACTACCCTCTTATAGCCTATAACATTCTAATAATATTACTTATCAGACAGTAAAACATACATCAAATTCATATTCAAGAAAAAGGGTTACTACCCCTTTATAGAGAATGGATTGCACCAAGGTATCATACTAAAAAAATAACTCTAGGTACTTGGCTCAAATTTCCTCATTGGCATCCCAAGTAGCCTCCTCTATACTATGTCATGACCAAAGAACTTCTATCAATGGGATGGTCTTCATATGCATCTCTCTCATCTTTGTATCCAAGATGTTCATTGGTCACTCTTCATACATCAAGGATTCATGGAGCTCTAGTGACTCCAGTTGGATAATATACGAAGGATCTACTACGTATTTTCTCACCTAAGATATATGAAAGATGTTATTGTGCACACACACCAACTCCTTTAGTAGGGCCAAGAGATAAGCGACTTCAACAACACGGTCTAAAATCTTGTATAGTCCAATGTACCTTAGACTGAGCTTACCCTTCCTACCAAACCTCATTACTCTCTTAATAGTAGAGACCCTCAAAAGGACTTTATTGCCCACCTTGTAAGCATCAATCCGTCTTCTTAAATCTATATAGCTCTTATGTAGGTCCTAGGCTTCTCTCATCGGGTCTTGAATCAAAGTGATGTGTCTTGTTGTCTCCTCAATCATTTTGGGTCCCAACACGAGCGTCTTGCTGATGTTGTTCCACCACGAGAGACTGTGACATTTCCTCTCGTATAAGGTGCCATCTTGATGTTAGCGTGGTAACTATTGTTGTAAGAGAACTCGATCAAGTCCAGACGAACTTTCCAACTTTCCTAAAGTCTAATATGCATGCTCGAAGCATATCTTACAAGTTCTAAATGGCCCTCTCTATATAACCGTCCATGGTTGAGTGGAAAGTAGTGCTCATCTTTAATTGAGTACAAAAGGTGGCTTGCAACATCTACTAAAAATGTGACAAGAACCTAGAGTCTCAATCGGACACAATGTTCTTCAGGACTCCGTGTGCTTTCTATAGGTGTTGGCTAGTTGCTCCATATTCCATGTTGCCTTCGTTGGTATAAACAAGGTTGACATAGTTAGATGGCCCATAACAACTCAAATAGAATCAAATCCACAATAAGTCCTCAAAAGACCAACCATAATATAACACTCCTATTTTTCACTACTAAAAATTTCATTTAAAACATTGTGGAAGCTTAAAATATACCTAGGAAAAATGGATTGTTACCACTATGTCTAACATAAGATAGAAATTTTCCACATACCCCACATCAAATATAAGGCTAAAACCAACCAAAATATTTAAAATAATAAAGTGCATGAATAAAATATTATATAAATAAATTAAAAGATTGTTTACATCGAAAGACCTTAACGGTGACCACATCATTACAAAACACAAGTAGATAGAAATACGGGGATATTATAAAATGAGATTTGGGTATGACCCTAAAAATCAAAACCATGGTCTGCTAAGAACCTAACAAAAATCTTAAATTGTCCTTGCTCTCAAGCCTCGACCTAACTGAGGTAGGCTCTCTAGTGGCCATTCCTAAAGACCTATATATGACCCTCTACTTGTGAGAATGAGCAGGTGACGAGCAAATGGGCTCATTAGTATGCTATGTACTGAGTAAGCTAAGTTGCTCCCTCAATGTGAACAAAAGTATACAAACTATACCGTACATGGATATAAAATATAACATGCATCATGATAAAGCCATATATAAAGTTAAGAATAGATTTAGACATGCTATCATGCATAACTCAAACAATGCAGTATATGTCATGCTTGGTTTCACATTATCATCACATAGGCACTCACACATGTAATAGCAGATAAAATCCAATTAACCACTCCGATTATTCCTAATGGCTCAATCCTTTAGGCGTACCATTTTCTTCTTCATATGCGACACATATCAATCATTTAACCATTATTCCATTTAATAACTAATTAATCATTTAGGCCATTAACCAAGTGTACAAACTAGCTTCTATCCTTTTCAATCATTCGTACCATTACTTCCATCCTTATTCAATTATTAACCATTTACTAGGTCATCATTCATATTTTATCAACCACTTACTTATCATCCATATTTTATTATCATAGAGCGATGGATTGTATATGCCCCATGGTCTCACATATCATGAAAGTCTATCCAAATAAGGGACATAAAGTCCAAACTGAAGCCAATCACCAAGCGGACATAAGTCCAAGACAAAGTCAACTTATACGGAAAAATGTCCAGGCCTAAGATAACCACCTAGGTAACTAGATCCTTTAGTATCGATACCCCTTAATACATTATTAGTGTCAAGAGTTGGTAAGGCATGGAGACCTCTTAGGATCCCGTCCAAAGGTAGACTAACCTCTGGTAGCTAATCAAGGATCAGGTAACCCAAACCTATACCCAACTTGATTGTCATTTACCTTACATGATTATTATATTATTCATAAGGATATATGATCACATAAAGCCCATACAAAGGTAAGAAAGGCAATTTCCATATTTTTTCCATATCAATCCTTTTTCTTTCAATTTTTCCAACCATGTGGGTTACCATTAATCCTTATACCATATTACTCATATCTTCTTACGATTTTATTCAAGCCCATGTTGAGCTTCATTACTCTTTTCTCAATATCATCAATTATTGTAAGTGAAATAACTATTTAACCTTTATATTACTCATAGAGCTTGTCATAAATTATGATCCATTTTAATCCTTTCATTAGTCCAATAATCCATGACAAATATGTAGTTTATCCCATTAATAATCATAGTATAGTCTCAAAGCATAACTAAGCAAAAGGAAATAAACCATACAAACCGGTCAAACAAGTTAATCGGTTTAACCTAACTAGTCGACCGATTTAGGTTGACCATCCAATAGTTTTGACTCAACCAAACCTTGCTTTTACGCAAACCAATAGATCGGTTTGGGGAAACTAGTCAAGTGTTCATAGACTAATCAATTGGTTCTACCTAATCAATCGATGGGAGAGAGTAAGGTTAAGGTCTCTATAGGCTTACCAGTCGATGGGTTGGCTCAACTAGTTGATTATTTTAGGAACCAAATAATCGGTTTGACCTAACTAGTTGATCGATTTGCCTTAACATAACACTAAACCACTAATTTCATGCAGATTCTTACATATAAAATCATCTTTAACCACATTAAAACATGTATCAACATAATCCAGTACATTTCCAACCTAATTGACTTGCATTTCATAAAATGGAATCACCATACTCTATTATTATCACTTTCCATGCTTTTTACTCAAATAATGCCATCTAACCCTCCGAACCACTTATGAAGGTTGCATATACTCATGCCAACATGTGGAAATCAACTTAAAGGAACGCATAACATGAAGGAACACAAATTAAAAATTTTAAAAGTAAGAATCACTTACTTGATGTAGGAAAAATCACCTTTAAACTCAGAAATTCTAGCTATGAAATTCTCAGATTTTCAAGCCTTAAAACTATAAATCTTAAACTCAGAAATTCACACCAAATATTATAAATTTTTGAACTTAAAATAGAAGGAAAATAAAGAACATACCAACTTAAGGAAAAAAATATGAAAGTGCTCAGCTGAATCACTCAATCTTTTTCTCAAATCTAACTCTTCCATGCTTAATAATTTAAAAAAAGAAGAAGAAAGAGCTAAAGACAGGAATAGAAGAGTGTAATAAAATTTATTGCAAGGCTCAAAGTGTGGAAAGAGAAAAGGTGAATATAAGACTTAGATATTACAATGGCTGAAGGAAAAGATGCATAAAAGGGATGATTAGGGCTATTTATAGCTAACTAATCGAAGAGAATCACCGAGGGTTCAAGTAAAATTCAAAAACCCAAAAATTTACCATTTGAGTTTGAGCTAAATGGAAAGAATTATTCCAAGATATGTTTACCTATTCTCCAAAGCTCAAATGGTGTTTCTAGATAATGCAGGTCAATTAAGCTAGAATTAGTAGAGACAAGAGAAGTAACGAAAGGTCACTATGGAAGGAATCTTCCAGATTCTCAGAGTCATGCCTAATATCAAAGTATTGATCTTAGAAATGTGCATAGAAGAGAGATAGAAGAAGACAAGGCTGAGGTCATCTCTTCCCCTCAGTTATGCCAATTAACCTCCAGATTGATATGAAATAATATTTCATGCTAAAAACCTCATGAAAATGGTTAGAAAGATTTTGTAGTATAAAAGATTTTGTAAAAAAATAAAGTTCGAAAAATATGACTAGCTTGACAAACTAGTCAATGGGTTTAGTCCTACTAGTCTACTATTCTACAAACAAGTCGATCAGTTTCTCCCAACTAATCGATCGATTTAGTCGAGAAAACCTAATTTACTGTAAGGATAAACCAATCACTCAGTTCATGGAACTAGTTGATTGATTTGCCTAAAAAACAATAAACTCCATTTTTTAACATGATTTCAAATCACTTTGCCTTAAAACAAATCATAACATTAAATTAAAATCAATGGTTCAAAAATTTCAAGTATTTACAAAAATTTGGGGTATTACACACGAAGTCTATAGATATACTGTCCTACTTCCATTTGGAAACTTCAAGTGGTTGCACTAGCCCTACCAACCTCTTATGCTTGATATTAACATTCTGATAGGTCAAATATCAGGCAATAAATTCTGCCACTTCTTACTTCATGTGCAATCACCAATATACCTTATTCAGATCGTTATATAGCTTGTCCCCCTTACGGTAGATAGAATAAGTAATACAATGTCCTTCCTTAAGGATCCTTCTCTTAAGCTCAACACACCCTCATAGTATACACCATATACCAGGATACCTGATACTATCATTCTCGTAGATTTGGAATCCTTAACCTCTACCTTCTACAATACTAGTCTGAATCCTCTCAAGTTTAACATCACCAAGTTGATTAGCTCATATCTCCTTGAATATTGAAGGTGTAATTGTGAGTGCACTCATTCTTACCTCTAGACTACTAATAGTGATTAGTTCAAACTCCAACTTCCTCATTTCTTGGCATAAATGATCTATAAGCTTGTGACTCATATTTGGTGTGTAGAATAGCTTGGATTGGTGTGCAAAGTATTTTGGAGGAATTTGGAGTAGAACTATGAGCTGTTATTGAAATATGTAGATGGTTTACCTTGAATAAATTGAAATTTGGAAATTTGCGGAACATAAAAGTTATAGATCTTTCTGTTATGTTTCCAACTCATAAAGAATAAGCTCAATCGGAGATTATATGAAGAAGTTGTGGCCAAAATACTAAAGACTGTCAAAGTTGAAAATAAACATGGGGGACCATATTCGTGAAACACAATCCGTGTTTTTTCATCAGAAAAATGTGTCCTATTTTTGTGGGAGGCCGAGAGACAGAAAATAAACACGGTGGTACCATTTTTATTAAAACAGTCCATGTTTTTTTGGTTTTTTTGCTCTGCCTCGATTTTCGCTAATGACAGTTTTGTATAGTATAAATACCATGCGATTAGAACCCTAATTACTTGAGCTTCATCTTCTTCTCCTATTGAGTTCTCTTGTAATTCCTTGATGAATTGAGTGATTTATGTGAGAATTTATTTGATTCTTTATAATCATAGTTACTTCACATCAATAAGATCATCTGTTTTCCCAATATGTATTCTTAAGTGTTATTCTCTTCTCAATTCTTGTGTGATCTAATTAATTCTAATTAGATCTTATTTTACCGAATTGGTATTGATTCACAACATGATCTGATAACATGATCATGTCTAAGGAATGTGAAATCTTTCAGCTAAGTGCATCTCCCACTACATTAGCCTTACCCTCATGGTAGGACAATTCCAAGTCATAATCCTTGACCAACTTCAAGCATCGGCTTTGTCTCAAATTCAACTTTCACTTGCTGAAGATATATTTGAGGCTCTTATGGTCAGTGTAGAAATTACACTGAACTCCACAGAGATCATGCTTTTAGATCTTAAAGGAGAACACTACCAAAACAAGATCTAAATCATGTGTCGGGTAACTCTATTCATGTAGCTTTAGTTGTCAAAAAGAATAAGCCACTACTCTTCCATGTTACATCAGTACGTAACCTAGACCATGCATATAAGCATCACTGTACACCTCAAAACCTTTAGACCCACTTGATAACATGAGAACTAGGGGTGAATTCAAATGCCTCTTCATTTCCTATAAGGCTTCACTACACATCTCGTCCTACTAGCCTTCTTCCATAGTTGAGTCATCAGTCGCACTATCTTGGAGAAATCTACCACAAACCGATGGTAGTAATTGGCTAATCCTATAAAGCTGTGCACCTCCTTGATAGAAGCAGAGGCTAGCCATTCAGAAATGACTTGAATCTTAATAGGATCCACAACCACTGCATCCTTAAAGATTACATAACCAAGGAAATCCACTTGGTCTAACCAAAACTCACATTCTGAGAGTATAGTGTACAATTGGTATGATCTTAGCAAGGCTAAAGTTTGCCTTAAATGATAGTCATGTATCTCTCGATCACTAGAGTAGATGAGGATGTCATCGATGAACATTACAATGAACTGGTCCAAGAATGGACTATATATCTAGTTCACAAGGGGCATGAAAGCTGTAGGCACATTATTAAGCCTGAAAGGCATTACTATGAACTCATAATAGTCATATCTTGTCCGAAAAGTAATCTTAGGATGTCTTGCTTTGCTTGCCTTAGTTGATGATTGCCTGATCGAAGAACAATCTTGTGGAATACCTTAGCTCCATTAATTTGATCAAGTCATCGATCCTTAGCAACGGATAATGGTTCTTGACCGTCACCTAGTTCAAACCTCAGTAGTCGATGCACAACTTCAAGTTCTCATCTTTCTTTCTTATAAATAGAATTGGCACTCTTGTGTTGTTTCATCTCTATAAGTGCCATGCCATATGGGCCCTTAGATACTAACTCTATCCTTTGCAATACATCTAGGATGACCTCAACTTCTTGAATGGGTGACATTCTAGGAATATCCTTGAGAAATAATTCAAGATACTCATGGACCACTACTATCTACTCTATCACCTTAGTGTCTTGAACACTAAACAAGTAGAGTGGATACCCTTTATGAACAAGATTTCTCATCGTGATTGCTGATACAATCCTTACAGAGGGATTGGGATCACACATCCAATATAAAACTCTAATACCCTTTAGTCCTCACAAAACCAAGCGTTCTTGCACACAAGCAATCAACGTTTGGTACTTCCCTAACATATCCATCCCAAAAATCACATCAAAATCATGTAGTTCAAGTTCTATGAGGTCTAGTGGAAATTCTATTCCTTTTACTACCAAAGTCACTCCTTGATATAACCTAGAGCATTCAATCCTATCCTCAGAAGATAACACAACAAAAGTAGAAATACTACTAGAAGGATATAATTTAGCTCTAGCTCCAAATGTGGATGACACAAAGGAGTGTGATGCAACAGAGTCAAACAATAGACATGCTGAAAAAGTAAAGATAGTATGCATACCAGTCACCACACCAAGCTAATGTTCTACCTCCTTCGAATGCCCCAAAATTTTTCTAAACCTAATCTTATATGATTAATACCTTAATCAAATTCCAATTTGAAGAAACTTTTATTTTAGCCTAACCCAAATTCCTTAATCCCAAAATCTTTACCTAATTTAAAATTTTGACCTAGAGAAATTATATTTCTTAACATGACCTTAATAATGTTAGATTTATATAATTAACCTTACCTATTTTAGCTATTCAAAATTTAATCTAATCCTAACCTTAATCTTTTTCCTTTTCTTTTCTTTCTCCTTTTACTATCTATAGCCTTTTTTTTCTTGCGTGTGTTTTCCTTGTTTTTTGCAACACACCACTATCACTCTCAAACATCATCTCCAGCCTCTTTAGTTGAAAATTTCCCTACCAAACAATGACACCATCAACCACAACCCCTACCACTCCCTCGTACCTCTGCTTTTTCTACTGTCAATCATCACCATTAGCATCATCATCCTATGCATTTTGTTGCCATCACATGCCACCACCATACACATATATATACGCTACTCTCTTCTCTCTCCCTCCCTCATTTATTTACATCATTTATTGATAAATTCTGTCAAGAAACTACCTGCCCAAGCCACCTCTCCCTTTCTTTCTTTCTTCTTCTTCTTCTTCTTCTTCTTCTTCTTCTTCTTCTTCTTCTTCTTCTTCTTCTTCTTCTTCTTCTTCTTCTTCTTCTTCTTCTTCTTCTTCTTCTTCTTCTTCTTCTTCTTCTTCTTCTTCTTCTTCTTCTTCTTCTTCTTCTTCTTCTTCTTCTTCTTCTTCTTCTTCTTCTTCTTCTTCTTCTTCTTCTTCTTCTTCTTCTTCTTCTTCTTCTTCTTCCACCACAACCACCAAATAACACCCATATCTGGGTAGATCAACCATCGCAACTAACCCATTACTCCTCCTCACCGTTGCAAACCATAGTACATGGCTCGTACAAGGCTATGCACCACTCTTTTTCCTTATCACATGCCTATGCATGCTAGCATAGGATGGCCGTATATACCTATAGAGGCAATGCACCGCCTTGTCATACATTTGCGTCCTTGTTTGTTATTACTTGTGCTTGTGTTTCTTGAGCACGACTTTGCCTCCTTTGTATAGCATGCCCGTATAGGTTCCCTACTCATGGCCTAGGTAAGCATAACCTGTTGCATGCCCTTGCAACCCTATTTTCTTCCATGCACCCCTTTTTACACACCCAAACAATACCAAAATTTTACCATAGCACCATCATACCTTCTACCACACTTCCACACAACTTAAGCTTCCCTTTGACTCAGGTTATTTCTATTTTTACCCTCCTTTACTTTCAATTTTTCCTTGATTTTAATCTTTAAGCCTAATCGTGTATTATCTTATTTCTATAGGTGATTTTTTAGTGATCTCGGAGGAGGCAGATTAGGATTTACATACATAAATTCTAGTGTCCTTGTTAGTAATGATATATGTCGTAGCTAGGACGTTATATGTATGTGCATGCTTTTTTTATATTGGATATGTTATACGAATAATGTTATCCTATGATTTAGTACCTTGATAGTAATGAAATTTAGAAGTATGTATTTGGGAACAATGTTGGATATACATATATGTAAATAATTAAGGATATATATCCCAAATGAATATTGGAGATTTGTGTGTCATAGTATTTGGACTTGTAAGGCTTTGGGAGAAAATGAGCATTTTAACTACCTTAAATGTATTATGCTAATTTGAGGATAATTATGTGGTCGTGATTATATTATTCAATTATATGTCTTCCATACCTATATGAGTCCCACATTATAATTTTGAATATACAATCAACTCTAATAAAAATGAAAGACTATGTGAGTTAGGACTAAGGTTTTGAGTTCATTCTACTGGATAATAATATTGGTTCAAGTGTGTTGTCCTTGAGAGGTGCTTTAGATCATTTCATTGGTTTAAGAATAGTGGCTCATATGCAATTTTTCTTTGAGAGGTTTTGAGTCCATTCCACTGAATAATAATAATGGCTTAGGTTTGTTGTCCCTAAGAGGTATTTCAGATCATTCCATCTATTTAAAAATAGTGGAGTTCCTAAACTCAACTTAAATAAAAGATTGGAATATGATATATATAGTGAGAACTATAATCAATATTTACCTGGAACTATTTTCTATTATCACAAGTATGCTTACATTATGATGTAAACTCAGGTATTATGTGTAATATTACTTTAATTGTATCGTTACCTTACTCAATACGTAGCGTACTGATCATCTATTCCATGAGTCGTTTGGTATTACTTATTATTAATAACTACTTTTAGATAAAAACTACTTTTATAAATCTACTTTTAAAAAAGTACTTTTATAAGTAAAATGTATGATTGTTTTAAATTTTATTACATAAGTGATTAATGCTAAAAAAACTACTTATTGTGCCTTATTAGTGTTTGGTTTTCATTTTCCTACAAAATTACTTTTTCTTTTCCATCTTTAGTTTTTATCTTCCTATATATATCTTTTAGTAATAATTACTATATAAATTATGTAATATTAAATATTAAAAAGTATATGAAACATTAAAAAGTATAAAAAAAATATAAAGATATTATAAAGTACTAAAAATTATAAAATAAAAATTATAAACTTATTAAAAAAAATTATGAACAACCACTAAACAAACTTTATAAAATTCACAAACATCTAAATGGGCAATTGGCTTATTGTAAAAGTGTTTATAACTTGGATTTTGCTACAAAAAAAATAAATAAATTATTACATGCTATATTATAATAATAATAATAATAATAAGTTAAAAAATATAAAATTATAATTTACCTGAATAAAAATTCTGGTTCATGTTATTCTGAATTTTCATTGTTGTTTACCTTGAATTGTATTCATTTTCTGCCCAATATTTAAGGCGATTTCATTTGTTTTTTTTCTGGTAACCTACTCTGTTTTCTCTCCCTCCCTCCCTCTCTCTCTCTTTCTCTGTCTGTTTCTGTCTCACCGTCACTGCCAATAGCTCTTTCAAAGTCCAAAAAACATCTCGTTTGAACATATTTGATTTCCTTCCTCTGAGAAACAGTAATTCCATCATTTGTTTGCTCGTCCGCTTTCGTGTTTGTGTGGGATAAGGAGGAGGGATTAATTGCTGTCTGTATTATTAAGGCATGGGGCCTTCTAATCTTCCCTGACAGAAGTAATTAATTCTCTATATTAATCGATTTCCTCCTCTCCGTGTGTCACTATTACTGTTGCTGTTGTTGCTGCTCCGATTAACTAACTACCGTAAGCCGAATAGTTTCAAAGCTCTTGATT
Organism: Tamarix austromongolica; assembly: GCA_039764185.1. Lineage (NCBI taxonomy): Eukaryota > Viridiplantae > Streptophyta > Magnoliopsida > Caryophyllales > Tamaricaceae > Tamarix > Tamarix austromongolica. The sequence continues at coordinate 89,820,413 of CM077819.1, read as the reverse complement.
GGTAGAGCCACATGTAAATCAATAATAATGTCTGTAAAGGCCAGCAGAGGAGGAGAACAGCAGTCTTCTTCACAACAGTCGCCGTCGTCCTCGCCATCAAGAAGTGTTGTTACCCAGAAATGGACGTTTTTCCTCTGTGTCGCCTCCTTTTGCGTCGAGACGTTCTTCACCTATCCGTCATGAACGACTTTTTTTAAAGGAAATACCGTGCCGCATGGGAGCTGAAGTAATTTAGAAAAGTAGGAAAAATTACTTATAAATTATTACTTTTACAAAGTAGTTTTTACAAATCACTTTTCTATAATTACTTTTAAAAAGGAAAACCAAACACTTATAAAAATCTATAATTACTTTTTATAATTAATTATCTAAAAAACTACTTTTCTTAAGTAAAACCAAACAGCCTCTTAGATGCCTTTGTATAGGTCGTGGATGAGCTAGTGGGTGAATTCACAACCTTTGGTGATTTATATATATAGGAGTGGTTTTGTATCAAAATTTTGGGAGTTAAGTTATGTTATCTAGATGTTAGTTATAACCAGATATATTTTTGGACTCTTAGATCCATAGTATCCATTTTGGTATTTTAGATTACTATACTCAGAGTAAACCTCCAAACTTTTATCTAATGTTTATGAAAGTTCCCTCAATTTCTATTTATCATGTTTTACTTTCTAATTAGCTTCCTTGTAATTGATATAAGGATGGTATGATAAGCTAGACTTATGTCAATTATAGTGGTAACACCCAACTATTTGATAATACGCTTCCATTTAAAATGAAATTTTTTAATAGTAAATTCTAGGCATAGTAAACGATGTCTGGCTCATCACATTCATGCATCCTCCAAAAGGAACTCCTGTGACATTGGTTGATCCTTTTCCTTGTTGAAAAGGGAGAGGCCTTGGACCTTTAGGATAAATAGCTTGACAAGCGACACTAGTGGCAATGAGTCTGCGGTTGTGGCTATTGAATAGATCTAGTACTTTGAGCTCTGGACTGACTCCTCTTGATGATTCCACCCCAACTTGGCATTCATAGGATTTATGCCCCACCATGCCACATCCATGGCACGTTACCTTGTTACCTCTATAGTCTACCCCCGAGTGATATGTTTCATATCGCTTGTAGTGGTAGTGCCTCTCCTCAGAATAATCCCCAGACAAACGTCCAACTTGGGGTACTAACCCGATGCTCCTATCATATTTTGGGGAAAACTTCCTCCCAAAAAGGCCTTCTTTCTTTCATTGGGATGTTGGCAATCTTCAAACTTTCTCTTACTCCTCGACTAATCACTTCAAGCCTGAATGACTCGAATTGACTCCAAATCCTATTTGTATATCCCTACTATGTTTGGCAGAGTAAATCCCAGTAAGAGCTCCTGATATCTAATCCCCAGGACAATCTTGAATCCGTGGACTTACATCACTTCGTTGGCCTCCACTCTGGGCTAAACTAAACTAAGTTCATGAATTGTGTGTAGTACTCCTCAATGGACATACCCTTTTGCTGAAGATGATTTGGGTAGAAACAAGCACATAGCACCTCCAAGAACGGTCCCCATCCTATAGGTTCTCCACTCCTATAATGGACGCTCCTCCACTATACTTCTTCCCTTCCTCTCAAGTAATACATCACCATGTCAACTATCCTATCTCTAAAGCAACCACAGGTGGTATAGACCTTCTCCATGGCGCAAACCCATCTCTCCATGATATCAGGTTCCTCCTGGCCCTCAAAGATTGGTAGATGATGATGATTATCCCACCTAAGCTAATCCTTCAAAATTGGTGAAGCTACTAGCACCAGTGGTGGTCGGGGTGCTCAGACCTAGCCCCCCTTATATGCTCCAACAGTCTCCATGAATGCCTCAATGTGGTCATAGCATCGACTAGCAACCAATGATTCCTAAAGAATAGAAGTAACTAGAGGAGAAATTGAATCTATCGAGTGGCAAGGCTCACACAAGTTATCACAAAGGCTCTCTATGGCACATTCCCAATCCTACTCTCACTTATAGACATTCCAAATTTATAAATACTTGAACTTACCAAAAAAATCAAAGAGGACAAGATTTAGACACACCAACCTGTGGTATCAATGTAAAATCATTGAAAATTATATGTTTTTAATAAATGTGCCATTAAAACTTGGGGTATTGACTTAAATATTTTTGAAAGTGGTGAGTTTTTGAGAAAAAATTTCATTTAAAATAATGTGGAACAGAAAATATACATAGGAAAAACAGGGTGCTACCTCCATACTAAACATAGTATAGACATTCACCACCTATCCCATATCAAATACAAGGCTAAAAACTAACCAACTAGCTTAAAACAGAGCGAGCAAACATAAATTACATAAATATTTAAAAGATTATTTATGATAAGGACATCAACGATCCCCAACCAAATCAACATAGGAAGATAAATGAATTAAGAAGACATGGCTATACTAAAATGATATTAGGGCATGACCCCCAAAACCATGGAAAGTCACAAACCGCACAAAATCTTCTAGATGTCCACACTCTCAAGCTCCGAACCTAATCGACCTTCAAATTAATCTAAGGCAACATTTCAGGCAAAATGTATCATGAAAAAGGTTAAGAATATCTTAGGAACAATTTGACATGGGTTAACAAGGTTCCATTTCTATATAAGAAAATTTTCCTCAAAATTAACTTCCAAAAATATGCCCAACTAGATAAACTAGTCGATTGGTTTACCATATCAGTCGATTGTTCTACAAACCAGCTGCCTAGTTCCTCAACTAGTTGATCAATTTAGTAGAGTAAAACCATTTTTCTTAAACAACAAACTAGTTGATCGATTCGCAAGAAAAACTTAATAAATTTCATTTTTAACCTTATTTGGAATTCAATTTTTTCTCAAACCAAATGATAATACTTAATCAAAATCAAACATCCAAAATTAGCATAATTCAAATTCCAAAATTTTCTAGAAAGATGGGGTATTACACAAGATGCTCGTGAAACACTTTGAAAATTGGAGACTAATTCAGTATATGGTGGGATTAAAAGATTGTTATTCCAACATTAGGGTAAGTATCCTCATCGTGGATCCCCTCCCTAGTCTTAGAGAAGTTATTCCATGCTAGTTAATGAAGAGAAACAATGTGAAATTAGGTCTGATAATCTCGGTCCCTCTAATTTAGTGGCTCTCAGTAATTCAAGGGGTTTCAAAAGCAAACACAAAGAAGATAAATTACAACTATTACAGGAAAGTCAGTCATACAAAGAAAAAATGTTATAGACTAATTGGGTTTCCTACGGACTTTAAATTTACGAAAGGAAAAAAATTTGGGTGTTTTTCGAAATGGGATTGTGGTACAAGAACAAAATTAAACTAGTGGCATAGTAGGAATAAAGAACAAAGAATACAACCATCGGCTTTCACTACTAAATCAATATAAGATATCATGTTATTCTTTAATGGCTAGCAGCTCTTAAATTCTGCACCACCCGGTTTTTATAATGTGGCTAACATGTTGAGTTCTTTAGGTACCAACTCTCACTCTCATGATATTTTTCTAACTAAAGTTTCTTTTCATGCTTCTCCAACCTTGACTTAGCTATGGATATTAGATTAATTGGATAATGATCATATGAGTGGAAAAAAAATCCCTTTTCTCAACACTTCAACTAGCTTCCAACCCTATATCTATTACTCTACTTGATGGTGTCACCACCATAGTAGAATACACCAGCACTATCACATTACATAATGGGATAATTCTTTAAGGATTCCTTTATGTATCCAACCTCAAATACAACTTAATTTCTAAATCTAAACTGGTAATAAACTCTAACAATATCTATTTCTTTACAAACTCCAAATGCTTGATGCAAATCCATTAGAAGAGTAACCTTCTCACCCCATAAACTCCAAATGCTCGATGCAAGTCCATTAGAAGAGTAACCATCTCACCCTTAGTGAACTAAATAGGGTTCTCTATCTTTTTATGCTCTAGTGTTCCTTCAAAACCAAGTATCCCTAATTTTCCATCTCATGTAGCTGATTCCAATTTAGAATTTGTTTCTAATACATCCCATCATTCCAATAGATTAAATCCCATTCCTTCAAATATCTTACTTTGTCATCTTAGATTAGGGTACCTCCCATCGTATAAAATGAAACAAATGTTTCCTTCTTTGCAATCCATAAAATAAAATCAAAGAAGTAGTATGTGATGTGTGCTTTAAAGCTCGACAACATAGACTTTCTTTTTTCTTCTAGCTTAACACATTCGGCAGTCCCTATCAATCTTGTTCACAATGATGCATGGGGTCCTTATAAAACAATAACTCATGATGAATTTAAGTATTTTTTTTAACTATAATAGATGAATATTCTTGATATTTGTGGACTTTTGTTTTAAGCTTTATATATAGTGCCTTTATTATACTTAATTCCTTTATTGAACTCATTAGAACTTAGTTTAACAAAACCTTTTGTTTTGATAATGGTAACAAACTTGGGTTAAGCCTTGAAACTCACCAATAATTTTCTATTGAAGGAATTAAGAATCAAACCAACTATAGTTATACTCCTCAACAAAATGGTATAGTTAAAAGGAAACAAAATAACTTCTAGAAATAGCGCAGGCTCTCATGTTTCAATCTAATCATTCCCTTACATATTAGGGTGAAAGCATTCTTACTACCAGATATATTATAAGAAAAATTACTTTACTTGTCCTTAACAACCAAAGTCCACACAAAAAGCTCTTCAATGTAGAACCCAAGTTAGAGCACCTCAAATATTTTTGGTTGATTATACTATATTGCCAACGTTAAACCCACATAAGACAAATTTATGACAAAATCCCATCCCTGTGAACAGTTAGGCTATCCATATGGAAAGAATGCCTATAAGGTTTTGAATATAGAAAAAAAAAATCATTTCATCCAAGATGTGATTTTTCTTAAAACTAGTTTTCCTTTAACACACACCTCATCTCACAAATTCTCACCGCTCAATTCACTACCATTACCTATTTCCAACCCTTCCTCATAGAATGATGATTTAACTAAGATGTCAGTGGCCATCCCTCTGACTTCTCCACAATAGATGCCTCATCGTTTCATTCGTCCTCTAATGATGACCCCATATCATCCTCGTCATACCTACACTCACCTACTCCACCCATTTTTCGCCATCCCCATAGAACTTCTCATGCTCTAGCACATTTAAAAGATTATATCTGCAATTTCATTTTGCATCGATCCAATTTTAAAATCTTTCATTTTAAGTATTAGTATTTTATGAGGATGACCACAAAAAGTACACATTAATTACATATAATCAATTCTTAACACTTAACTATTTTTATTCATTTCCAACATTATGAGGTAACCAAAGTTAAGATCATTATCACTTTCAAAAATAGAAGTCTACTAAAGTCATCCTAGGCTCAAATACTCACACTTGACAATTTAGGTCAAAAAGACCAAAATACCCCTAAGGCTAAAGCTACTACTTTGGTATCCATTCCCATTACAAAGTCTATTTTATTTTATCAACTTGCCATAAATAGGATAACATACCATAATTAAATCATTAATCATGTAATTAAGTTATTCAACACAAGATATGACTATTTTGTCCTCATACACCATTCTACATGTGACACTTTAATAAGCGCTTCTAAAACGACCAAACACATATTCTCATGCTAAATCAACAAATAATGTACATTCTGCGTGTTTATGAGAATAATCATTGTAATATTTCCCAAATTGTCAAAATACCCCTATATCGTATAATAATAATAACAATCATGCTAAAATAGACATAGTTAATACAATAAAACTCCTATAATCATGCTTGATAAAGAACATCACATATCATATATATATTTATTACAATATTTATTATAGTACACTCAACTTACCAAAATACCCCTAGACCCTATAATATTAACAATTATGCTAGAACATGTGGTTCTAAAACAGCAAAATCCTAATTTTCATACTTGTCATCAAATATTACTCATTAAGCATGTTTATTAGGACAAATATTACTCATAGGACATACAAAATTATCAAAATGCTTCTAGACCATATATTATTGATATTCATACTCAAAAATGTGTTTCTAAGACGTCAAACCCCTATTCTCATACTTAGCATCACATAACACTCATCATGCATATTTATTAGGATAACCACCATTGTACATTTAAAATTTCTAAAATGCCTTTAGACCATATAATTTTGATATTGATGCTCAAAAATATGTTTCTAAGACATCAAATCCCTATTCTTATTCTCAACATTACATAACACTTATCATGCATATTTATATAAATCACCATAGTATATTAAAAATTACTAAAATGCTCCTAGACCATATATTATTAATATTCATGATGGAACATGTATGTTTATGACAACCGACCCCTATCTCTATTCTTAACAATAGTTATAACACATTAGACATCCCAGTTAGGGTTAAATATCATAATATGTCTAAATGAACAAATTATCCCTAAGGCTTATGGTAGTAATAATTTTGCTACAAGTGTGTCTATACATACTTAACCTAAACTTTTTACATGCACATAACATACAACATCACTTCCTAACATTAGACCCCTTTTTAAGCATTCTTTTATACACATAACATTTTATATAGGATAACATGCCTTCTTTTTTGATTTTCCAAGATAACATTGATAATCACATAAACATTTTTAACAAGTCATTTCTAACAAAAATCACATGTGAAAACCCTAATATACTAACATACAATATCCAAGCATTTTAGTGGAGTATAGAGGTTACCTAATTTTAAGTAAAAGAAAACTTTACCAGTAACTAGCTAAAAATGATTAGGCTCTAATAATAAAACTTTTATACCTAAAAATAATATCAAAATACTATATTCATATTTGATAAATGAAATAATACCTTTTTTTTATTAAAAATATTTATTAAATATAAATTACCAAACTACTGTTATACATTAAGTATTACCTAAAATTAATAAAAATATAAAGTACAACTCACGCTGCATGTGCAGTATGAGCCATACATGCAAAGGGAAGGGGATTGTTCGGGTAAGGTTTGAAGTTGTAGTGGCGGGAGGTGTTGGTTTTGTTGTTGGGTATAGGAAGTGGGGTACAGATGGATAGTGGTTGGACAGTGTAGGGTAGGTGGTTCAAAGGTGGCATGTAAAGAAAGGTAAGGAGGAGAAGAAAATGAGAAGAATAGGAAGGAGGGAATGTGATGTTTAAGGTGGTAGCAGCTTAGGGTGGCAGTTGTGGCTGGTGATAGGTAGCTGGGAGGTGTTACGGTGGTGGAAGAAATGAAGGGTAATGGGCAACCGATTAGAGGTGATAGATGTAGGGTGGGTGTTGAATGAGAGAGAAGGAGGTAAGACCATAGGGAGGTGGCTATGGTGTTAGCTAATCAAGGTAGTGCAGGGAGCTCCAAGATAGAGGAGCTGGTAGTGGTTATGGTGGAAGAGGTAGCGATGATAAAATTGTCATTACCTTAGATGAGCTGCAAAGGTGGTGGATGATGGAAGTGGACAAGAAACGGTAGGAGTTGCCACATAGGAGACATAAGGGGAGACAGAGTGAAAGAAGAGGAAGAAGAAGGAGAGAGGGAAGGAAAGGGGTGGTGGTCACCGGTGGAGGTTAGGTTGGTGGTGGAGGTAACAAGGGTTACTATAGGAGGAGGCAGTAAGGAAACAAGGGCTGGAAGAAGGAGAAGGAAAGAAGAGAGGAATGTCGGGAGTGAGCAGAGTACGAAGGAGAATAGAAGAATGGAAGAAGAAGAAGAAGAAGAAGAAGAAGAGAGGGGGGACGTTCAGCTTGCGACGGGTAGGTGTGCAGTGCAGGGAATGGTAGGGAGGGATAGGGGTGGTAAGGAATGGTATAGGAAGAGAAGGAAGGGAAGGGCACGTGTGAGGGGAGTAGGGCATAGGTAGGGGAAGAGGTGGAGGGGCTGGGCTGTTGCAAGGCTAATGGTTACATGGTTGAGAAAGGAAGGGGTTGTGTATAGGCAGTGTCGCCAAGCTCTATTTGGGTAAGAAGGGGAAAGGGGACATGTGAGAAGGGGAAGGGAACTTAGGGCATGTTTGACAGGGGGTGAAAATGGGGAAGAAAGGAGAGAAGGGAGGCTAGGCCACATGGGGAAAAAGAAGGGAGGAAGGGAGTGGGTTGACTGTGTGGGAGAAGTAGAAGAAGAAAGAAAGAATAGAGTTGGGATAGTTGCATGGGAGAAGAAGAAGAAAGAAGAATGAGGAGTTAGGTCAATGTAGGGGAGAAAAGAAAATAAAAATGGGGGAGGCTTGGGTTGGCCCAAGGAAAAAAAGAAGGGAGAAGAGAAAGAAAAGGGAAAAGAAAGAAAAAGGAAATAGGAAAAGAAGAAAAAGAAAAGGAAAAATAGATTTAAGGTTAGGATTAAAAATAAGATTAAATTTGGGTTATTGGGATAATATTATATAAATTTATCCAAAAATTAGGGTATTAATTTAAGAAAATAGTTTTGGATAAAATTATAGGTTTAGGATTTATTTAAATAAAAAATTTAAGATAAATGATAAAAATTATTACATTAATTTATTAAATAAATTATCTAGGTTTGTAAGTTAAGGGTTCACAAAAATAATTAAATCAATAATTAAAGATTTTTTTGTGTGTAAAAGGTTAAACGTTCAAATTTTAGGTTATAAAAATTTAGAATATTACATATACCATATGAAGTACAAAGTAAATGGCAAATTGGAGAGATTTAAAGCACATATTGTCATTCGTGATTTCGCTAGAAGGGCAAGATAATATTTTCATGAAACATTTTCTCCCATGGTTCTAATGACTACCATTTGAAGTCTCTTAGCAATATTGGTAAAGAAAAATTGGCACATTCAATAGTTTGTAGTAAATAATGCTTTCTTGCATGGGGATATCTGTAAAGACGTATACATGAAACCACCTCTAGGCCTCAAAATTCCGTCATCCCATGTATATAAACATAGGAAGTCACTTTAGGGTTTAAACAAGCCTCTAAACAATGGTATGAAAATTTATTAGATTCACTTATGTCTCGAAGTTATGACTAGTCTAAGAATGACTAATCCCTCTTCACTAAATAGGCTAACGACCACATTACAATTATTACTGTGTATGTTGATGATTGACTGGTTTTTGGTAATACCATAGTTGATATTCATTCCATTAAGACTTTCCTACATGATACCTTCTGCATCAAGGATATTAGGGATTTACATTATTTTTTGGGTATGGAATTTTTGCGATCCAATGGTGGCCAAATAGTCACTTAATGAAAATTCATCACAGATATGCTGCATGGTTAGTCGGTGTTGTCTAATAGATCTAGTGTTTCTATCCCACTTGACACAAGATAGAAAAATTCTTCTAGACATTCAAGCACCACCCATTGATGCTACACAATTTTGTAGTCTCATTGGCAATCTCACTGACTTAATTGATACCATGCCCAATATTGCCTTTGTAGTCTAACATATAAGTCAATTTAACAATGCCCCATATAAACCTCAATGTGATGCAACACTTCACATCCTCTAGTACTTAAAAGGTGAGCTTGAGCAGGGTGTATTACTCAATAATAACTTCATATTTTTCCTTTAATACTTCTATGATTTGAACTGAGTAACTTGTCTTTTCACTTAGTATTCAATTAATGGTTACTTCACCACCGCAGATGGATCTCCCATTTCTTAGAAATTAAAGAATCAAACTATGATCTCATTCTCCCTAGTTGAAGCTGAATATCATTCTTTATGTCAATTTACCAATGAGTTATCTTGGTTAACACTAGAGGTGTGCAAAATTGGATATCCGTATCCGTTCGGATATTTTTTTCGGATGTTCGCTCCGCATTTTTTAGACAGGATATCCGGGATATGGATATCCAAAGAATACTAACCGGATATGGACCGGATTTGGATATATCCAATGTCCGTATGAAAAATACTATTTTATCAATTTTAATAACTTTTGCTAGAATATTTTTAAAAATAAAGATCGTATATCAATTAATATTCATATCTATATTCATGTAAATGTCTTATTTTATTTAAAAGAAGTATTAAAATATTATTATAAATATTTAAAATATCAAAATAAATAAAATTTTAAAACTTAAAACTATAAAAATACAATAATATGATGTATTGTTGAAATAATCAACAAAATATTGTATATTTTTTCGGATCGGATAATCCAGAAAAAGATCGGATATCCAAATATCGGATATCCTTTTGGACTAAAACCAGTTTGGATATCCGAAATGTCGGATCAGATTTTTAAATATCGGATCAGATTTTTGGATCCCAGATTTTTTGCACAGCCCTAGTTAACACCACTTCGTCATAACCTTTATCTTAATGAAGTGACTTTAATTTTGGTTAAATGTGACAACTAGGCTTCCATTCACAATTCTCAAAATACCATGTTCCAGGAGTGAACCAAGCATATTGCATTAGATTTTCATTTTGTATGTGATTAATTTCTAGGTGGCCTAATTGATATTTTCCCATGTTTGAAGCCATGATCAACTCACTAGTTTATTCACCAAACTCCTTCCTGTATATACATATGATCAAACTCTTTCCAAGATAGGCATGATCAATCCTGCTTTAGCTTGTGAGGGTGTTAACACATGTAGTAGCCTATCATGAAGATCAAAGAATTAAGGACATAAGCCCAACCAAAGAAGCCATGCCTACCTACCAGTGTCTCACTTACTTTAGGTGCTAGATAATCTCCTTTATAATTGATGTTGTTTTTTCTTTATATCTTACTCATTAGCAACTTCATGTAACAAAGTCCAAGAAATAATGGGTCAATAAGATATCCAAATATCAGGGGATTAGTTATCAAAATCACATGGACACATTATATAAATGAATTATAACTGGCTCATTCATGATAGATTAAAAAAAGATTAAATCTCTTAATTTTGTTATTTCCTCCATTTTTTCTCTCATTTTTTTATATATCTTCAATTTCTCACTGGTATCTTTTTTTAGAACACATGCACCTAGCACCACAACAATAGATGACCTTGGGTCGTACTTGATCTTGTATCAATCTCCAACCTATTTCAAAAATAACATTACATTAAATAGTTCAAGGCGCTTAAAGCCCATGCCACCCGCATTTTTTAATTTACTCATTCCTCTCCAATTAAAGCACCTAATGTTCACCATCTTTTCTCTCCTTCCCCATAAAAAGATATTAAGCACCTTTTGAATTTCCTCACACAGCCTTTTTGGTTATTAAAGGATATACATGACATATATTGGTACGAAGATTTGGAGAAAATTGAGAGTTTATGCACACTTTACAAATATTAATGAAAGGAACTTTTATATCCTCCATCATCCTTGGCCATAATACTCAACCATCATTGATTGCCAGACTTATGCATGCTTCTACCTAGTCATAGTTTAAGAAAATGTACGAATGAAATATACAAATTAAAACCTAATGATTAACTCTATAAGTTAACCCTATCAACTTATATATTTCCATGTTGATGAGTAGCAAATCCTTTATATTAAATATTTTCCTAACCACTCTCTAACATGTCTTCTTTGCTCACATCTTCTTCCTCAGTATCGACCACTTAGTCATCCTTGCTAACTAATCCCATTATTTGGCCTTTGGTTAATTCCCTTTGGTTTTTGCCCTTAGATTATGGCCCTTTGGATACAGCCCTTGGCTGATGACCCTATTTGGCACCCTTTAGTCACCTCCCCTGGCTGTCACCCTTTAAGTGATGGCTTTTTGGCTGGATCCACTTAGCCGACAACCCTTATTTTGCCAACAAGCTTAAATTTCATTGGTTAGGGACATTAGACCTGAGCATTATTCTCTATCAAGGAATCCCTGTCAATTATCCCCCTTTTGAGACACAAGGAGGGTTCCTTCCTACTCCTTTGAGATTTATGCACCTACTTAACCTATTCTTAGTGCAACACATATCATGAGTATCTTTAGATAAGGGCATCATAAACATATCTGATCCGTTCTCCTCCATATGAACCTTCTCTAGATAGAATTTTCTCTCCTCAAGTACATATCTCATCTTGTGATACTTGATCTAGATATAATTGGATATTGAGGGAAATTGGCATTCTTTCTAACACAAATGGAACTTTATGAATCACTAAACACCACAAACTTTTCCTTCTTCAAGCTAATATCCTTAATAGAATCTTCATCCATAATACATCCTTATACCCCTTAATAGTGGCTACTTTGACTTAATTGTAGATAGAGCTACATACTTCGATAGCAGGGAATTCCATAAGACAACTCCCCCACAAAAGGTAAATAGGAACCCTAATGTCAATTGCCTTGTATTCATATCTCCTGCCATATCTAAGTTCGTGTAGCCCACTACAACTATCTTAACTTTACCGACACAAAGTCTTATACTAGAAATCCCTCGCAAATATCTCAATACCCACTTCACAGCTTCATAATGATCTTTATCGGCATTGGGTATGGACCAATTAACAATGCTGATGGTAAATGCAATGTCTGACCTTGTGCACAACATTTCATATGTCAGACATCCAATGGCTGACACATATGGAATATGGATCTTCTTATTCTTTCGCTTCTCATTCATTAGACACAATGCCTTGCTGAGCAAGAACTATAAAATAAGTGTAAAACCAACTTGCTTTTTCCTAATCCATGTTGAATCCGTTGAGTATCTCCACTATAAACTTCTCTTGACATAGCCATAAATTTCCTTATATTTAGTTGTGCATGACATGTATGTCATGATCTGTTTGACATGACCTAAGTATTTTATTTTTAAAGTCTTAAATATGACTTCCTTCAACTTTGAAATATGCTATAGATAATGACCTACTATCATCTTGTCATCCATATATAGAAGTAGAATGATGAATTTGTTGATCCTAAAACTTTGGATCGTAGTAATCTCCTAACATCTTCTTATACCCTTATTGAGACATAAATGACTCAAACTTTATGTACCACTAACTCAAAACCTAATTTAGGCCATACAAGATTTTTACTAGCTTGCACACCATATTCTTCCTTCCTTTCACCTCAAAGCCTTCTAGTTGTTCCATGTACATATCCTCCTTTAGGTCATCGTAAAGGAAATTTATCCTAATGTCAAGTTGCTCTAACTCTAAATCGAGAATGGAAGACAACCCTAGAATCACCAGATGGATGTCATCTTTACCACAAGAGACAAATTTTTATCACAGTCAACCCATTGCATGTGGCCGAACCCCTTGATCACCAACCTTGATTTATGCCACAACTCACTTTTAACCTCCTCACACTTGGTCTTGAAGACCCATTTGTTATTTAAGACTTTTCTCCCACTTGGCCTCTCCACAAGCTTGTAGTTGTTGTTCCTTTGAAGGGAGCTAATTTCTTCCTTCATTATAGTCACCCACTTCTCCTTGAGCATCATCGAGGGCCTCACCATAGCAAAAATTCTCTCCATCTTTTGAAAGTAACACATATTCTATTGTGGGGTACTCGCTCATCAATCTCCATCTCCTAGTAGATCTTTATACTTCTTGTATGTCTCTAGGGCTGACGGGCCCTTGGGGTTGATTCTACTCAGGCTCTGGATGTTCATTCAATACTCCCTCATCTTTTCGCTCAGACATTTCTTATTTTGAGTCAAAATGTGTCTTATTTGCTCCTTTTTGATCATCCATTCCCATCGATCCTTCTATTTCAAATTCATTGCTGGATTCCATAAGAACATCAATTTAGGCCTTCATTCTCCCATCCTTAGTCAAGTCTTTGATGTTCTTATCCTCAAAGAATATAGTATCCCTACTTTGTGTGACATTCTTTGCTATCGGATCATACAACTTGTAGCAAAACTTCTCTTCACCATATTTGATAAACACGCACTAAAGAGAATTTTCATCCAATTTTTTCCTCTCATCCCTTGGTATGTGGAGAAACACCTAATAGCTAAACACCCTCAAGTGGTTATAACTTACATCCCTATCAAGCCATACTTCCTCGACCACATTATCATATATAGAATTTAATAGAGACAAATTGATAAATTGGCATGTCGTTTGTAAAGCTTCCTGATATGGGTTTCATCGAAAAGGCCCACATTGAAGGTTCCACCAGTCCTGGAATAATCTAGAGTATTATTGTATAGTCTATATAAGTATGGAGAGATGTATAGGATTTTACACTCTCCTAGATGCTTCTAGAATGTTCTAGAAGTGGATGTCTCTTGATCCTTCTCCATTTGTATAGAAAAGTATGGATAATTCTAGAAACCCTAATGGAATACTCTAGAACCCTAATGGACCTATTGGGCCATTTAGAGGGATCCACTAGGCCTGTATCAAGAATCTTCCTAAGGGAGGGAAGAGGTAGATCTTCTCCTATAAATAGAGGGGGTTAAGGTATTTGAGAATCATCCAATAAGAGTTATATTCAAAGCTTCTCTCTCTATAATACAATCTCCCTTTCTCTCTCTAAAAAAAACTCTCTCTTGAGTTCTCTTGTGAAGGGTTCGGTGTGGTGGTCTAAAAGGCATCTCTAGCCTAAGTGTTGAATACACTTGAGGAGGAAGTCTAACTTAGTCTCTCAAGAAGTGAGAAAAGACTAAGGCTGCACATAACTAAACTTGGCGAAGAAGTCAACGCATGATAAGTGGTATCAGAGTTTGGTTCTAATGGCCCACAACCTCGAATCATCACAAACCACTCAAGGTAGTAAAGTTGAGAAGACGAAGAGGTCAAAGTCTGCCTCCAAATCTCATACCCCAAGTTTGGAGGAACTTCTTGAAAAGTTGGATCATTCCATCACCACATGCAAGGAGGATATTTTCACCTTAGAGGGGAAGGTGGATGGGTTAGAGAAGGAGGTGGAAGCTTCGACCACCCACGAGGAGGTGCAAGGGCTAGTCAATACCCTAGCCATAGAGTTCCACTAAGAGACAATGGAGGACCATCATAAACTCATGGCAGATATGGTGGCCCTATGGACCAGTTGATGGTAGAAAATGTTGTCCTAAGGGATTGACTTGCCAATGTTGAGGCCAAATGTGCCTAGAGCAAAGAGGCTACACCCCCACAGAGTTGGAAGTAAGAGAGGGGCCATGTCGATGATAGATACCCCTCGACTGCATAAGTACAAGGGTTCGAGGAACTCTAAGGAGATTGATTATTTTCTTTACAGCATCAAAAGGTACTTTTCCACCATGTATTTACTTGATGATAGCATGAAAATTAAATAGGCTACCCTTTATCTAGAGGAAGATGCTATGTTGTAGTGTTGTGCTTGTTACTAAGATATTGAAAGGGGTGCTTGGTTAATAAGCACTTGGGAAGAGTTCAAGGTGGACCTTAAGAGGCACTTCTACCTAGCCAATGTAGAGCTAGATGCAATGAGGAGACTTCTAAGCCTCAAGCACATAGGAACCATCAAAGAGTATATCAAGGCCTATAGCTCATTGATGCTGGAGATTCCCGATATGTCCAAGAAGGAAAGATTGATATACTTCATGGACGGGTTGCAATCATGGGTTGAACAAGAGTTAAGGAGGAGGAATGTTCAAGATCTCCCTGTAGCTTACCAAGATAGCTCTAACAAAGGTACAAGCCCCATAAGACCAATCTAAAGCACAATGAGTCCAAAGGGCAAGGAAAATGAGAAGAATCATGGAGGTAAATAATTCTCAAAGTTCAAACAAGAATGCTTCATGTGTGGAGACAATCATTTCCTTCGGGATTGTCCTCAGAAGCAGGCCATGAGCGCCATGATAGCAAGCCATACCGAGAAGGAAAGATCTAGTAAAGCTCAGATGAGGTCCTTAACCCTCTCAACTCCATCAATTCTAAGCCAAAGGAGCAAGCTAAGGGGTTGATGTATGTGGAAGTGAAGGTGAAAGATATCACTAGTAAAGCCTTAGTGGACAATAGAGCTTCTCACAACTTTCTCAGTCCGAATGAGGCCCAAAGGATGGACCTAAAAGTTACTCGAGAGCTATGATGTATGAAAGTAGTCATCTCCAATGCTAAACCCATCCTAGGGGTAGCTTATTGAGTCCTAATCACCCTTGGCTCATGGTAAGGAAGGATGAACTTCACAGTGACCGAGATGGACGACTATGACATGGTAATGGGTATGAATTTCATGGATATAGCAGCTCCACTCACCTTTCTGGAAGACAACACCGTGAATTTGGGAAAGGGACAACAAAGTCATGTTGTTCCTTTGGTAAGAGTACAGATAGAATCCCACTCACTCCTACCTATGCAGTTCTCCAAGGGATTCAAGAAGGGAGAGTCGTGTTACTTGGCTACTTTAATAGAGGAAGAGTCCTCCAAACCTATGGAGGTACCCAAGGAGATTGAGGAGGTCTTTTAAAATTTCGATGACACAATGCTAGATGGTCTCCCAAAGATACTTCTGCCTCAGAGGGAAGTGGACCATGCCATTGAGTTGGAGCTAGGTACAACACCACCCGCAAGGAGTCCTTATAGAATGAGCCCTCAAGTGTTGGAAGAATTAAGGAGGTTGCTAAAAGAGTTACTCAATGCTAGATTGATCCGACTGTTGAAAGATCCTTATGGTGATCCTATGTTATTCTAGAAGAATCATGACGGATTATTGAGGATGTGTGTGGACTATCGAGCCTTGAACAAAATCATGGTAAAGACTAAGTATCCTTTACCTCTCATTGATGAACTATTTGATCGTCTTGGTAGAGAATGGTACTTCAAAAAGATGGAATTGCACTCGGGGTATTGGCAAGTGAGGATTACTAATGGAGATGAAGCAAAGATGGCATGTGTCACAAGGTACGGTTCCTATAAGTTCCTTGTCATGCCATTTTATGAATGCCCAGCAACATTGTGTACCTTGATGAATAAGATATTCCATAGGTATTTGGATAAGTTTGTGGTGGTATATCTAGATGATATTGTTGTTTATAGTAAGTCCTTAAAGGAGTATATAGAGCATCTGAAGGTTGTTTTCTAGTTACTCTGAGAGAACAAACTGTATGTGTAGAAGGAGAAGTTTTCATTTGATCTCACAAAAGTGAAGTTCTTAGGCCACCATGTCGAAGACGGGAAGATTGGGATGGACCCAGCTAAGGTCCAAGCTATCCAAGAATGGGAAGCCTTGAAGAATGTGTCGGAGCTTTGGAGTTTCCTTTGGCTAGTCAACTACTATTGTACGTTCATCCTAGGGTAACCGAGATGAGCTATACCTCTCACCAATTGCTTGAAGAAGGTCCCATGGAGTTGGGACAGGAGTTGTGTGAAGGCTTTTGAAGAGATTAAAAGGGTCGTGATGGAAGAGCCAGTCCTACACTTTCCCGACTACTAAAAAGAGTTTGAAGTTTATATAAATGCCTCCAATTATGCCATTTGAGGGGTGCTTATGCAAAAGAAGTATCCAATTGCCTTTGAGAGCTGTAAGATGAATGATACCAAGAGGTGGTATCCTGTGCATGATAAGGAGATGACAGCTAACATCCATTGCTTATAGGTATAGAGACATTACTTCTTAGGGAGTAAGTTCGTGATCAAGACTGATAATGTTGCAATGAGCTACTTCCAAAATCAAAAGAATTTGAGTCCCATGCAGACTCATTAACAAGATTTCCTGGCCAAATTTGATTATAAGATGGAGTATAAGCTAGGAAGTGCTAACGTGGTGGTGGATGCACTGAGTCGGAAGGCTATACTTGCTAGCATGAATAGACCTATGGGGAACATCCTGGATTGAGCCAAAGAAGGGATGTCTCATGATCCCTTTGCTCAGAGCTTGCTAGAGATGGCAAAGGAGGGGAAGATTCGTAGATTCTAGGAGCAAGATGGTGCACTCTACACCGTGGAGAACTAAATCTACATTCCTAAATGGGGAAACTTGAGAAGGGACTTGATGAAGGAATGCTATGATTCCAAATGGGTTGGATACCTAGGTATGAGACGCACACTTGCACTTATTAAGGATGCTTACTATTGGCCACAAATACAAGATGATGTGGAAGGCTATGTGAGGTAAGTAGAGATTTCCTACATTATTTTTGGAGCCCTTCCCCATTCCTAAAAGACCTTGGGAGAGGGTCTCGATGGAATTTATCTCAGCACTCCCAACATCCAAAGGATATGGATCCATCATGGTTGTGGTCGATAAGTTGAGCAAGTATGGGATGTTTATCCCTGCCCTAAGGAATTGTACGACAAATTAGAATGCCTAGGTGTTCTTTAAGCATGTGGTAAAGTATTGGTGATTACCTAAGTCCATCATTAGTGACAGGGATCCTCTCTTTACTGCTAGTTTTGGAGAGAGCTATTTAAATTGATGGGGTTGGAGCTTCATTTCTCTACGAGCTTCCACTAACAGACAGATGGCCAGACAGAAAGGGTGAATGCGTTAGTGGAAATGTATTTGAGGCACTTCGTGAGTGCTAATTAGAAGGATTGTGCTAAGTTGTTGGATGTGGCTCAATTTTCCTATAACTTGCAGAGGAGTGAGTCTACGGGGTACACCGCATTTGAGTTGGTCATAAGGCACCAACCCCTCACTCCGCACACAATGACAAGAGGCTACAAGGGGAGTAGTCTCACCGCACACAATTTTAATCAAGGATGATAGGAGCAACTTAAACTAGATAAGGCACATTTGAAGAAGGCTTGAAGGAAGATGAAGAAGTGGGCAGACAAGGATCGTAGACCTTTGGATTTCAAGGAGGGAGAATTGGTGATGGTGAAGTTGTCCCCACAGGTGTTCAAGGCTTACCGCTAAGTGCCCAAAGGCTTGGTGAAGAGGTACAAATGGCCCTATCCTATTCTAAAGAAGGTGGGAAAGGTGTCTTATTAGTTGGATTTGCCATCCAAGCTTAATTTACACCTGGTATTCCATATGAGCTTGTTGAAGCCTTATCATGAAAATATTGAGGACCCATTACGAAAGGATTCTAGGTGCGCTCCTCCCGCGATTGTAACTTCTTTTGATCAAGAGGTTGAGGAGACCATGGATTATCGGATCATTCAAAGACGCGGGATACCTAACTACAAGGAGTACTTGGTTTGATGGAAAGGACTACCCGAGAGCCAGAACAGTTGGGAGAATTCAGAAGAACTATGGCAGTTTCAAGAGGCTATCCAAAGTTTTCTGTCTTCTATCATCGTCGAGGATGACGATGACTTTAGTGGGAGAGAATGTTACGGGCCACATTGAAAATCCCACATTGAGGTTCCACCGGTCCTAGAATAATCTAGAGTGTCATTATATAGTCTATACAAGTATAGAGAGATATAGAGGGTTCTACACTCTCCATGATGCTTCTAGAAAAATCTAGAGGGGGATGTCTCTAGATCCTTCTCCATTTGTGTAGAGAAGTATGGATAATTCTAGAAACCCTAATGGACTATTTTAGAACCCATAATGGACCTATCAAGCCATTCTAGAGGGATCCACTAGGCCCGTATCTAGAATCTTCCTGGAGGAGGGGAAAAGGTGGATCTTCTTCTATAAATAGAGGGGGGTAGAGGTATTTGAGAATCATCCAATAAGAGTTGCATTTAAATCTTCTCTCTATAATACAATCTCCATTTCTTTCTCTAAAAAAACTCTCTCTCGACTTCTCTTGTGAAGAGTTTGGTGTAGTAGTCTAAGAGGCGTCTCTAGCCTAAATGTTGAATACACTTGAGGATTAAGGCTGACTTAATCTCTCAAGGAATGAGAAAAGACTAAGACCGCACATAACTAGACTTGGTGAAGAAGTTGGTGCAAGAAATTTTGCCCAGAATAATCTTAGAAGTTTTACATGTGATAGTATATACTTTACCCTCTATGTCAGTATATGATTCATCTATTCCTTTACTCTATTATGTTGAGGGTTTTTAGGAATAGTTTGCTCATGTTAGTTTCCATGAGCCTTATAGTATTCATCAAATGGACCAAGGTATTCACCTCCATTGTCTATATGAATAGACTTCAACTTCCTTCTACTCTCATACTTTACTTTAGCATGAAAGACATTGAAGATAATAAAAACGTAATCCTAGGTCATCTTGGATTATACCTAAACCTTCTTTGAGAAGTCATTGATGAATATCACAAGATATGATAATCCACCCAATAACTTCACCTTCAGTGCGCCACAAACAACCAAAAATACTCAACCAAGTTCCCTTGTTTCTCATCCGGTAACACTCTTAACAAAGTAGCCTCGATTGTGTTTGCTTAATACATAGTGATTGTGAAATATCCCAAAACCCTAATTTAAGAAATTATGGCAAAATAAGAACTTATTAGAGAATTAAATTAAATAAGTTAATTTATTAAAATAAAGGGAAGTAATTAAGGTAAAACCAAGAGGAAAATAATAAATATTTTAATTAGGAAAACATAGGGTGTTTATTATCCAAACTATCCTAAATTAATTAGGGTGTTTATTAGGAAAATGGAATTAAGGAAAAATTACCCAAAATATCATAAATTAATCTAAAAAGGAGATTTATTTATTATCTTATTTAAAATATTAATATTTTTAAATATCTAAAAATACCAAAATGTTTTAAATACTCCAATCCATATTTTTTTTCCTTTTTTTCTTTGTTTTTGCTTTTTTCTTTCCTTCCTCTCCTTTCTCCTTCTCTTTTTTTTTCCTTCCCCCTCGATCTAGGCATACCCCCCTCATGGCCTAGACCCTCTCCCTTCCACCAGTGCGGCCAAGGCCTACCTTCCTTTTCTTTTTCCCTCACCAACCACCTGGTCCTCTCCCCCTTTTTCTTTCTTTCATTTTCCCCTAGGTCGGCCGGTCCACTTCTTTTCTTCTTCCTCCTTCTTCCTCGACCCTTCGTCTTCTCCACTCCTTCCACGTGCAGACCTGCACCCTACCAACTAGCCACCACTGCATCATCTACCTGCCACCCCTCTCTTCCCCATTGCTTCCTCTCCCTTCTCATTCTAATCATCCCTCCTCTCTCTCCTCACACATACCCTTTCCCCTTCCTCTTATTCTCACCTGACCAATCAGGCCCTGCAGCTTTGTAGGCCTGCATCAGCCTGCCACCACCGGTTGGCGACCTACCACACATGCCGCTCTCTTTTCCTCTTCCCCTAATTCCATTTTTCCCCTTCATTGGCCTATAAATATCCCATAACCACCCCCATTCTTCTATCTTTCCTCCTAGCCCAGAAAATTGCCCCTTTACGCCGCCACCTGTTCAAACAACTACCCCGTCGCCATCGCCCAGCGCCACTACTCGAGCCACCTACTAAACCACTCCCTACACCACTCACTACCCTCGATTCTTCCTGCATGTGCCACCTTAGACATGAAAAGTTGGCCCATTAATCAGCCAACTCTCACCCACTTCCACCCTTCGGACCATAGTTCACCACTATTTCTGTTGCAACCACCATTCCCCTACCCCCTAAAAAAACCAGCAGGACCTCCCCTACCTTTCCCTACCTTCCTTCCTCCTCTTCTCCCTTCCTGCCTCTCCACCACTTTCAGCCACCACACCAACCACCATCTGCACCACCCCCTTAGCTGCACCACCACCACCATTCCAGCCCTCTCAACCTTAGGCATCCACCACCACTTTAACAGCCCTCTCATTCCCCCTCCTTTAACTTAAAAAACCATATAACACCCAAAAATTTACTATTGAAAAATTTTGTTTAATAAAGAGGTTTAACATAAGTGAAAATAACAAAATCATAAATTCTAGGGATATTACCACCACATTTAGTACCGGATCGGCTCACTCCTACCATTCCAATATCGAGTGTTAAGGATAAAGAGTTTTATCATCAAACACAAGTCAATACTTAAAGCGATAATTCATAAAAGAACTCAATCGTTCATTATACAAAAATCAAAGTGCAGTTAAAAGAGTTACAATCCAAGGAGTAAGTAACCAAAGTTTTCTAAAGACATAAAATACTGTACAACAGAACTAACTAGAATAAAAACGATACAGGGTAAAATAAAATGAAAGATAGAATCTGGCCAAGTCACTCTCGATTCCCAAGCCAAGTCCAGGCTCAACTCTCAGCCTTGCCTGATGCCTCATAAGTGTCGTAGGCATCGAAGATACCATCTCCTATCTGCACAAACTCAGGTGGGCCCTCTACTCGTGGGAATAAGTAGCACCCATGAAATGGCTGGTCAATATGCTACGTACTAAGCAAGATAGCCATGCAGCTAAGACCAAAAATATAAGGCATATAACACAAGTTGGATCATATAGGCAACATACAATAATACAAATAATAAGGCTGGATTACAGTCCAAATAAGCTTGTTCTTTAGTTTGGTGTTCGACATGCTCATTTCACACATACTCTTTATCAATCCATGTGAGTGCAGAATCCCACTATTATAGCCAGTGGATCGAAAATATACAGGGAAAAATGCTCTTGACCACTATGTTTTCCGGTGTATTGGCCTCTAGGACAAGGTGCTCCTGGCCACTATTATGCCGGTGGATCAGTTTCGCCTTGACTCTCATGATGTTCCATCATAAATACATAATATATTTCATATGATTTACTGCAACTTAGAGTTTGGTTTATTGAGCTCAGGATCCCTAACTATTATGTCCGATGGATTAAAAATGTACAGGACAGAACGCTCCTAACCACTATTATATGCCGGTGGATCGGTCTGGGCCCAGCTCAATAATCTTTCTCTTTAAGTGGTTATTATCTTATTCGTTTCTTATTCGATGGAACTTTCACCCTTGACATGCATGACACCAACCATCTACTTCTATCCTCCTAAGAGGGGCTTGTCCCATATCTTGAGACTTCTATGCCTCCTATCACACCTAGTTATCCATTCCCCTTCCATTTATTCATAACGGAAACCCGTCACCTTATGACATCCAACTCCACTTAGTATCACTCTTTAGGGTTTCCCTTGAAACCCTAATTATACCTATGTTGTCCAACTTCCTCTAAGTTACCCTACCATTATTTCTTTTATTGCCCAACACTTCCTCTCATTTAGATTCAACCCAAAACATATCATTCTACTCACCAATTACTCACATGATTGTAAAACCCTAGTTGGCCACCCCAAAACCTAGCACATTTCTTCCCCCACAACTCAACTCTCCATTCTTCACCTAATACCTCTTCTTTCCCAAGGCACCCTTACTCATCCCTCATATAATAAGTTTTCCACTTTTATCTCATACTCCACTCTTCTTTAGTTATTTTTACCTTCACATTTCCCTTCAGATTAGGTTTTCCTCCCAAAACCCTAATTAGATTCCCTATACACCCTTATATCAACGTATGTATTATTTTTCACCCTAAGTCTCCAATCACTCCGCAACTCTCCCCTTACCTTACTTACACCCCAAGATGTACGTAAACTTCGTCCCTGTGCAGACTCTAACCACCCCATGCAAACCCTTAAAGTTCCCATGAAAACCCTAAAACTCCCATGCATAGATTCCCATCACTCGTTCATTTTTATCATATCCACCTTTTTATTTTCCCCATCATGGGTCTTGAGATACTTAGGTCAATCTCATGCAACTTAGTCAACTCACTTCCCATTTTCTTCTTTTTTATCCTTTCATCCCATATCATATTATTAATCATCCTAGTATACATGTTCTATAGGGTCACATCATATAACATCATAATCACAACGTATACATATTATACACATATCATAAGAAAACACATGAATATACCTCAACTCCAAGTTACGCTACACATAAAACACGTTTAATGATTACCATAAGATACACAAAATAACATGGTACATAACATCCAAGGCATACAAGACACATAATACACACAGAGCCTTAGCTACATCCTTACCTAATACGATACCGGTCTTGGAGCACGCTCCTACGCCTCCTTAGAGTTTTGACTTGATTCATTTATAAGAGGAAAATACTATAGGTTAATCTCCCTATTACCAAAATTCCCATTATTCCTACTCTACCCTTATCATAATCTACTATTAGGGCTAATAATGATAATAGTAGTTTTATAAGTAAAAGTAGGGTTATTATTCTTAAAGTAGTTAGTCACGTTACTACTAACCAAAATAAGTCTTAGTAGCTACCACGGATTTTGTTAAAGTAATTATAGCGATATTCACATTATTAAAATTAATAGCTTCAATATTGCTAATGATGATGATGATGATGATGATGATGATGATGATGATGATGATGATAATAATAATAATAATAATAATAATAATAATAATAATAAGAGTTGTTGTAGTGGTAATACTAATATCAACCCACACCTTGGTAGTAATAACAATAGTAGTGATATTAGTAACATAAAAGTAGTGATCATAATGATACTAGTAATAATAATGTTAGTAGTGATAGTAAGGTTAGAGATATATGAAATATTAACAAAAATGACAAGGTAATAATAATAATAATAATAATAATAATAATAATAATAATAATAAGGAAGGTGCCATTAATACTATTAAAAATAGAAAATACTTGTATAAAATGGGTTTAGAGGTTGGGAAGGTTAGAGTATCACCTAAGATGGCGGCCGCGGCGGCGATGGAGGGAGAAGAGAGGTGGAGAGATGGTGGTATAGGCTAGAGGAGAGGGAATAAGGGAGTGATTGAGGTGGTGGAGGATGCCTCAGGTGGAGAGGGGTGGAATAAAGATGGTGGTGCAGCCAAAGGTGGAGGCGCACAATAGCGAGTATGGTGGCTGAAGGTGGTGGAGGGACGAGAAGGGAGAAGGAGATGAAGTCAGGGAGAGAGGGAGGTATGGGGAGGTAGAGGAAGCTCCTCTTGTTGTTTTGGAGGGTATATAGGGTATTGGTTGCGGTGGGATTGGTGGTGGATGGTGGTATGAAGGGCGGTGGGGGTCAAAGGAGGATGATCGGGAGGGGAACTTTGCACGGTCGGCGTGGCTTATGTAAGACAAATCAAGGGAGGAGGGAGGCTCAGTTTGGTAGAGGGTGATTGTACTCCCAAAATTCACTACTGAAAAATTTCATTTTATTTAAAAGGATTAGTGGAAGCAAAATAATAAACTATGAATTTTAGGGATATTACCGCCACATTTAGTACTTGACCGGCTCACTCATACCATTCCAGTACCAAGTACTAAGGCTGAAAGAGTAAAACACGATTTACAAACCATATTTAAATTAGAGTAGCATAATAAACCATTTACAATAATAAATCCAACCATGGTGGTTACAAGAACATGTTACATTTAAACTAGAGGTTAAGAAAGAAAGAATGGCACCCTAAAAGTCCGGATAATTTTCTTATGCTCTTTATCGTTGCCCACTTGAATAGCACCTGAAAAAGGACTGACAAAGGACACTGCCCATTGAATAGGCAAGGGGCCCCATGACTGGAATCCTTCAGTACTATGGTACTGAGTAACCCTTTAAAAACACACTTAAAAGAAGGCCCGCAATGTAACGCATGACACGACACTATATACATACATAATGAAAGGTGCATACATAATATTCACATCCATACATTCACGTACTTAACAAGTCAATTAGATTAATAGGTCAAAATGTACAATCAATACATTTAGGTCCTTAAGCCATTAGTCCATCATTATTCAATCATCTCATATTATATATCCCTGTTAGTGTGGGAACCCACTATTATAGCCGGTGGATCGGAATACATACAGGTCAGAATGCTCCTAACCACTATTATTGTCGGTGAATCGGTCTCCAAGGTAGAACGCTCCTGGCCACTATTATTCGCAGGTGGACCGGTTTGGCCCTGACTCACAAGGTGTTCCACTGTAAGTTATTAATGTTTTTCCATAATTTATTCACATCCATGATTGGTTTTATTGAGCTTGGGATCCCCCACTATTATTGCAGGTGGACCGGAATACATATAAACATCATCCAGAGAAAAATGCTCCTAGGCTACTATTATATCCTGTAATACCCCAAAAATTTCGAAAACCTATATTTTAATAAATGACTTTATTTGAAATAAAATTTGCTTTTAAAATTATTTATTTTAATTATTTTATGGATTTAAGAGTATGAAAATTTGGATAAGAGTATTTAATAAATTAAAAATAAATATTTTGCTATTTATCATATTGTTTTATTTAAATAAATTTCCAAATTAATGTTTTACTATAATTATCCCTTTTTAAGCCATATATTTAATTATATTAAATTAAATTATTAAATAAACTTATTATCAAAAATATTACATCCTATTATTTTATAAGTTTAATTATTTTAAAATTTTCCATTTTTCCCACTTTCCTTTTCCTACTTTTTCTTTTCTTTCTCCTTTCCCCTATTTCTTTTTTTTCCTCCCTTATTCCTGGCTTTGGGC
Organism: Tamarix austromongolica; assembly: GCA_039764185.1. Lineage (NCBI taxonomy): Eukaryota > Viridiplantae > Streptophyta > Magnoliopsida > Caryophyllales > Tamaricaceae > Tamarix > Tamarix austromongolica. The sequence goes on along the minus strand of CM077819.1, from coordinate 89,794,052 downwards.
CGCCAGGCTGCTGACCTGCTTTCCCCCCCTCCTTGCGCGCTGGGCCACAGGCCTGATCCTCCTTCCCTCTCTTCCTCGCACAGCACACCAGCTCGCCCTCCTTCCTTTACTTTCTCCCTGGACCGGCCGGCTTTCTTTTTTCCTGCGCCGGTCCAGCCGCTCGCCTAGCTTCTTCCTCCCTGCCTTCTTCTCCCACGCCCGACCAGCATTTCTGCCATGGTCGAGCACGCCGCCGCCTGCAGCCGCTCGACCACCTGCGATTGTCGCCGCCTGCCACCGCACCTGCCTCGCCTGCTACTCCCTCTCTTTACCCCGTCCTTTCTCCTCTCCTTCGAGCCGAGCTACCCCTGCACCCCTATCCATGTCTGCAACCTCTCCTCCCCGTCGCCACCCTCTCTCTGCCACCCTACCGCCTCCCTGCCACCCTACGCCCTGCCACCTACCCCCTTACCCTCCCTCTTCTTTTTCTTCTTCCCTTCGTCCATTCCTTGCCCCATTTCGAGCCTTATCTCCCTCCCCCGAGCTCCCTCCTCTCTCATTCCTTCTTTCCATTTTTTTCCTATTTTCTCTCTGCGCCGCCGCCGTCCACCGCTCCGACCGCCGCTCCCAACCCCTGCGCCAACTCCTGCCACCACCCCCTACTGCCCTGCACCCCCACGCCGCCCCCTTGAGCCCTGCACTTCCTCCCTTCTCCACCCCTTCTTTCTTTTCTCCCCATTTTTCCCCTTATCACTAGCCATCTTCGCCGCCTTGCCGCCGCCGTATCCGCCGCCTTGCCGCCGCCGTATCCGCCGCCTTCAGCCACCACGAAACCATCCTTGGCCACCAACAACACCCCCTCTTCACTTATGCATCCTTACCTTGCCTCCAAACCTTCCCCAACCACCCTCTTTTCTAGCCCAAAAACCTCAACCCGATCGTGGCTCATTTTTCTTCCATTTCACCCCTCTTCGAGCCTTCCCCCTCTCTTTTCTGCATGAAACTCATGCTGCTCATGCAACGTGAGCTCCCCTTTATGTAAAAAAAATAAATAAATAAATAAATTATTTGGCTAATTTTCTTAAGGTATAATGGGGTTTTATATTAAGTGTTTTACTAATTAAATTTTATAAATTTTTATACTTGGATTTTATTTCTAACATGTATGTGATGGATGTTATTTTAGGTGTTGAATTGCTAATTGTGCTTGGTAAGGTTTGATAATTTTGCGAGATTAAGGTAACCGTTAAATCCCACTTAAATGCATGGATTAATGCATATTATTACATTAGGCATTATTAATGTGTATTATGCTTGATAAATGTTGCTTAGCATATCATATGTGGTTATTGTGTTTATTGTTGAAAGGAAGCATGATAGATTGATGATATGTGTGGGGATAATATTTAGGGTAATAATTTGGTGGTTAGAGAAAATATAAATTATTATCCATGTTGTTATATGCTATGGTGATCTTTATTACATGTGTAACATTTTGTTAGCATTAGGGGGAGATTTTAAAAATGTATATTGTATATGAGTATGGCCTAATACATGGATATGTGCTAATAAGCATTACATTAATTATAAGAGTCATGGGTGATACTTTAATAATAAGGGTGTGTAAAGAGTAAAGTGGTGAATTTGTTAATAAAAGTAGAAAATAGTAATTTTGGAAGTACAGGGGTAAAATTGTAATTTTGTGAATAAAGGATGAAATAGTATTTTTTGTAATAAAAAGGGGCAATTTGGTAATCTTGTTAAAGAGTGGCAATTTGGTAAATTGTAATAAAAGGAAAAATTGGTAATGTTATAATAAAAGGGTAAAATTGTAATTTTATAATTAAAGGGCAAAATAGTAATTTTATGATTAAAGGACGAAATGATAATTTTACAATCTAAGGGCGGAATGGTAATTTGGAAATTAAAGGAGGTAAGATAGTAATTTTATAATTAAGGATAAATGGAAAAGTTATAAGTAAAAGGGCGATATGGTAATTTTGGGAGTTAAGGGGGTAAAATGGTAAATATGATAAATGTGAGGGGTAAGTTGGTAATTAAACCGACTGGAGGGTATTTTCGTAATTTTGGATAATGGAGTAGGGTAGTTGGTAATTATGACAATTAAGAAGGGCAATTCGGTAACTTAAATAACTAAAGGGTAATTTGGTAAATTTAATAACGGAGAAGGGCAAATTTGTAATTATGATCATATGCAAGGGTAATTTGGTAATTTCACCAACCAAAGGGCAATTTGGTAATTTTGACAATGAGGAAGGGTAGTTTGGTAAATGAGAATAAAGGACGGTGAATTGGTGATTAACTGAATAAAGGGTAATTTGGTAATTTGACCAACTCAAGGATAGTTTATTAATCATAATAAAGGAGAAAGGGGCAAAGTGGTAATATAACCAATTAAATGGAAAGTATATTAAGTGTAATAATTATTAAGGGGAAATTAATGTCCTAATAAGTATGATAAATAATTTAGTAACCTAAATCGAATAAGGGATCACTTGGTGATTTTGTAACAAGGAGGGTAACATGGTAATTTACCAAATAAGGAAGGGTGACGTATTGATTTTATAAGTAAAGGGGTAAAATAAGTAGTTTGTATCTAGTCTATCATTATGATTGTGGAATTCGTAACATGGCTCCAATAGTGTTGATTAACGAGGTAAAAATATTTGATGATTAGTAAGTATCACGAGAATGAGTTTTAATTCGGAATTAGATGAGTTTAGGATGGCCTTATTGATTCTCCTATGTTACTTTGGATGACCATCTGAATAAGAAATTTCTGATGATATCTGAACGATTAAAAGAGGATAAATATCTGATTGTCGTGCCTTTGTGATCACCCTTAATTAAGACACTAATACTTAAAGTGAAAGACCTCGAGATCGGGAATGGTGACTCCTTAGGGGTCGCTACCCTATGGACGTGGTTTAGTCCACGATTGTTTGGTATTTGCTGGTGTGCCTTTGAGCCCCAGCCAGGCCCTATATCTACTCTATCTAGCTCTACAGACCTAGTTAGGGGGTATGCATACTTAAGGATTAGGTGTCCTTGTCGGTAGGGTACTGAGTTAGCTTCATGCACCAGTACGACCAGGGTACCTTTGTGTCCCTGGGTTACTAGTTGAAGGGTACTGAGTTGCTTTTATGCACCAGTGCGACCGGTGTACCTTTGTGTCCCGGGTTCTTGATCTCCCTATCGAGGCAAATAAAATGGAATTGTTGTGCTGAATAAAAAGGGAAAATACAAATTGTTAAAGTGAAAGATTAACGAGCCGGGACCGGTTGATTTATGTGATGAGTACCGATCCACCGGTTATAATAGTGGCCAGGAGCGTTGTGCCCTGGGTGATGATTCTTTATATATCCCGGTCCACCAGTTATAATAGTGGCCAGGAGCATTGTGCCTTGGGTGATGATTTTATGTATCCCGGTCCACCGGTTATAATAGTGGCCAGGAGCGTTGTGCCCTGGATGATGATTTTATGTATATATATTCCGGTCCACCGGCAATAATAGTGGAGGTCCCGAGCTCAATAAAAATTTATTGTGGATGTGAATGAGTTATGGAAAAATACTAGTCATTGAGACGATTGATTAATGGCCTCAAGGCCCGAAAAATATCTCGATTATTGATTATGGCCTATTTGATATTGGTTGATTGATTATTGAATACATGAAAGTGTATTTTACGTATACACTATTAATGTATGATTGAGTTATTGGATGTACAAATAATTGGATCTGAATACCATGTTTATACCTATGGTCATATCTAAATGTAGTAGTATCATGTGTAATATGTGTGCCTGTATTTTAAGTGCGCTTTTATAGGGTTACTCAGTACCGTAGTACTGAAGGGTTCCCTTCATGGGGCCCCTGCCTATTCAATGGGCAGTACCCCTTGCAGGTTGTTTTCAGGTGCTATTCAAGTGGGCCCTTGGGAAGAACGTAAGGTACTGTCCGGAAATTTTTAGGGTTTTAAGTTGTCTCCTTTAAATTCAATGTATTTGTTATTTTGTAATCACCGTGGTTGAATGTTTCTCTTGTAAAGTATTTACTGTGCTACTCTGATCTTCAAATGCTTAAGTTCTTGTAAATTTGTATTTTACTCCTTTAGCCTTAGCACTTAGTACTGGAACGGTATGAGTGAACCGGTCTGGTACTAAGTGTGGCGGTAATACTCCCAAAGTTCACGTTTTATTAATCTGCTTCCGCAATTCTCTTTTAATAAAACGAATTTTTTCAGTAGTGAATTTTGGGGGTGTTACATATCCAGTTGACCGGTACTCATAATCATATTCCAGGACAACACGCTCCTAGGCCACTATTATATTCGGTGGATCGGTACTCATAATCATAATTCAACTGGGCTAGGCTCATTTGTCTTCCACTTTCATGATTAGTGTTTTTTCTTTTTAATCATCACAACAATTTCATTTTTTTCCCTTGATAGGGAGATCAAGATCTCGGGACACAAAGGTATATCGGTCGCACGAGCGCATATAAGCTACACAATACCCTTCAACCATCAACCCAGGGACGCAAAGGTGCCCTGGTCGTACTGGTGCATAAATCTACTGAGTACACTACCGACAAGGACACTTAATCCATAAGAATGCATACCTTCTTAATAGGTCCATAGAAGTAGATAGAGTAAGATATAAGACCTTGCTAGGGCACAAAGGCACACCAGCAAATACCAGAATAATCGTGGGCTAAACCACATCTTTAGGGTAGCGACCCCTAAAGAGCCACCATTCTCGATCTCGAGGTCTTTCACTTTAAGTATTAGTGTCTTAATTAAGGTGATCAGGAAAAGCACAACAATCGAATACTTATTCACTTTCGATCGTTATGATATCATTAGGTATTTCTTATTCAAATAGTTATCCAAGATAACACAAAGGAATCGTTAAGGCCATCATAATCTCATCCAATTGTGATTTAGGATTAGTTCTCGTAATACTTACTAATTATCAAATACCATTATCTTACTATTCAGTGTTACTTGAGTCTCATTACGAAACTCCATTATTGCAATGACATATTTGATACGGGTTACTGATTTCCCCTTACTTGAAAAATTATCCAATCATCCATTCTCTATTTGCCAATTTACCATGTTACCCTTCATGTTGCATAATTACTAAATTACTCCTTGCTCGATTTAGGTTACCAAGTTATCTCTCATAAATGTTACACTTATCATATTTCCCATTTGGTTGGTTAGATTACCAAATTGCCCTTCTCCTTTGTTATAATTACTAAATTTTCCTTTAATTGATCAAATTCCCAAATTGTCCTTCATTATTATAATTACCAAATTACCCTTCTCCATTCTCATAATTATCAAATTACCCTTCTCCATTATCATAATTACCAAACTACCCTTTAGTTGGTTAAATTACCAAATTACCCTTCTCCATTATCATAGTTATCATTTTACTCTTCTCCATTATTATAATTACCATTTTATCATACTACATTAGTATAATTACCATTTTACCCTTCTTTATTATTATAATTATCATTTTTCCCTTTTACTTACAAATTACCATTTTATCCTTTTACTTACAAAATTACCATTTTGCCCCTTTACTTCCAAAATTACCATAATACCCTTAGCTTCCAAAATTACCATAATACCTTTTACTTCCAAATTTACCATTTTACCCCTTACTTTCAATATTACTATAATGCCCTTTTACTTATAAAATTACCATTTTGCCCCTTTACTACTAAAATTACCATTTTGTCCTTTTACTTATAAAATTACCATTTTACCCTTCACTTCCAAGGTTACCATTTTACCCCTTTACTTCCAAAATTACCATTTTACCTTTTACATCTAAAGTTACCATAATACCCTTTTACTTATAAAATTACCATGATACCCTTTTACTTGCAAATTACCATTTTGCCCCTTTATTATACCACTTTTATTAAGTTATCATCACTACAAGAATATTAATATCACCACTCCATTCTCATCATCCAATTCCACCAACTATTATATTTCACCACAATACTCATTAACAACTACACATATTAGGCCACACTCTTGCATAAGACATATTCCTAAAATGCCCCTAGGGCTCACAATACTATTATTCATTCATCGATGATGACAATAACATAATATAGCATGGATAAGTACTCAACATATTCTTGAACAATAAATCTCCTTCCTTAAGAATTTCTTCCATACATGGCACATAAACTAGCATGCTTTTCTTTTTTATCAATCAATACAAGAAACTACATATATTATATTAAACAACATATATCAAGCATAATAATATATTAAAAACCCTAATGTGTTAACATACGTTTATCCATGCATTTAAGTGGGGTCTAACGATTACCTTAATTCCTATAAAATTGAACCTTAACAGTATCCCAGTTAAAGATTCAAGCTTTAATTAGCAAAACCAATACCTAAAAATTATATCAATACTTATCATATTAGAAATGATAAATTCAAAGCATAAGACTTTATAAAACTTAATTAATGAAATACTTAACTTAAATGTTATACCTTAAAATTTATTAACTAAAATAACCCAAGGCATGCAGCAGCTTATACTACTCATACAGCATGAGCTACATGCTAAACAAAAGGAGAAAGGCTCGAAGGTGGGTGAAAGAAAAGGGAATATCGACTATTTTTAGGTTGAGGTTTGAGGCTAGGAAAGAGGGTAGATAGGGGAGGATATAGGGTAAGGAAAGGGTGTAGGGGTAGAGAAGGGGTGTAGATGGTGGTTGGAGATAGGTTGATGGCGGCCAAGGGTGGCAGCGGCAGCAAGGCTACGAAGGTTGCTGCCGAAGTGGAGATAACTGAGAAGGAAGGAAAGGGAGGAGAAAATGGGGGCCTACAAATGTTGGTTTCAACCAAAGGAGGTGTGGGGTGGTTGGGGAGGTTGCAGGGAATGGTTTAGTGGCTCAAGTGGCAATAGAGGCGGTGGGAAGGTGGAGGAAGGAGGCGGTGGGAAGGTGGCTGCCGAGAATAGAGGAAAAAAAGGGAAAAAGAGGAGGGGAGGAAGAATGGACTTTAGGGGGCTTGAGGGGGTGTTGTGGTGGTGCAGGGATGAGGTAGAGGGTGGCAAGGGGTGGTACAAGGGGTCAGTGTAGTGGTGGAAGTGGTAGAGGGAGGCGACAGTGGAAGGGGCGAAGTGAGGCAGCGGTGCAAAACAAGGATGGAAATGGAAGGAGAAGAGAAGGAGAGAAAAGAATCAGGGGAAGGGGAAGGCTCTAATAAAATGGGTAGGGAGAGCTAGTGATGAGAAGAAAACGAAGAGGGAGAGAAAGAAGGGGATAAGTGGCTTGGTAAGTTGGTGGCAGGATGGTAGGGTGGCACGTAGGTGGCAGGAAGAGGAGAAGAAGAGGGGGGAAAAGGGCATGTAGGGAGGGTTTGTAGGGGCTAGTTTGGTCCAAAAATGGGAAGAAAAGGATGGGAGAGAGAAGGGGAGAGACAGAGAGGGTTGCAGTGGTGGTAGGTGGTGGCCGGGTATGGCGCTCGAGGTGTAATCATGGATGAAGAAGACAAGTCAGGGGTGTTGGTTGGGGCATAGAAGAATAAAGGAAGGAAAGGGGGAGCAACAGGCCAATCAGGGGGAAAAAAGAGGGATTGGGTTGTCCCGATCGCAGGGGGAGGAAGGAAAAGAAAATGAATGCAAGGGCTAGGTTGCACGCGGGAGAAGGAGAGGAAGGAGGGGAGTGGGTCGGAGACCCAGGTGCAGGGGGAAGGAGCGAACAAGCTGGGTGTTGGCAACTCGAGGGGAGAAAAGGAAAAAAGAAAGAAAGGAGAAAAAAGGAAGAAAAAGGAAAAGAAAAGAAAAGGAGAAAAGGAAAAAGGAAAATAGGGGAAAATAGATAAAATAATTTATGAAAAAATAAAATGTAATATTTTTAGTAGATAAATAAATTTAATAATTTAATTTAATATACTTTAATATAATTTAATATATAGGTTTAGAAAGGATAATTTTAGTAAAATATTAGTTTGAAAAATTATTTAAATAAAAAGAGTATGATAAAATAACAAAATATTTTGAGTAGATAAATAAATATAATAACTTAATAAATGGGTTTAAAAAGGATAATTTTAGTAAAATATTGGTTTGAAAAATTATTTAAATAAAAAGAGTATGATAAAATTACAAAATATTTATTTTAATTTATCAAATTTTCCTATCTAAATTTATGTACTCAAAAAATCCATAAAATAAATAAATTAAATACTTTTAAAAGTTAATTTATCCTAAATAAAAGCTATTTATTAAATTATAGATTTTTTAAAATTTTGGAGAATTACAGTGATGCAGGGAACGCTTATGTGGGAGGGGTGGGTGACAGCGATGGAACGGGCATCTGCGAAATAAAGGAGCCTGATTATAGCTGCCCTTGCGGTATATATAGGCTAATTGGAGGGGAAAATGATGGAGGAGGAAGAAGACAAGAGGGGGTAGGTGTAGTGTGGCCACCGGCCAACGGTAGCAAGTGGTGTAGTCTTTGCCATAGCAGGGACATGTTTGGTCGGGGGGAAGAAAGGAAAGGGTAGGTGTGCATGAGGAGGGAGGATAGTTTGGCTGGGTCGAAATTGGAAAGAAAACGATACTGGAGAGAGGGAAAGGACTAGTTGGTCGATAGATGGTAGTGGTTGGCGGAAATGGTGCCGCAGGTCGGGGTTGCAGGTCCCGTGGGCTGGGGAAGAAGATGGAAGAGGGAAGGGAGTGGACCGAGCGGTCTGGGAAGAAAAGAAGAGAAATAAAGAAGGAGGCATACCGGTTGGGGAATGGGCGAAGGAAAGGGGATGTTGCGGGCCTAGGCCACACCGTAGAAGAAGGAAATAAAGGGGACTTGGGCTGTGCGGGTTGGCCTAGTTAGGGAAGAGGGAAAAAAAAGAAGAAAGGAGAAGGAGAGGAAAGAAAGAAAAAGGAAAAGAATGAAATAAAAAGGAAAATGGAAAAAAAGAGAAAATAGATGAATTGGGGTATTTTGGGTATTTAGTATTTTTGAATATTTAAATTAATAATATTTAGAAAAAAATGATTAAATTCCTTTTTAGATTATTTTGAGATATTTTGATTAAATTTTCCTTAACTTTCATTTTTAATTAGCAAAACGCCATAATTTTTTCTAATTAAATTCTTTATTATTTTCCTCTTGATTTACCTTAATTAATTACCTTTATTTTAATAAAATAATTTATTTAGGTAATTTTTCTAACAAATCCTTATTTGGCCAGAATTTCTAAAATTAGGGTATTGGGGTATTTCAAACTACCTCTCCACCTTTTCTTCTCCCTCCACCACCGCCGCCGTGCACTACCACCAGTCCGCCTAGTCATCACTATCCCTAGGTGGTACTCGAACCTCCACAACCCTTAAATCTTATTTATGCAAGTGTTATCATATTTATTAATATTAATGTTATTATTCTTAATATTATTATTATTATTATCATTATTATTATTATAATTATGTTATCATTATTATTAATATTATTAAATTTAACTTTAGAATATTACTACTAATATTATTATTATTAATAGTCAAAAACTTATTATTATTATTATGATTAACATTTTTTTATTATCATTATTATTATTATTATTATTATTATTATTATTATTATTAATGCTAACTTCGGCATATTATCACTATTATTATTATAAATACTCGAACCCTTATATTATTATTACTATTACGATTATTATTATTATTATTATTATTATTATTATTATTATTATTATGAGTATTATTCTTAACATTATTATTTTTATTATTACTATTATTAGTAGTAGTAATATTAAAGCTATTATCTTTTATAAAATAAATATTACTATTAATACTTTAACATGAACCAATATATCTACTAAGACCTACTTTGATTAATAGTAGCATGATTAGCTACCTTAAGAATAATAACCCTACTTTTACTTATAAAAATACTATTAATATTAGTAACCCTAATATTAGGCTATGATAAGGGTAAGGTAGGAAATAATGATAATTTTGGTAAGAGGGAAGTTAACCCTTAGTATTTTCCTCTTATAGGTAAATCAAGTCAAAACTCTAAGGAGGCACAGGAATGTACTCTAAGACCGGTGTCTTATTAAGTAAGGGTGTAGCTAAGACCAACTATGTGTGTGTTATGTGCCTTATATGCCATATGTGTAACACTCCCAAAATTCACTACTGAAAAATTTCATTTTATTTAAAAGAGTTAGTAAAAGCAAATTACAAGACCGCGAATTCTAAGGATATTACCGCCACACTTAGTACCAGACCAGTTCACTCCTACCGTTTCAGTACCAAGTGCTAAGGATAAAAAGTGTAAAACATAATTTACAACCCATATTTAAGTCAGAGTAGCGTAACAAACCATTTACCAAAATAAAATCCACCAGTGGTGGTTACAATAACAATAATAACATTAAAACCATGAATTAAAAGAGAAAGAGGAAAACTCTAACAGTTCCGGATAGTTCCATACTCTCTTTCCCGTTGCCCACTTGAATAGCACCTGAAAAAGACCTACAAGGGACACTACCCATTGAATAGGCAAGGGCCCTAAGTATGGAACCCTTCATTACTTTGGTACCGAGTAACCCTTTAAAAATACACTTAATAGTAGGCCTGCACTGTAGCACATGATACAAAGCTATATACACATATAAATAGAAATGCATGCATCACAATCACATACTTAACATTCACATCCTTAACGAGTCCATCAAATGTTAATGAGTCATAATGCAAAATTGATACTTTTGGACCTTAAGTCATGTCATAGTGTAAAATCAATACTTTCGAGCCTTAAGCCATTAGTCCATCATTATTCAATCATCTCTCAAATTTTATAATAGTGCCTTAAGCAACCCCACTATTATAGCAGGTGGACCGGTCATGTAGGGAAAAACGATCCTGACTACTATTTTATGCCGGTAGACCGTTCGTGTGGGGCAAAATGCTCCTAGCCACTATTATTCGCCGGTGAACCGGTCTGGCCCAACTCACATGGTGTTCTACTATAAGTAATTAGTATTTTCCATAACTTTATTCACATCCATGACTGGTTTTATTGAGCTCGGGACCCCCAATATTATTGTTGGTGGATTGAAATATATATTAACATCATCTAGGCCAACACGCTCCTAGGCCACTATTATATCCGATGGATTGGTACTCATAATCATCTTCTAAGGCAACACGCTCCTTGGCCACTATTATATCCGGTGTATTGGTACTCATAATCATATGCCAGGGCCACACGCTCCTGGACCACTATTATAACCGGTGGATCGGTGCTCAATATCATAATTCAACTGGGTCCGACTCATTAATCTTTCACTTTCGTGATTAGTGTTTTTCCTTTCGTTAATCAGCATAAAAATTCTATTTATTTGCCTCGGACAGGAGATCAAGAACCTGGGACACAAAGGTACACCGTTCGTACTGGTGCGTACAAGCTACTCAGTACCCTTCAACCATCAACCGAGGGACGCAAAGGTACCCTAGTCGTACTGGTGCATAAAGCTACTCAGTACCCTACTAACAAGGACACCTAATCCATAAGTATGCATACCTTCTAAATAGGTCCGTAGAGCTAGATAGAGTAAGATATAGGGCACAAAGGCACACCAGCAAATACCAGAATAATCGTGGGCTAAACCACATCTTTAGGGTAGCGGCCCCTAAAGAGCCACCATTCCCGATCTCGAGGTCTTTCATTTTAAGTATTAGTGTCTTAATTAAGGTGATCACAAAAACCACAACAATCAAATGCTCATCCACTTTCGATCCTTTTGATATCATTAGGCATTTCTTATTCATACAGTTATCCAAGATAACATAGAGGAAATCATTAAGGCCATCATAATCCCATCCAATTCTGAATCAGGATTTGTTATCATGATACTTACTAATCATCGAATACTCTTACCTCACCCGTGTCCCATCAACATGTTATATATGAATTACTGATTTGCCCCTTACTTGTATAGTTATTAAGCCATCTCTTCCTTACTTGCTAATTTACCATATCACCCTTAAGGTTGCATAATTACCAAATTACCCCTTGCTCGGTTTAGGTTACCAAGTTATCTCCCACACTTTTTAGATCACCATTCACCCTTCATAATTGTTACACTTATCATATTTCCCATTTGGTTGGTTAGATTACCGAATTGCCATTCTCCTTGTTATAATTACTAAATTGCCCTTTAGTTGGTTAAATTACCAAATTACCCTTCTACAATCTCATACTTGCCAGATTGCCTTTATCCATTCTTATAATTACCAAATTGCCCTCCTATTGGTTAAATTACCATGTTACCCTTATCAATTATTATAATTACCATTTTACCCTTCTCCGTTATTATAAATACCAAATTATCCCTCTCCATAATTACAATTGTCAATTTACCCTTCTCCATAAGTATAGTTACCAATTCACACTTCTCCATTATTATAAATACCAATTGTCCTTCTATAATCATAATTTAATTACCAGATTATCCTTCGCCGTTATCATAATTACTAAGTTACCCCTTACTCCCAAATTTACCCTAATATACTCTTATTTATGAAATTATCATTCTACCCCTTATTTCCCCTTTACTTCCAAAGTTACCATAATGTCCTTTTATTTATAAAATTACCACAATACCCTTTTACTTATAAAACTACCTTAATACCCCTTTTTCATGCAAATTACTATTTTGCCCTTTTACATCCAAAATTACCATTTTGTTCTTTTCTTACAAAATTACCATTTACCATTTTCCTACAAAATTATCGTTTTACCCTTCTCCTCCAAAATTACCGTTTTCCCCCTTACTCCCAACATTACCATTCTTACCTCCTTTGCTCCCAAAATTACCACTTTACCCTTTACTCCCAAAATTACCATAATACCCCTTTACTTATAAAATTACCATTTTATCATTTATTTATAAAATTACCATATTGCCCTTTTACCTCTAAAATTACCCCTTTACCCCCTTTATTACACCACTTTTATTAAATTAACATTACCACATGGAATAGTAATATTAATACTCCATTAACAATATCCAACTCCACCAACTATTATATTTTAATATAATACTTATTAGCACCCACACATATTAGGCCACATTCTTGCATAAGAAATATTACTAAAATGCCCCTAAGGCTCACAATAATATTATTCATGCATAAATGGTCACAATAACATGATATGACATAGATAAGTACTTAACACTTTCATTAATAATCAAAATATTCCCTTAAGCAACATTTCCACACATGGCATATAAACTAGCATACTTTCCTTTTTATCAATCAATACAAGCAAATATATATATATTATATTAAACCACAAATATCAAGCATAATAGTATATTAAAAATCCTAATGTGCTAACATATATTTATCCATGTGTTTAAGTGGGGTTTAACGATTACCTTAATTTCGGTTAAAGGTTCAAGCTTTGATTTGTAAAACTAATACCTAAAAATAATATCATTATTTATTATATTAGAAATAAGAAAATCAAAGCATAAGACTTTATAAAATTTACTTAATGAAATAATTAACTTAAATATTATCATACCTTAAAATTGTTAACAAAAATGGGCCAAGAAATGTAGTAACTCATCCTATGTATGTAGCATGAGCTACATGTAAAAATAAAAAGGAGGAAGGCTCAAAGGGGGGTAAAGGAAAGGAATATTGGTAATTTTCAGGTTGGGATTTTTAAGCTAAGAAAGAAGGTAGATGGGGGAGGATTGGAGGCAAGGGAAGGATGCAGGAGTGAAGAGGGGGTGTAGGTGGTGGCTAGGGATGGGTTGTTGGTGGCTAAGGGCAGCAGAGGCGGCAGCGGCGAGGTGGCAAAGTGGGTTGTAGGAGTGGATAGGATTGAGAAGGAAGGAAAAGAGAGGAGGAAAATGGAGGGGTTTAGGAACTATTTTCAACAAAAGGAAGTGTGGGAGTGGTAGAGGAGGTTGTAAGGAGTGGATTGGTGGTCTGGGTGGCGGCAGAGGCGGCGGATGGAGGGGTTGCAGGGAGGTTGCCGATAAGGGGAAGAAAGAAGGGAAAAAAGAAGAGGGGAGGAAGAAGAGATTGCAGGGGCTTGAGGGGTGGTATTGTGGTGGTGCAAGGCTGAGGTAGAGGGTGGCAGGGAGTCGTGCAGGGGGTTGGTGCAACTGTTGAAGTGGCGGAGGGCGGCGGCATAGCCAAAATAGGGAGGAAAAAGGAAGGAGAAGAAAGGGAGAAGAGGTAGGTTGGGTAAGGTATGGAGCTCAAAAAATGGGGCAGAAAAAGGGCTGAAGAGGAGAAGAAAAAGAAGAGGGAGGATAGGAGGATAGGTGGTCGGTCAGTGGCAGTATTTAGGGTGGTAGGGAGAGGGAAGGGAAGAAAGGAAAGGGTGGCCATGTGGGATGGGGTGCATGGCTGGCCGATTCCAAAATGGTGAAAAAAAAGACAGGGGAGAGAGAGAGAGAGATAGATAGAGAGAGAGGCAGGTGATGGTAGTGGTTGCAGGCTGAGGTGGTTGGGCGTGGTGCTCAAGGTGGAAGTCATGGCAATGCAGACAGGCCGGGGGACGTTGGATGGGGTGTAGAGGAAGAAGAAAGAAAGGGAATGGGGAGCACCAGGCCAGTTGGGGTAGAAAACGAAGAGTTGGGCTGGCCCAGTCGCTGGAGGTGGAAGGAAAAAGAAGGGTGAGGCTACGGTTGGGCTGACATGCGTGCGGGAGAGGAAGGAAAGAAGGGAGAGGGGCAGAATGGGCCAACGGCCTAGTCGCGCAAGGGAGAGGGAGGCAGGCCTGTCGTAGGTGGCCCGAAGGAGGGAAAAAAGGAAAAGAAAAGAAAGAAGAACAAGGAGAAAAAGGGAGAAGGAAAAACGGAAAAAGGGAAATGGGAAAATAATTTAATTTAATTTATAAAATAATAAAATATAGTATTTTTGATAAATTATTTAATTTAATAATTTAATATATTGGTTAAAAAGGATACTTTTAGTAAAATATTAGTTTGAAAAATTATTTAAATAAAAATAATATGATAAAGTAACAAAATATTTATTTTTAATTTATTAAATACTCCTATCCAAATTTATATACTCAAAAATCCATAAAATAATTAAACTAAATAATTTTAAAAGCTAATGTATTTCAAATAAAAGTTATTTATTAAATTATAGGTTTTCTAAAATTTTGGGGGATTACAATATGCTATGATATGTTTGTGTAATTTATGATTATTGCGACTATTTATTTGTGGCGTAGCTTGGAGTTGAGGTATGCTTATGTGACTTCTTTATGGCATGTGCATAATGATATGTATGTTGTGCTTGTGGTGTTGTATGATGTAACCCTCTAGGACATGTATGCTAAGATATTTTAATAATGTGATATGGGATGAAAGGATGAAAAGGAAAAATGGGGAAGTGAGTAGACTAAGGGGATATGAGATTGACCTAATTATCTCATGATCCATGAGGTGGCAAATGAAAGGAGGATATAGACAAAATGAAAGAGTGGATGGGATCTTGTATGGAAAATTCTAGGGTTTGCATGGGATGGATGGAATCTTACATGAAAAATTCTAGGGTTTACATGGGATAGATGGAGTCTGCATGGGGATGATCCTTATGTGAGAAAAGTTATCTTGGGGTGTAAATAAGGTAAAGGAAGAGTAATTGGGGTGATTGGAGACCGTAGGTAAAAAATAGTACGAAAGTTTGTAGAAGGGTGCATAGGAAACTTGGCTAGGGTTTAGGAGGAAAACCTTAATTGGAGGGGATTGAAAAAGTGAAAATAGTCGAGGGTGAGGGGAATATGGGACAAGAGTAATGGAAAGGAGATATATGGGGAAAGAAAGATGTTAGGGTTTAGGGTGGTCAACTAGGGTTTCATAGTCACATGTGCAATTAGGAAGTAAAGCAAAATGATTGGGGTTAAATCTAAGTGAGATGATATGTTGGGTGGTAAAGGAGCTTTAGTTATATGAGAGAGAGGAAGGATGGGCCACATAGGCCCAAGAAAGGTTTCAGGGAAAAACCCTAAGGGATGATAATGAGTGGGCTTAGATAGCATAAGGTGGTGGGCCTTGACCCACATACATAGGAGTTGGGTAATCATTAATGAGTAAGTAGAAGAGGGAAAGGACATTAGGATGTGCTAGGAGGTATAGGAGTCCTAAGATATAGGACAGACCCTCTTGGGAGAGTGGGAGTAGATGGATGGTGTAGCCTAGAGAACATGCAAGCCTAGGGTGAAAACTTGCTGATTAAGATACAATAAGATACTAATCGTTTAAAGTGGAAGATTATTGAGTCAGGCCCAGACCAATCCACCTGCATAATAGTGGCCAGGTGCCGGGGTACCCTGGAGACCAATCCACCGACATATAATAGTGGTCACGTACAGTCTATCCTGTACGTTTTCGATCCACCATCTATAATAGTAGGGGATCTCGAGCTCAATAAACCAAACTCTAGGTTATGATAAGACATGAAAAAGGCACTAAGTACTTATAGTGAAACACCATGAGAGTCGGAATTAGATCGATCCACCAGCATAATAGTGGCTAGGAGCGTTTTGCCCTGGAGACTAATCCACTGGCATATAATAGTGGTCGGGAGTGTTCTATCTTGTACGTTTCCGATCCACTGGCTATAATAGTGGGGTTCCCGCACTTGTATAGATTGATAATAAGCATGGTGTAAAATGAGTATACTAATCGGAGATCTAAAGAATAAAGTTTATCTGGACTATAGCCCAACCTTTATTATCTATATTTCTTGTATGTTGTCTATGTGATCATGCTTGTGTTATATGCCTTGTTATATTTTCCCTTAGACGCATGGTTACCTTACTCAGTACATAGCCTACTGACCACCTGTTTCTTATGTGCTGCTCATTCCCACGAGCAGAGGGCCCTTTTCAATTTGTGCAGGTAGAAGATATCATCTTCGATACCTATGATACTTATGAGGCATCGAGCGAGGCTAAGAGTTGAGCTTGGACTTGGATTGGGGACTGAGAGTGACTTGGCTGGATTCTCTTTTACCGTTTATTTATCTTGTATCATTTTGCTTCAATTCTATTTTATTGTAATGTACCTTTTTCCCTTTTGGGAACTTTAATTATGCACTCTTTTGGATTGTAAACTCTTTTTATGTGTACTCTGATTTCCGTATTATGAATGTTTTAGTGAATTTATGAATTCTTATTTTAAGTTTGATTATTGGTTGATGATAAATTTTCTTTAGCCTTGTGGTTAGTACAAGAATGGCCAGGGCTCGGGCTCGAACTGGTCACGACGGTAATACCCCTATGTTTGTTTTTATTTAAATTAAATAAAAATTTTTAGTAGTAAAATTTGGAGATGTTATAGATTGCATTAGCTAACCTTAACCTCTTAGACCTCTCACATGATTTATTGGTTGGTGATAATTTTTACACCCTTCTTACTCATATGGACTAGCCTATGATACCATACATCATAAGAGTCTTCCACAAAGTTCACCTCAACAGTTAAACTCACATTTCCTTAAGTTCGATATAGTGAGAAACACTTATATATAGAGGGTACATGATGCTCATAAAGTTATGGCAATATTTAAATTACGATACTCATACGTAAATACGATACATACATCAATCCACTCATACAACAACACATACAACATCATGAATAAGTGGTATAACATCCATCATTCACCCATAAGGTATCAAGGATCTTCATACATGCAATAATAAGAGTAAGGTATGCATGCTATAACATACGATAAAAATATGCGGTCAAGGATTCATGCTTACAAACACATGACTGGACATGGCAACACATAGGGGTAAGAGTATATAATAAAATTCAAACTCATACTTAGTAACACAACTATCCTAAAAAGATAGTATTCTAAACGAATTTATCTACAATTATTCGTAATGATAAATGATTAAATAAATTTTAATATGAATTTGAAACCATCAATAAACCATAAAATGGATCACAAAAAAAATATTTTTATGGAAATTTTCTTAACAAAATAAGGAAATTAAATTTAAAAATGCATGGTGTTATAAGATGTATCTAGGTGGGTATTCTCAGAGTTTTCAGCTTCTATGAGATCGATGTTCTTCCCTTTTTCTTTCATAGAGTATTGGTATAACTTTACATAATATGGGGGAGTACGTCAATCATGAGCCCAATGCCCTTGTGTTTCACACCTATAACAAGCACCACTACTTAAAGTTTCGGGCTTCTTTGGTGCATCATTTTTCATGGATGTTTGCCTCTTTTTCTTCTAGATATCTAGTTTAATCTAGGTATTGTTAACCCGGTGACCATTAGCACACCCACATTCACACCCACGACTATGACCACGTGGATAACCGTTATTTCTTCCTCTCCTAGAGGAGGCAACTTTCACCTCAAGAAATGTTGCATGAGTTTTAGGATGTAGTGCTTAACCAGTGGGTCGTGTCTAATAGTTATTCAAGAGCATTTGATTGATTTCCTCTACCAAAATCCGACATGAGATGATATCTCCATAAATTTTGAAATTATGCTCTATATATTGTTGTTGGAGGACCATATTTTCATCATGAAGCTTAAAAAATATTTTTAAACATCTCATCATCTGTGACATGTTGTCTACATAGCCTCAACTTTGAGAAAAATTTAAACATGTCTGAATTACATTCAATGAATGCTTTATAATCCTGCAACCTCAAGTGCATCTACTCATATCAGATACGAGGGAGGTTAGACGTTTTCAATTGATTAATTGATATTTAAGGTTCTTCCACAATTTTTGAGCGCTATTAACAATTATATATTGTTTTTTAAGGTTCTTTATAGATGACGGCGTAACAAAAACATCATCTTTGTGTAGTCATATTCAATAAGTTTGAGCCTTCTTTTACAGATTCATCTAGACCAAGACTGGTTAGGTGGAGCTCAACACCTAGAACCCGGAATAAATAATTATTTCTAGTCACGTCTAGTGCAATGTATTCTAACTTCATAAGATTGGCCATTTCCTTCCTTTTTTTAGCTAAAAAATAGAGTGCAAAATATAAATAATGAGAAATTAAAATCACAAAGGAAATAAATTATTGAAAAATAAATTGCAAAATAAAAAATACTTATAAATAAAATAGTTAGTTGGGAGGTTCACGCCTCTACCCACATTTGTGAAATTATCCTGCTGTACTTTAGTTACATGGGAAAAACTTTAGCCACACCTAATGACCCTTCATTAGTTTCTTGTAAGAGAGGTTTGTGCACATTAGATTATATAACCATATTACATGATTATCTGATCAATTTTTGATAATAGAAGTATGTATATGGTGATGGGTGATAAAATTGTACGTCAATTCATCTCGTTCTTTTATGAAGGAGATGATAGGCGATGAGACTAGTAATTTATCAACTTATTTGTTTTTTTTTTGTTATTGTAATATATTATGATATAATATGATATAGTAGGGAAAACAAATGTGATGTGTAAGTTCTAAATTTGCGAAGTATAGAGAAGCCGATACCAAATTAAAATATGCCAAATAACCAAATATTGTTGTTGATAATCATGCATTTGATGTGTTAGATATATACTCGTAAGTCATCCAACATATATAGCGCAAAACCAGGAAGTACGTACCAAAAGCATTATATGCGCTAAATACCAATCACAAAGTATCCAATTTGGTTAAGGAGAGATCGTCGCTTGAAGTTGACGATAGTAACATCAACACACAAGGAGGCATATAAAAACAAAACAAAAATACTGACGTAAACTAAAGATTCCGAGAAAAGCAAGAGGAGGGAATGGAAACCGAGGGAAGAAAATTCCGGCAGGACAGGTATCCGTTGGACCGTTTGTATATGGGATAATGGGACCAAGACACGTCAGTAATTACTCAGCGACAATGATAGTGTCAGGGTAACTAAAGAAATTAAAACATGATTATGGTTAAAATATTTTCTTATTTAAATAATTTTGTTGATAACGTATAATATAATATTATTATTCTAAATTTTTTTTATTTTATAATTTATCTATATATAATATAATAAATAATAAATAAAAGATGAGGAGTTATAAAAAATTACAGTAGTATATTATTATGCTAGTATGAGAAGAGGTAAAATAGAGTAATTACAATAAATTCATATTATATTATGACGACAATAAAGAGTATAAAATGAATACAATGACTTTCATTCGATACCAACTTAGTTTTAAATTAACATTAATCATTCTATAAATATCTAATCTATATCTCACATATTTTAATTTAAAAAAAATATTTTATATTCTAAATAATTTTATATTGTAAACTTTCTTGCAACAATAATAATTTTTGAAATTATGTTCTATATATTATTGTTGGAGGACCATATTTTCATCATGAAGCTTAAAAAATATTTTTAAACATCTCATCATCTGTGACATGTTGTCCACATAGCCTCAACTTTGAGAAAACTTTAAACATTTCTGAATTATATTCAATGAATGCTTTGTAATCCTACAACCTCAATTGCATCTACTCATATAGACACGAGGGAGGTTAAACATTTTCAAGTGATCAAATTTATATCTAAGGTTCTTCCAGAGTTTTATGTGCTCTTAACAATTAGATATTGTTTTTTAAGGCTCTTATGTAGATGATGGAGTAACAAAAACATCATCTTTATGTAGTCTTATTCAACACATTTGAGCCTTCTTTTACGATTTCACCTAGAACAAGACTGATTAGGTGGAGCTCAACATCTAGAACCCATGATAAATAATTATTTCTGGTTACATCTAGTGCGATGAATCCTAACTTCACAAGATTGGTCATTTCCCTCTTGTTTTCAACTACAAAATAAAGTGTAAAATATAAATAGCAAGAAATAAAAATCACAAAGGAAATAAATTATTGTAAAATAAAAAAAATACTTATAAATAAAATAGTTAGTTGCGACATTCACACCTCTACGGACATTTGTGAAATTAGCTAGCTATACTTTAGTTATATGGGGAAAAATTTAGCCAAATCTAGTGACCCTTGCATACAATTTATTGATAATTGTGGTTCTTATATTTTTTAAGAACTTCTGACATAAATTGTCTTAGGGTTCTATGAGAGCTGCATCTGTCGGTTCAAAATGTAATCGAAAAATAAATAAATAAATAAAATAGAGATGTCGTGTTTACGTCAGGCAGCTAATAATAATAATAATAATAATAATAATAATAATAGCTATTTATTAACCATGCATATAGGACATACGTACTCATCAAATGTAAAAGACTGCACTTTGTTGCGACAGATAATCAAACTATATATATATATATAGACTGGACTTTGTTGCAACAGATAATCAAACTATATATATATATTCTAAGGAACCTAGAAGAAGGAAGGGAGGGGAAAAGAAGATAAAAGAAAAGAGAAAAACATAATAATAATATACTAGCAAGTGGCGACAAATTGACACATGATACGTGCTTCACTTTTAAATTTTCATCACCCTCTTCAATCGTCATTACTGGCATCTCTCTGGCACACGTCATGCTCCTGCGTCCGCTGCTACGACTTGGGCTAAATCCATGCCGGTGGTAAGGTTTGTTTCTGCTCGCGTAGGTTTGTAATATACTGCACAGAGTACGAGGTGGAAAGCCGCAAATAAAGCCCCAAGAGCTCTAGGTGTCTGCCAATGGAAGTTATTTCCATGCACATAAGTTATTTGTAATATAAGATTCGTCGTTTGATCGAGAGCAAAAGAGTATATATATTTATATACACGCACTTACAAAGACATATATCGAATGGGCTGATACCATATAGACCCAGAACCAAAGCAGTAAAGATGGCAGAAATTATGATCTCGAGGAATATGACTAAGATGACTTTGAGCCTCTTATTCGTTTCGTCGGAATAGATAGCAAAGAGCAACAGGTAAGTGAACTCAATTACGCAGCTCGCTGCATTAACGGTGAGTATCGACATTCTGTGTTGGTGTACCGAGGGCAGTCCTTGCACCAGCGATATCGTGCAGTTGAAGAAGGCCACTAAGTATGGAACTGTTGAGGATTGCCATACAGAACTGTTTGTGCATATCCGAATAGATGTTTGCCTGAAAATGAGAAAAAAAAAATAGATAATTCATCGGTCAGTGTGGTATTATATTATTATTATTATTATCTATGTTGTTTTATTAATTTATTACACTACAAGATATATAGGCAAATAGGGCAATATTATTTACCCTATTAGATAAAAATATTGCCCTATTAGTTTAATGGAGGAGAAAAAAAAATGCCCTATTATTTGTGTCCTATTAGGGTTACAAGGGTAAAATTTTTCATTGCCCTGTTTATTTGCACTCTAATAGGACAATTGTAATTACCTTATTTGATTATTGTCAATAACCGCAATATTATCACCCTATTTGAGTTGAAGCTAGTAGGAAAACTTTTAAAATATTGTCCTCTTTAAATTACCTATTAGGACAAAAATATTGCCCTATTTAGCTTACCTATTAGGACGAAAACATTACTCTATTTGAGTTACCTGTTAGGGCAAAAATATTGCCCTATTTAGCTTACATATTAGGGCAAAAATATTACCCTATTTGAGTTACCTGTTAAAGTGAAAATATTGCCCTATTTGATTGTCTATTAGAACAACAATATTTCCCTATTTAATTCCTTAAAAAATTTTCCTATTTTATTCTAATAATTTATATGCATATTATAATTTAGAGTAATAAAGATTCACATAATTAATTCGACATGAGAAAAAAGATTCGATATTGGACATTAAAAAACAAATATGATACAATAAGCAATAATGTATATGTATAAATAGTTTTCATATAATAATATCTAATCAAATAAGGTCAAACTACAAATGTTGACTATGGAATTATAACAAAATACATCCAAGAGAGATAATTTTGGTTTGGGTTTTAGTTTGATCTTTAGTCTCACTTTAAAAAGTATTTGGCCCTAAAAAGAATTTCGGTAAAATCTGAATTCTTTCGTCTCTATTAGATTTTGGATCCATGCACACCGTAGCATCCAAAATTCTAGCCATCATAGCATAGCCGAACGGATCAACCACCTTATCGATGAACAATCTTCCTTAAAAACCTGATCAGGCCAGCGTACATCTCCATACGATACAGTTGCTGTAGTCCACCTTTCAATTTCAGTTGAGACGACACGATCCTTCATAAAAACATCACCAAACACCTTATCTACAATCTTAGGTAGCTGCTTCATTAGTTCAAGCAAAATTTAATTAACCAGTAACACCATGTTACCCCATCATCCTTCACAACTACACAACGTCCAGCAGTTTGAGAGTTCAATACAAACAAGCCCTTCGTACTCCAAATCAGAAGTAATTGTGGGTTGCCCATGACTATGGAAAAAAGATTCTCTATGCTTTATGAATTAAGATACTCTGGGATTCAATAACATATGGATAGAAGAGATCAGACTAGTTCCAAATCTGATGTAGAACCACGTTGGTCTCAGCATCAGTTTCGTGGGAACCGTAGCCATTAGCCTGCAATTTGACCAAAGTTATGCAAAAATCATCATCGGCAGGGGCATACGCATAGCCACTATGTCTTCCACATATATTCCATAAGCTTTTTATAAATATGATTCCTGGCTCGCCACTTCCCTTATGTGGACATGACAATTCTTTGCCAAAAAGTTTGAGCATAAAATCAATGCCGACTGAGTTCAATAACATCAAATCATAGAGAGGGAATCGGAGAATGAAGCAAAGACACAGGAGAGAGAGAATGGACGACAATTGTTCAGGTATGATTAGATCCCACCCATATTTAGTGAGTCCAAAATTTTTTGACTCAATGACAGACCATTCAGATCGAGCAAATCTTAATAAAACTCAAGAGATCAACATAAACAATTTCACGACAGACATCACAACCAATAGCTAGGTGGATAAAGTAATCAAATAATCAAATCAAATTAAAAGCTTAGGGTTTTCAAAAATTTATACCAAGTGAAACTAACACAAATCAGAGTAGATGAAGACTGGAGAAGATGTGCCGGAGGTCGAGGACAACTCACCAATGACCGGCTAGGCTCTTGGTGGCCGACTGGTGGCACAACCTGCGATGTCTGCCACTGCACACAGCTGCTGCTGCTGCTGCGAGTGCTGATGCGGCTGTTGCTGCATATGCTGCTTGCTGCGGTTGCTGGCTGCGTCGTTGGTGGTGGTTGGTTGTGGCCGACGGTCGACTGGAGTGGAGGAGTAGGGAGGTGGTGAGGTTGGGTTGGAGCTCAGGCGTAGGGAGCAACACGCACGGTAAAGAGAAAGAGAAGAGAAGGGAGAGAAGAAGAGAGAAAAGGAAAAGGAATGGGGGAACCGGTCGGGATTTTTTTTTTTTTTTGCTAATACGCCTATATAAATAAATACTAAATATCTAAAAATATTGTTGGAAAATTTTATCTGCAATTTATTTAAAGAAAACTCATTTTGAAAGGATCCAAAAGTTTACAATTGATATAAGGGCTATATAAAGAATTTCGGAAGTATTTTCGGAAGTATATAAAGCATATAAGAAAATATTTAAACCAATTCTAATAAACCAAAACTAATTTTAATAATTTTCGAAATCGGTTTTCAACAAACCAAAAATGGTAAAATGAAAGAAAATTAATTTCGAAAATAAATTCATAAATAAGCTCCAAAATATTTTTAATTTAAAATATTCCGAAGATCTTAACGAATTCGGAAATGAATAAATTAAAGGTTGGAAATATTTTCTACAGATACAATTATTAAAATAAATTTAACTATTTTAAACGAAAATTTTTATAATTTAAATAATATATATATCGTTAACGAAATATAACTTCAAAACAAAGTCGTAATCACATGACGAAGTTATAATTGAAAATGAATCTTAAATATAAAAAATTAAAATATGAGAAAGAACGGAAATACATATTTTTAACCGAAAATCGAAATCATATGAATATAATAAAATCACGGTCGTGAATGAATTTATCTAGAATGATCCGCAACAACAACGATTAATTAAATTCAAATATTAGGTCGAAATCGTCGATAAATCCATAAAATAAATCAAAATTAAAATAGTTAAATGTTTATATCAAATTACGCTAATAAAATAATAAAGCTTAATAAAATTAAATTTTAAAATATGGGGTATTACAAAATAAGTAATAATAATTATTAGTAATAATTAATAATAAAATATCTAATAAATATAATAATTGTGAATAAATGTGAAAAATAATTAATAATGAGAAATAAAATATAAATATAAATATGAATAAGATTAAAATTAATCATAATTACCAATAATTAGTAATAATATTTTTTTAATATTAACAAATAATAATAATAATATTCAAAAAAAATTATTCTTAGTAATAATAAAGACAAATATTATTTAACTCCATGTTAGATAGAATCAAATAGGGGTATTTCAATATATTGCCCTACTAGATAGTATCAAATAGGAAAAAAAATTTAATTGCCCTATTTTCTAAGAATAAAGGGGGGGATTTTATTATTGCATTATTTATTATGATCAAATAAGAGAATTTTTATTTATTGCCCTATTAGATTAGATCTAATAGGAGATGTTTTATATTGCACTATTTATTAGAATCAATTAAGGAAAATTTTAATTGCTCTATTAGATCATCTATAATAGGACAATTTTATTATTACCCTATTTAATATTTTAAAGTTGTCATATTTAACTAAATATTATGTCTGCGCGCGTATAATTTCAGATTAATTAAGCAAGCTGACTAAGAGCTTACAGTGGAGCCAGGGACAGGAAGAGTGCTGTGAGATTTCCTGAAACATAGGGGGGAAAAATACTCCTCGTCAGTTAAGTACGGGAAAGGGATAACATGGTGAGCCAGGGTTCGATTCATGGCAGCCGCAATGTGGGAGTTTCAATACTCCGTTTGTGGGAATGGCTTCTTGTGGACACCATGGATGGCTGGAGGAATCTTAAAGGCTGCTGAGTCACCGTGATTTACCTCCTTCGGTGCTGTCGGGCCGGCTGGCGGAGGAAGTCCTGGGAGCGAGGGTTATCGCCTTTTGGTAACACGAGAAAGGGATCGATATATTGTTATGTTTGGCCGAACACACCGTACTAATCATGGGAAATGATCATTACGTAATACGGGGAAAAAGAAAAAAGCAACTACACAAAAATATGCAAAAGAACAATTGATGTACAGTGCTTACCGATAATTTCGACGGCACCTCGAATTTCCCCGGATGAAATCATCATAATAGAGTACTAAGCCTGAGATCAAACTACTCACACAGACAAGAGCAAAGCTTAGTTTTGTGTTGACGCGAAGAGCAATGACCGGGTACTTAAGCATGTTCTAAAAAGTTGCGTCGCAGCGCACCCAATGTCCTTTTCCTGCAATTTCTTGGGATCCCTACCCCGGCCCTCCGCCACTGTTCAGTAGAAATTTTTTTACTTACTTGCTGTCCAAAAAAAAAACTATTATATCATTAAATTTTTATGTATAAAAAAATTATTTTAAAAATCAAAAATCTATTTTTTTATTTTTTTAATTATATATCGATTAAATATTTTATTATATTTTAATAAAAGATATTAGTATAATTTTGAAATTATTGTTATTACTTTATTAAAATGTATTTAAAACAAAAACAACTTTCTTTTTCATATATATGGTATAATTAAATACTCTACTAAATTTTTGTAAAACACACATTTACTGCCCTTCTTATATATAATTAAACTATATATAAAATAAACCAATTATATATACAAATGTACAAGAAATTTTAAAACTATAACAAAGATTACTGAAAATTTAAGAAATTATAAAATAAATTTCACAAAAAAAAATCAAGAAACTTATACCAAAAAAAAAAAACAGAAACTTTTAAAACATTACAAAATTTTCTAAAAATTTATATAATATTCTAGATTCCAATGAACATTCTAAACAGTACTACTTAATCAATATACACTATATATTCTTACTCGTCTTTTATTTTGTATGGGAAGGAATATGAATATCAATACAGTAAAATCCAAGTAAGACTAGAAAAATACATGCCCCGGCCCTGTGGTTTCACTGGTTTGTATCATAGAGAAAGTCGGCGTTGGCGTTTGTTTCACATTTCTTTTCTCGTCAGTCATTCAGCGGGACATCAGTACGGACCGGTTACTTAGCGAACACGGGTCTGCACTTATTGCTGGCGGAGTGCATGGCAGCTTCGCAATTAGCTACGGTTGTCCTTGTTCAGAGCATCGCGCACACACTGGTTATATGTTTCCCCAAAAAAAAAAAAAAAAAAAAGAGACTACGGTTTAACCAGAGTATATGTCCTCCATCCGCGGTCAAAGTATCATACACACTAAGGTTGTTGATATCTAAGGAAGTCAAGCGTGCAAGGCAAAAGGACGGGAAAGGAGAAAAAAAAAATAGACGAGAAATCAACATATGCAATGTATCTATATCATCGTCCAATGTAGGGATATAAACGAAACAAGTATATCTATATCCGTATTCGTATTTCATAAGAAAATCTATATCATTATCCAAATCCGTATTCATTAACACATCTATATCCGTATTCATTGGATATCCATTACCCGATGAATTATTCTTTTATCCGTTAATGGATATTATCCAACCGATAAATCTATTACCTAACAGATAAACCCATTTAGAGTTAAGTCAAATGAAAATTTTATCCTTAATTTATACTATATTTATTTTAAAATTAAGGATAAAAGAGTAATTATATATAGAATAAACGGATACGGATATGGATACGGATATGATTATTGGTACGGGTATGGATATTCCATACATACTCATATCCGTATCCGAACCTGACGAATATTTTTTTCTATCCTCTATATCTGTATCCGTATCCGTTTAAGTATCCGTCGGATAAATAATTTCGGGTAAAATCCGTCATGTTTATATCCTTAAAACTACAGCGAAAGGTGGCACGTGCTATAAAAATGACGCGAAGAAAAAACTTAATGGCTGAACTTTTTTAATTGAGAATGCGATTGTAATTTTAGTAAAAATGGTTACTAAATATAAAAAAAATTAGTGGTTATATTTATTTTCTTATAATAAAAAAATGAATTCGGAACTAATTAGATATGAAAAAAAAAAATTGTGAGGAAGGGATCATAAATTTACCATAGAAAATTATTTTTCGTGATAAACTCATCATGAATGTATCACAGGAAAAAACATTTGTGGCCAACTTATCATAAATTACTATGAGAAAGTTCTTTTGTGACCAAATTGATATGAATTTACCATGAAAATATACTTTGTTATGGCTAAATTGCCACAAATTTGGCACAAAAAAAAAGAGAGGCTTTCTTGGCTAAATCGCCATAAAGTTGCCATAAAAAGATATTGTCGTGGCTAGCTCGTCATGAATTGTCTACGAAAAGTTGTTTTATGGCTATCTTGCCACAAGTTGGTCACAAAAATATACTTTAGTATCTATATTGCCACAATATTGCAACAAAAAGATATTTCCGTGGCTAATTTGTCATGAAAAGATATTTTCGTAGCCAACTTGTCATAAATTTGCTATAAAAAGATATGTTTTCAACTAATTTGCCATAAATTTGCTATAGAAAGATATTTATAGCTAACTCGCCACAAATTTATTTTGAAAAGATATTTATGTGGCTAACATGCCACAAAATGACATTTTGGTGGCATACTTGCCACAAATTTATAATAAATATATATTTTTGTGATAGACTCAATCTTAGATGTCATACAAAAAAAATTATATGGCGAAAGCCAATACCTTTTGTAGCTATAGCTCAAAAATAAATAAAAATATGATTGTAGTATGAATGAATTTGATTAAGTTTTTTTTTTAAAATTTACAATACATTACATTTTCATTGTAGCATTTTGATTATTTTGAACAAATAGTAAAATTAACTAATTATTAATTTGGATCATAGATTAAATGTATATAAAAGTTATTAACTAATATATATATAATTTAGATGTTAACATGCTAAAGTAAACACCGTATTAAAAATTAACTAGGTCATTTAAAAATAATTATAGTACATTATTAGTACATTTTCTATCTTTTATTTTTTAACTAATTTGAATAAAAATAAATATTAGTTTGTATCCTAAATTAAATATGTATATAAACTATGGAATAGTAAATAATATATAGACATATAGACACATACAAACATATATATCACTATAGTGTGGTAATACTTACCAAAAAAATACTATGGTTATAAGAAAAAATGTTATTTAAAATATGAACCAAATGTATAATTATGTAAACAAATGTGCACGTGACTAATTGAAAATTATATATACGTAATACCTAATATAAGCAATGTATAATTAAGATAGATTAAAATTTTTGATACAACTATTTATATAAATAAATGTACATTCATTATGGAAAGTCAATAGTTAAAGAACTTTGCAGTTAAGCGTGTTTAAATTAAAATAGTTTAAGGATGGACGACCTCACGGGAAGTGTAACACCCCCAAATTTCACTCTGGAATTTTTTTTTAAAGATTAAAGCGGAAGCTAGGAGCGAATTTGGGAAATGTTACCGCCACATCTAACACAAGATAAATGTCAACCATCTATCTCATGTTAGATGCAAGGCTAAAACCTGTCAAACAATTAAATCCAAATAGTAAAAACTTAACAGAGTACGAGAAATTTAAAGTCAATTACAAAACCTTTAGAAATCTAAATACAATACTTGCAACTTCCAAAGGTAAATACAATTAAACAAAACAAATCCCGAAGAATAAAAATCGGGATTGCCTACTCACTCAAGGCAAGTCTTCCACCACAACTCAGTATCAACCTGCACAAGAGGTCTGCTCCCCACCATTGGTGGATCATCACATGACCCATTCAACCAGTGTAGTATCAGTACGGGTCCAATACTGAGTAAGTCTCGCTACCCTACCTTATGGGAGAGATATCATCAAGTGCATATTAAATCCGGGTACAACACGTTGATACAATATCATACATATTCCCAACCCACAGCATGAATCTTACCATACAACTATAGTAATGTATAAAACATAAGCAACATCCCATTTAACATATAAGCGTGGTATAACCGAAATAGTAAGTGACTCATTATGCACATAAACAGCATGTGGTAATACATATAATAAAAGCTGGCCATGGTCCAATTAGACTTGTTCTTTATTCTCATTAATAATATGTTCATTTCACACATATTCTTTAATAATCCATGTGAGCGCGGGAGCCCCACTATTATAGCCGGTGGATCGGAAAATATACGCATAGGGCAGAATGCCTCTGATCCACTATTATAGCCGGTGGACCGGAAAATAATCGCACAGGGCAAAACGCCTCTGATCCACTATTATAGCCGGTGGACCGGATCACAGCCCGACTCACATGGTGTTTCGCTTTAAGTACTTAGTAGCTTTCCCATGGATTAACTTATACGTTTGGTTTGTCGAGCACGAGATCTCCCACTATTATAGCCGGTGGACCGGAAGATATCGCACAGGGCAGAACGCCTCTGATCCACTATTATAGCCGGTGGACCGGAAAATAATCGCACAAGGCAAAACGCCTCTGATCCACTATTATAGCAGGTGGACCGGATCACAGGCTCGGCTCGACATCTTTCGCTTTACGTGATTAATGTCTTATCAGTGTCTTATTGAATTCACATCACGCCCTTGACATGCATAAATCATTCACTTCATACTTTATACATCACAAACAATAAAATTCCACATTCATAACTACACTTAATCAATAATACACATGATAACACCAAACAACTCTAAGCAGCCATAACGAACCCTAATTGACCACACCAAACCGTGCCTTAACCCTATTTTACCACAATAACCATACTTAGCCATCTCAAACCTTAATTACTCTCAGCAATTCACAATTAGCTACTCCAACCCTACTCAATCACAACGACCCAGAGTTAATCACTCCAAACCCTAATTCTGTCTCCTCCAAACCCTTATAACACTCCACGTACTATTCCCCGTTCAAGACAGTTAAACGCCCAAATAATACTTGCATTACCTTCCTTACACCCCAAATCAGCCTTTCATAGGTAAATTTTGCTCCCACGCCGATGTTACGCATCCCATGCAACCTCTCGAACTTTTCACACAAACCCTAAATCCCATACAATCATTAATTTCCATGCAAAACTCTAACTCCACCATACAAACCCTAATACCACCATACAAGCATTATTACCACCACACAACCCATAACACCACCATACAAACCCTAATACCACCATAAGCCATTAATACCACCATACAATCATCAATACCACCATACACATCCTAATACCACCATGTAAATCCTAATACCACCATACCCACCATAATACCACCATGCAAACCCTAATTTCCCCATGCAACCTTAATTTATTCCCACTCTTTTGTTTATTTAATTCCACCTTCTCCTCATCGTCTCACAAATGGTGAACTCCTTAGGTCATCCACACCTATGTTAGCCGACGTACTTCCCTTTGGTTATTTTAACTGCTTATTTTTCTTTTTCAAGTCCCCACTTCACCACACTTCCTCACATAACCCAGCATGCATGTCGTAGGGTCATATCACATCACATCACATCATTCTTGTTCCACAACATATTAGTACACAAAGACGAGAACACGGGGACGTACCTCGGTTCCATGCTGCGCTACACAAATACACAGATAATACACAGGATTATAGCATACAAACGCACAAAGCATACAAGACAGGTAAATCATGCGATGCACCCAAGTGGCCTTAGTTACGTCCTTACGAAATACCCATAAGTAGAGGTAAGTAGAGAACTTACCTGGATCCAAAGCTAGCTAAGCGAAAAGAGAGGGAGAGTGATCCCTAGTTCGTGGGTCCACGAGAAAGCTTTCCTAGATCCGATAGAAATCGAAAACTAAATTAGAAACTATTCTATCAATCAATAATCCACATATTTTAATTAAATAAACACAAACGACACAAATGATCCTTCTTAGAAAACGTGTCCAAAAATTAAAACTCAAAAGCATAGCTCTATTAAAAATTAAGGTTAAAACTAAATCGAACGGATTAATACAATTATCCTTTGGGACATTTCAACTTAATTTGGAAATCCCGAGAAAGAATAATCGATCATAAGGTAATTTATCGAAAATAACTTACTTATTAGATTTTACAACTAAATAGGTAACCCAACCATTTACTTAGAACCAAATCCAAACCGATTAGGTTAAAACAGAATTTAAATGGTTTAAAACCCAAAGATAGAATTCAATTAGATAAAATACCCATAGCATAATCAATTTTATAAAATCATCCCCGAAAATTAGGGTTTTTAATACTTAAACCACAAATCAGCCAAATCACTTTGATTACCTCAAATTGATAGTTTTAAAACACAATTAAACTAATTTTAGATAAATATAGACAATCAAATTCAACAAATGATCTTCCGATAAATCAATTCCAGATGATCAATTTTCAAAATTAGGGTTTTAAAGCCCACGACATAAACTCATGTAATTCAAATCAATTAATCCTAATTAAAGGTATTTGAATACCATTAGGATCATTTCAACTACTTTTATAAATTTAATTTTAGAAAACAACTATACAAATAACCAATTTCATAATCTCACTTAAAAATCTAGGGTTTTAAGCCCAAAAATATGATTCGGTAAAATTCTACAAATTTAATCAAATTGAATGTTTAGAAATGCAATTAAACACATTTTATAACATATCAAATAATCAATTGCTCAAAACTAATAAAAGAAATACACAATTTAGCCCAATTAGGGTTTTTGAGCCCGGAATGCAAATCCGATTAATTCTTGCCAAAGCATATCAATTGACGGTTTGGAAATGTAATTAAACATATTCTAATGTAATTTGTATAGTCAATTGAATAAAATAACCCGGTTACACAATTCAATTTAAACCCGCGGGAGTTTTGACCTAAAAATCCAATTCCGATCAATTACGCATAATTTTCCCAAATCGACACATAAAATTAAATACATTTTAAACGATACTATAAAATCAATTGAGCGGAACGGCTCAATTATACGACCCAATTTCATTACACCCAAAATTTGACCTAGGAATCAAATTCCGATAAAACCTGCATAAATTTCTCAAATTGACGGTTCCAAAATGAAATTAGATACATTTTAAAACATATTGTATAATCAATTCATCCGAAATCACAAAAACAGACGGATCCGAAAAAATTCGGGCATGACCCGGCCAAAAATCTAATTTTTCCAAAATCTCAACATAACCATACAATTAACCTATCCAAATAAATCTTACAGCATATACATACATAAACAAACAATCAATTTAACTTTTTATAAGCTAATTCATACCCAATAAACCAAAACAAGGGTTAGGGTTTTCGGAAATTTATACCAAACGAAACTCAACAAATCAGCGCACGGGAAGGCCGGAGAAGCTTCATCGGGGCCCAGGGGTGGCTCGCCAGTCGTCACCCGAGCTCGCCGTGGCCGGACGGTGGCACGGCCGGTGCTGCTGCTGTACGCTGCTGTCGCTGGTGCTGATGCTGCGTCGGCTGCTGTCGCGCGGCTTCAGCAGCAGCTGCTGCGGTGGTTAGTGGCGGTCGGAGCTCGGTCGGAGCGGGGAGGAGCAAGGAGGGGCAGCTGGGAGAAGGGGTGGCTGGCTAGGGTTTGGGGCTGCGCAGAGGGCAGTAGGTCGGGAGCAGCAGGGAAAGAAAGAAAGGGAAGAAGAAGATGGAAAAAGAAAAAGGGAGAGGGGGCGGTCCGACAGGTGCGGGCTTCTCTTTTTTTTTTTTTTTTTTTTTACAAACACAAGTAAAAGTAAAATACTAATTATTTAAAATTTTTATCAAAAGATTTTATCTAAATTTTATTTAACAAACTTTATTTCAAAACAATCCGAAAGTTTAAAATTAATAAAAAGATGTACAAAGAATTTCAGAAATATTTTCGGGAGAATTTATCAACGAACGTAAATATTTATATCATTTACGAAATATATTAGAAGACCCCAAAGTAATATTTAAAAACATATAATAAAATATTTAAGTCAAATTCTAATGAATCAAGATTAATTTAAATAATTTCCGAAATCCATTTTCCGCAACCCAAAAGCATAAAATGAAATAAAATTAATTCCATAAAGAAATTCATAAATAAACTCTGAAAATCTCTTCAATTTAAAACTTTCCGAAAATATTAGAGATTACCGAAAACGAATAAATTTAAAGTCGGAAATATTTTCTACGGATAAAATTATTAAAATAAATTTAACTATTTAAATAGAAATTCTATAATTCAAATAATATATTTCGTTAACGAAATATAATTTCAAAACAAAGTCGTAATCACATAACGAAGATATAATCGAAAACAAATTTAAAATATTAAAACTAAAAATACGAGAAAGAACGGGAATATATATTTTTAACCGAAGATCGAAATCATAAGAATATAATAAAATCATTGTCGTGAACGAATTTGTCTAGAATGGTTCGCAACGACAATGATTAATTACATTCAATTATGAATTCAAAATCATCAATAAATCCGTAAATCGAAATGAAATTAGAATAATTAATTATTCACATCAAATTACGCTAATAAAATCATTAAACTTAATAAATCTGGATTTTAAAAATACGGGGTATTACAGGAAGTTTATTAGGAAACATGTTATAACTACTCACCATTAGTATTGAGATGATGTTTACCCACGGTAATAAAATGAAGCGATTAATAATAATAATAATAATAATAATAATAATAATAATTAACATCAATACGTGCACCACAAAATTACTTGTGGTTATTATTATTGTTTTTATCGATATGTGCGCCATAGAACTACTCATGTCTATCACCATGTGTGCTACGCGACTACTTTTGGCCATTGCCATGGACATCATTAGACATCTCGTGGGCATTGACATGTGTGCCACATGACTACTTGTGGGTACTAGCAAGTGTGTCACGGGACTACTCGTGACTATTATAACATATTTCATAAGACTATTTATAGCTATCGAGATATGGATCACCAATTATTTGTGGATAATTTCATCAATTGAAGCCACCAAATCATTTTTCCCATAGCTAACATTTTTTGTCATATGCTTATAGGCCACAAAATGTGATGTCTAAAATTTTCGTGGCAAAATATTATAGCTACGAAAATTTTACTTATTAGCCATGACTGTACTTATGGTCTATATGATGATTTGTTATAGTATGAGAGAAGTTTTATGGCGAGACAAACTCGCCTAATAACATTTTAAGAATGAGGGGTGCCAAGGGAGTTAGACTTACTGACACATATCAGTCACCTAATGGAGGAGAATTATATCATTTATTATTATATTAGAGGATGAGAATGTGGAAATAACAAAGAGTAAGAGGTAAATTAAGGTGAAAATATTATTTTGAGTATATTGGAGAAGGTGATGAAAAAAAAAATTACATCCTACTACTGGTAACAAGAAATATCTTGCTTTTCATCACTTGTAACACCCCCAAAATTCACTACTGAAAATTTTCATTTTATTAAAAGATTAGCAGAAGCAAAATAATAAATTGTGAATTTCGGGGATATTACAGCCACACTTAGTACCAGACCGGTTCACTCATAGCGTTCCAGTACCAAGTGCTAAGGCTAAAGAATGAAATATTAGTTGCTAGAAATTCAAATCATATTTAAAATCAGAGTAGCACAAGTAAAAAATTTTATAAGAATAGATTCCACCAATGGTGGTTACAAGAACAAAATTACATTTAAACCAGACATTTAAAGGAGAAAGGGAAAGACCCTAACGGTTCCAAATTATCCTTACGCTCTTTCCCGTTGCCCACTCGAGTAGCACATAAAAAAGACCTACAAAGGACACTGCCCATTGAATAAGCAGGGGCCCCACGAATGGAACCCTTCAATACTACGATACTGAGTAACCCTTTAAAGTCACACTTAAAGGCAGGCCCACAATGCAACACATAAAACGAAGCTACATACATATATAATAAGATGTGCATACATATAACATTCACATCAGATATCAATAGGTCATAAGGTACGATCGATACTTTCGGCCTTAAGCCACGTCATAGTGCAAAATCAATACTTTCGAGCATTAAGCCATTAGTCCATCATAATTCAATCAACTCTCATATTTTATATCCATGTGAGTGCGGGAACTCCACTATTATAGCTGTTGGATCGGTCACTTATAGGGTAGAACGCATCTAACTACTATTATATACCGGTGGATCTATCTCCAAGGCAAAACGCTCCTGGCCACTATTATACTGGTGGATCGATCTGGCCCTGACTCTCATGGTATGTCACTGTAATTACTTTGCATCTTCCCCATATCTTATCGTTATTATGTTTGGTTTATTGAGCTCGGGATCTCCTACTATTATAGCTGGTGGATCGGTCACTTATAGGGCAGAACACACCTAACCACTATTATATGTCGGTGGATCGGTCTCCAAGGCACCCCGGCACCTGGCCACTATTATGCTGGTGGATCAGTCTGGGTCTGGCTCAATAATCTTCCACTTTAAGTGATTAGTGTCTTATTCGTATCTTATTCAAAACTATTTCAACCTTGACATTCATGTTACCGACCTCTACTTATATCCTCCCGATAGGGCCCGTCTCATATCTTGAGACCTTTGCACCTCTTATCACACCCCGATATCCATTCCCCCTTATGTCTACTCATAACGAAAACCTAACTCCTAAGGGTGTGGGTCAAGACTAGGGCTGTGCAAAAAAACCGGGATCCGAAAAACCGATCCGGTATCCGAAAAAACCGATCCGAAATTTTGGATATCCGATCCGGTTTTTGAAAAGCGGAGCGGATATCCGATCCGGTCAAATATAAGTTTGACCGAAGCGGATATCCGATCCGATTTTTTAGTGGATAATCCGATCCGTAAAAAATATCCGGTTTTAAGAATACGTGAGTTATATTTAGGCATAATTTAATTTATAATCTGATTTTTTTCTTTCAATCTTCAAGTTTGGATCATTTTTTTACTATAGTACATGAGTCCAAATATAATTTACTAAACTAAAGTATAAAATAAACATCCATACTCTACAAATAGTCAAATAGGTCACGACTTACGCACACGCAAGCACCCAAACCAGGAAAAAAAAAACTCCTAAATTTTTTGAACCTCTTAACTTAGGTCGTTCCACAGTTCTAGAGTGGCATTGTTCACAAATCTTGATCGCTAATTTTTTTTGGATATGATTAATCATGTATTTTATCTTTTTGTATGCAAGCTAAATATTTAAACAAGTGTTTATGCTGAAAAATTTTTTTAGTTATAGATTATATATGTAAATTTAATAATCGAATATTTTTTTTTCAATAATCCGATATATCCGATATCCGACCGGATATCCGATCCGATATTTCGGATATCCGATGTTTCGGATATCCGGTGTTTCGGATACGGATTCGGATATGGGATATCGAATATCCGGTCGGATCGGATATCCGAAAAAAATATCCGATCGGATACGGATATCCGACATTGCACACCCCTAGTCAAGACCCATCACTTTACGACATTCAAATTCTCTCATTACCACTTTCTTGGGTTTTCCCTTGAAACCTTAATCAGACCTATGTAGCCCAACCTTTCTTTTATCGTCCAATACCTCATCTCATTTAGTTTCAACCCAAATCCCATCACTCTACTCACCAATCATACATGTGACCGTAAAACCCTAGTTGGCCGCTCAAACCCTAACACCTTTCTTACGTAAGGATTATCCCATGCAAACCTTAGAAACCGCCCATGCAAGAGTTACATCACTCATTCATTTTGATCATAATCTCCTTCTACTTCCCCCCATGTATCATGAAATATTAAGGTCAATATCGTGTCCCCTTAGTCAACTCACTTCCCATTTATTCTTTTTTATCCTTTCACCCCATATCATATTATTAAATACCCTAGCATGCATGTCTTAGAGGATCACATCAGATAACATCGTACGCATAATATATATAATCGTCATCCACATGCCGTAAGGAAGTCACACAAGCATACATCACTCGAAGTTGTACTACAAATGATTAATCATTAAGCATGAGGTACACAATACGGCATAACACATGGCACACGAGGCATATAATACACACATTGTTGTTCTTAGCCACATCCCTATTCGGTTTGGGTTACCAAGTCATCTCCTACGCTTTTTAGATCACCGTTCACCTTTCATAATTGTTACCCTTGACATATTTCCCATTTTGGTTGGTTAGATTACCAAATTGCCCTTCTCCTTTGTTATAATTACTAAATTGCCCTTGAGTTGGATAAATTACCAAATTACCCTCCTTCATTATCATGATTACCATTTTGCCCCTATCAATTATTATAATTTCCATTTTATCCTTTTCAATTATTATAAATACCATTTTACCCTTCTCCACTATTCTAATTATTAATTTACCCTTCTCCATATTTATAATTATTAATTTACCCTTCTCAATTATTTATAATTATTAATTTACCTTTCTCCATATTTATAATTATTAATTTATCCCTTTTTCATATTTATAATTATTAATTTACCCTTCTCCATATTTATAATTATTAATTTACCCTTTTCCATATTTATAATGATTAATTTACCCTTCTCCATAATTATAATTACCAATTTACACTTCTCCATAATTATAATTACTAATTTACACTTCTCCATAATTATAATTACCAATTCACCTTTCTCCATTTTTTACAGTTACTATATTGCCCTTCTCCATTATTAAAATTACCATAATGCCCTTTTATTGGTTAATTTACCAAATTACCCGTATCTATTATCATAATTATCCAATTGCCCTCCTATAATCATAATTTAATTACCAATTTATCCTTCGTTGTTATCATAATTACCAAGATACCCCTTACTTCTAAGTTTGCCATAAATGTCCTTTTAATTTATAAAATTACCCTTCTATCCCTTACTTCTAAATTACCATAATATCCTTTTATTTACAAAATTACCACAATACCCTTTTTCCTATAAAATTACCATAATACCCCTTTTACTTTACAAATTACTATTTTACCCTTTTATATCCATAATTACCATTTTTATCCTTTCTTACAAAATTACCATTTTGCCCTTCTTTTCCAAAATTACCATATTACCTTTTACTCCCAAAATTACCATAATACCCCTTTACTTATAAAATTAACATTTTGCCATTTTCTTATAAAATTACCATATTACCCTTTTGCCTCCTAAATTACCACTTTACCCCCTTTATTACACCACTTTTATTAAATTAACATTACCACATGGAATAATAATATTAATACTCCATTAACCATATCCAACTCCACCAACTATTATATTTAATATAATAATTATTAGCACCCACACATATTAGGCCACATTCTTGCTCAAAAATATTACTAAAATGCCCCTAGGGCTTACAATAATATTTTTCATGCATAAATGGTCACAATAACACAAGATAACATGGATAAGTACTTGACACTTTCATTATTAGTCAAACTCTTTCCTTAAGCAACATTTCCACACATGGAATATAAACTAGCATACTTTATATTTTATCAATCAATACAAACAAATATATATATTAAACCACAAATATCAAGCATAATAACATATTAAAAATCCTAATGTGCTAACATACGTTTATCCATGCATTTAAGTGGGGTTTAATGATTACCTTAATTCCTGTAAAAATTGAATATTACCGGTATCCCGATTAAAGATTCAAGCTTTAAATAGTGAAATCAACATCTAAAAATAATATCAATATTTATTATATTAGAAATAAGAAAATCAAAACATAATACTTTATAAATTTTCCTTAAGGAAATACTTAATTTAAATATTAACATACCTTAAAAATTTTAATAAAAATGGCCAATAAATGCAAAAACTCATGCTGCATATGCAGCATGAGCTGCATGTAAAAATAAGAGTGGAAGGGTCAAAGGTTGCATGAAAAAAAGGGTGGAAGGGTATTTTCGGGTTGGGGTCTTTAGGCTAGAGAAGAGGGCAGGTGGGGGAGGATTTAGGGCAAGGGAATGGTACAGGAGTGAAGAGGGGGTGTAGGTGGTTGTCGAGGATGGGTTCACGGCGGCCAAGGGTGGTAGAGGCGGCAGCAGCGAGGCCACGAAGGTGGCTGCCGAGGTGGGTCGAGGTGGAGGGGCTAAGATGGAAGGAAAAGAGAAGGGAAAAATGAAGGGATTCGCGGACTTATTTTGGCCAAACAATGTATGGGGGCTGTAGAGGAGGTTGCAGGGAGTGGAATGGTGGGTTGGGTGGCGGTAGAGGCGGCCAGACGGCGGCGAACAATGGAGTTATAGGTGGGCTGCCGAGAAAGGGGAAAATGGAGAGAAAAATAGGTGGGAAGGAAGAAGGGCTGCGAAATGGCTTGAGAGGGATATTGTGGTGTTGCAAGGCTGAGGTGGAGGGTGGTAGGGAGCGGTGCAGGGGGTTGGTGAGGCAGCAGGAGTGACAGAGGGCGGTGGCGATGCAAAAACAGGGGGAAAATGGAAGGAGAAGAGAGGAGAGAAGAGGGAGGTCGGGCAAGGTTTTGAGCTCAAGAATTGGGGCAGAAAAAGGGCTGAAGAGGAGAAGAAAAAGAATAGGGAGGGTAGGAGGGTAGGTGGTTGGTCGGTGGCAGGGTTTAGGGTGGCAGGGTATCGTAGGGTGGTAGGGAGAGGGTGATGGAGAGGGGGAAAGGGGAGCCATGCGGGATGGGGTGCATGGCTTCCCATTTCCAAAACGGTGAAAAAAGATAGGAGAGAGAGAGAGAGGGAGGGAGGGAGTTGTAGGTGGTGGCAGTGGTTGCAGGAGGTGGCAGTGGGAGGCGTTCGGGGCAGCAGACCTGATGATGAAGACTAGTCGGGGCTGCTGGGTTGAGGCAGGTGGAGAAGAAGAAGAAAGAAGGGGAGAGGGGGAAGCAGGCTGGTGTAGGGAAAAAAGGAAGTTGGGTCGGCCCGGTAGGAGGAGAAAAGAAAAGAAGAGGAGGGCTGGGCTGGGCTATGCCTGTGCGTGTGGGGGGGGAGAATGGGCTAGCGGCCGAGGCGTGCAAGGAGGGGAGGGCTGGCCTGGTGCGATGGCCCGAAGGAAAAAAGAGAAAAGAAAAGAAAGAAGAAAAAGGAGAAGGAAAAGAAAAATGAAACAAAAGAAAATGGGAAAATAGGGGAAAATAATTTAATTTAATTTAGAAAATAATAAATATAATATTTTTGATAAATTATCGTATTTAATAATTTAATTCGATATAATTTAATATATTGGTCCAAAAAGGCCAATTTTAGTAAAATATTAGTTTGGAAAATTATTTAAATAAAAATAATATGATAAAATAACAAAATATTTATTTTTAATTTATTAAATACTCCTATCCACATTTATATAATCAAAATCCATAAAATAATTAAACTAAATAATTTTAAAAGCTAATTTATTTCCAATAAAACTATTTATTAAATTATAGGTTTTCTAAAATTTTGGGGGATTACAGGGGTGGTAGTGTAACACACCAAAATTTAATTTTTTCTTTAAGTGTTTAATCTTTTATTTGAAACTTAATCCTAATTAAACCCTAGCTTAATTCTCTTTTAACCCTTAAACTATAACCTTATATAATCTTTTATTCAATAGTTTATCCTATTTTTTTCTTCTTTTTCAAATTTCTTTACCCCTCCCTTAACCTTTTTTTTTTCATTAACCGAAAACCCCAAGTGATGAACCTAGCCTAACCAAACTAACCCAAAACCAACACTTCACCCCAACCATTCTCCCTTCTCATGAAACACTTCCTAACTCTCACTCCTACTTAAATTTTCATTTTCTATGCACCAAATCCCTTTCCTTCTCTTTTCTCTACAAACCCTAAACTTCTTGCCATCCATGTTCCCTTGCTAAATCATGCAATCTTCCCTACAACTCTCCCTCTTCGATCATTCACCTGACACAACCACTCTTCCTTTCCCTTCCATTTCCTTTAGACCAATCACCTAGCCAAATACCCCTCCATCTATTTTTAATCTTCTTTGTTTCGCAACTCTACCACCTTATTGCCTAACTTCATTGTGTGAATGTCTTAGCATATCAACCGACACCTCCTTTTCTTTCTCAAGTTTTCCCAGCCATTTACACATCATTGCAACCTAACAACCCCTCTCATTACCTCTGAGCCATCATTTTAGCCACCTTTCCTCACGTAGTTTTGCACCTCCGGTGCAAAACATCCACGCTTCCCCAATCCTCTTACACATAAGTCTTGCACACCCCATCTCTGTGCAACATGCAGCACGGCCATTACTTCCAACTTGTAACATGAACCTTTGATGTTTGGCTACCTTCCTTGTGTGTGAAGATCACATTGAGATTAGGTTTCATAATGAGTTGCTCATGTTCTGGCCTTCTAAGCTTGTGTCTATTTTGCCCCCATCAACTTAGGTTTTGGTTGGGTATTTATCTTTGGGTAGCTTTTTTGGTACTTATTTTCATTTTTTTAGTTTCTCATATATTTTTTAAGGTTGTTTTAAGGTGAAAAAGGAGGATTAATGGATGGCAGAGTTTAATTTAAGTTGTGGTAGTTTTTTTTTCTTGGGGTTGAAGTAACCCATATACTTTACTAAAATGTAAAAATTACATGATAACATATTAAAGTTCTGATATGCCAAGTTGTAATTATTGTCCTAAGCATGCATTGAGATGTTGTATTTATTTTCCTAATATGTTAGCATGAAATTTTATATAATAAACCTAATTGATTTTTCATAATATTAAATTTACAAAAGAATGTTAAAATATGTTTGATGTTGTTGGTTAATTACACATAATGGGTTGAGCATATTTAGGCATACTTTCACATGATAATTATTATTTGTATACCTAGGTTTATAATTATCTTTTAAGTGTATTATTCTTATATTATGCTAAAATGTATGCCTAACATGCATTATATAATGTTTATTATGAAAGCATGGGATTTAAAATGAGCTTGATACGTGAGTCTGGGTTTTATATGATTATACATGTGTTGGTAAAAAATAGTCATTTTCCATATCTTTTAATTTACCTACATGATCAAGCATTTTAAATTATCATAGTTTAGCATTTTATGACAAATCATTAATGAAACTAAAATTAAAAATGGATAATATCAAGTTAATATGGATTTAAATGGTATTTTGATCATTCTTCACTTAATACATAATGACTTTGGTAGATTGATTAGGTTGAACTTAGTATTAACTTTGACTTTAGGTTGATCGTTGACTTTAGTATTAACTTTGACTTTGGGTCGACCATTGACATTAAGGTTAACTTGAATAATTTGAAACAATTTAAAGTGGTTAAGTATGGAAATAGAGTTTTTTGTGTGTTATGTAACTTTTTGATTACCTTATTAAAATAATAGTAATTAAAGTGAAAGATCTCAATATCAAAAATTGTGGCCCTTTTAGGCAGCTACCTAAAAGATGTGATTTAGCCTAAGTTGTAGTTTAGATTTATTTAGTGTGCCTTAGTACCTTGATCATTCTCTATATCTTAGTCCACTTAGCTCTTCAGAATTCCTAAAGGGTATACATATTTATGGATTAGGTGTCCTTGTGAGTAAGGTATTGTGCTTCCATCTTGTGCTAGTGCAATTAGAATGCCTTAGTTTCCTAGATTAATAGTCAATAGGACACTATGTTGCCTTTATGCATTGGTATGATCAGAGTGCCTTAGTGTCTTTAAGTTGATATTATCTCCCTTAAGCAAATATAATAGAAGTAAATATTAATTGGTTATTGACGGGTCTTAATTGTTGGTATGTTAGTTACCTTTATGCATTACCTTAGATTATATTGATTAATATTTAATCTTAAATCTTAATAGAGCTATGCTCACAAGTCCTAGGTTTTGAATATATTTTTCAAGAAAGATTGTTTATGTCCCCTTCTATTGATTTAATTATAATAATTGAATTATTGATCGATAAGTTAGTCTCTAATTAACCTATTTTTCTGATTTCTATCGGCGATCTAGGAAAACATTTCTGTGGATTATCGAGCTCTCGATAGCACTCTCTCTTCCTCAATTTGCGTAGCTAGCTTCAGATTTAGGTAAGTCATTACTTACCTTTACTTATGGGGCAATCTGGATGTATTTCTACT
This sequence comes from Tamarix austromongolica, assembly GCA_039764185.1. Classification (NCBI taxonomy): domain Eukaryota; kingdom Viridiplantae; phylum Streptophyta; class Magnoliopsida; order Caryophyllales; family Tamaricaceae; genus Tamarix; species Tamarix austromongolica. Next base: position 89,749,751 of record CM077819.1, on the reverse strand, counting down.
TGAATTATAAGGTGATGAGTATGCTTATTAATTACTTAATTAAGTCAAGCATATGTTGTATTATTGTGTGGTGATTGTATGTTTTTATGAGTTATAGTTTTAATGTGGAACCGTGTTAGTATGACTCTTGAATATTTTATGCGTGTATGTGAAGGGTTGAGTATGGATTGAATTTATATGATACCTTATGTTGTATTTTTATATAATAGAATTATTCGGCTCTAACGCCATTCGAAATTATTCGGCCTTAGTGCCACATGAATTGGATCAATTTTAATACCCTTCGAATCAATCGCCTTTAATGCCACTTGGATTGGTTCGGCTTTAATGCCACTTGGATTGGTTCGGCTTTAATGTTGCTTGAAATTAATCAGCTTTAATACCGCTTGAAATTTATCGGCTTTAATGCCACTTAGCTTTAATGCATCTTGAAATTGATATAATAATGGAAATTTATTGTGTTGATGGAAGTGAACTAAGTGTTGTTATGTGGGCTTGATTTATGATTAATTAAATCGTTGAATAAAGTATTAAACACTTAAAGTGAAAGATCTTGAGTTAAGACTAGTATCACTTGGGGTAGCTATCCGAGTTAGGTTTACTATTCACCTGGTACCATTTTAGTATTTTTCTATTCTGTGATCCCATGTGCCTTAAGAGGTCCAGAGAGGCCTTCTTCTACTCTATAAGTGTCTCAATATATTTCGGCCCTATAGGAGGTATGCCTACTTAAGTGATTAAGTATCTTATTTATTGGTGATCTAGTTATGTTTCTAGAGGGGCTAGCTAGGGATAGCACCGTTTGAGTACTATATTAGTTGTTACGATATCTTTGAGTCTCCGTCCTCAAAATAATATAATTAAATAGTTGTGATCACGATAAAAAAACATAATAATAAATTATTCTTATTCACTCATATACTTTATATTTCTATTTCCTATGCATGTCTCTTGGTTTTATCCTTTACAATAGTGTTGCCATATGATGCATGTCCATATTCTATTATCACATGATTTATTATTAAAATCTCATGTGGGTCTTGTGTGCAGAATGATACCTTTTATGGTAGTGTGTGTTACTTAGCATGCGCTCATGATTTTCTTATACACTTGTATCCCCTGTATAGTCATGTCTAGTCATGTATTCATGAGCATGAATTTGTGATCCCATGTTTTATTGTATATATCACATGTATAATCGAGCATAAGGTATTATATGAGTAGAATGGTCTATGTATCGTATGTATAATCGAGCATGAGTTATTATATGAGTAGAATTGTATATATATTGTATGTATAATCGAGCATGAGTTATTATAGGAGTAGAATAGTGTATGTATCACATGTATACTTAAGCATGAGTATTGTAAGCTAAAGATTGTCATATCTTATGTGTATCATGTTTCCTTTCATGAGTTAGGTAGTCTTGATTTACTCAGTACTGGATCCATACTAATACTACCCTAGTTAAATGAGACCTACGACGATCCATTGATGGTGGAGAGCAGGCCTCTTATGTGAGCTTGAGTTTGGATGCTACTATTAGGTTGAAGGCTTGGTTTAAGAGAGTAGGCAATCCAAAGTTTATCCCTCAGGATTTGTTTTTATATGTATCTATTTTTGGAAGTTTCAAGTATTGTATTAAATTTTCAAGGGTATCGTAATTGAGTTTTAATTCCCATTACTTTAATAAGCTTTTAAATATTTAGGACTATTTCACAGGTTTTGGATGATTTATCCAGCAATGATTTTATTCAGTGAAATTGTTCACTTACCATCTACCTGTAGGTATATCCTTGTGGGAGATTATCCTCAAGGTATAGATGTTGGTTGAATTTTGTTAGATAGGTTTTAGCCTTACATCTAGCATGGGATAGATGGTGGATATTTACCTTGTGTTAGGTGTAGCGGTAACATTCCTCAAATCCTATTTTAGCTTCCGTATTATTCTTTTAAATGAAAATTTTCAGACCTTTTGGTTTTAAAATTTTGATTTTATGGTTTTGAATTTCATTGATCTATAATTCTTTTTAAGTATTCAACTTGACTTTTTCTAAAAGGGATAAGTGATTTTTGAATTTGGATTAGCTTGTGAGGATAGTGTGATTGGGTAGTGTAAGTGGATTTATGATTTGATGTTATAATTATGTCTTCGTATATGGCCACTTGTTATTTTACATGCTTTACCTATGTTAACTCTTTATTTTATGTGTTGTGATTATTATAGTTTCGTAGTTAGTTTGCTTTTAAGGGGGTAGTAACCCCACTAGGTTAACCCTAGTATTTCGGGTTTGATGGATTGATAACCTTAAGGTATACATTACTAGATGTAGCATGGTGTGATATAAATTATAATATTTTTTTTAGTAGTTTTTAATTTTTGGAATTTTAAGAAACTTAAGTTTGTAATCTTGATGGCGATGTTTAAATAGATGTGTTATTTTCGATTGGAAGAAATTTAGAATTGTGATAATGATAATGTTGAGGTTTAGGTAGAAGAAGGAAGGGTAAATAAAAGAGAAAAATATACTAATAATTTACTAGCAAGTGGCAACAAATTGACACATGATACGTGCTTTATTTTTAAATTTTCATCACCCCCTCAATCATCATTAATTGCACCTTTCTGGCGCACGTCATGCTCCTGTGTGCGCTGCTACAACTTGGGTTAAATCCATCTCGGTGGTAAGGTTGGTTTCTGCTTGCGTAGATTTGTAATATACTGCATAGAGTACGAGGTGGAAAGCCCCAAATAAAGCCCCAAGAGCACTAGGTGTCTGCAAATGGAAGTTATTTCCATGCACATAAGTTACCAACATATATATATATATATATATATATATAAGATAGCAAATTAAAGACTATATGCACACACAAACTTACGAAGACATATATATCGAATGGGTTGATACAATATAAACCTAGAACCAAAGTAGTAAAGATGGCGGAAATAATGATCTCGAGGAGTATAACTAAGATGACTTTGAGCCTCTTATTCGTTTCGTCGGAAGAGATCGCAAAGAGCAACAGATACATGAACTCAACAGATCGTAGTAGTCTATTGACATCTTCTTATACCCTTATTAAGACATAAACGACTCAAACTTCATGTACCACTATTTCGATGCCTAATTTAGCCTATACAAGCCTGTTGCATGTGATATCCTCCCTGGCTTTCAACTTAAAACTTTCTACTTATTTCATGTAAATATCCTCCTTAAGGTCACCATGAAGGAAAGTTTTTTTATTGTCAAGTTGCTCCAACTCTAAATCTTGAATGGAAGCCAACACTAGAATCACACGAATAGATTTCATCGTTACCACTAGAGAGAAATTTTAATCATAGTCAACCCATTGCATTTGGTGAAACCCCTTGATCATCAACTTTGCCTTATGCCAAAAATTGCTCTTACCCTCCTTATGCTTGATCTTGAAGACCCATCCTTTATTCAAGACTTTTCTCCCACTTGGCCTCTCCATAAGTCTGTAGGTGTTGTTCCTTTAAAGGGAGCTCATTTCTTCCTTCAATAGTGTCACCCATTTCTCTTTGTAAGCATCTTCAAAGGCCTTACCATAGCATAGAGTCTCTCCACCTTTTGAAATTAACACATAGTTCATTATAGGGTGCTCGCTCATTAATATCTATCTTCTAGTGGATCTTTGTACTTCTTGTATGTCTCTAGGGCCGACGGGTCCTTAGCGTTGATTTTGCTCCGGCTCTAGATGTTCATTCACCGCTCCCTCATCTTGTCCCTCAAACATTTCTTATTTTGAGTCAAAATGTGTCTTAGTTACTCCTCTTGGATCATCCCTTCCCATCGAGCCTTCTATTTTTGATTTATCACTAGATTCCACAAGAACATCAATGTAGGCCTCCATTCTCCCATCCTTAGTGAATTCTTTGATGTTCTAGTCCTGAAAGAATATAGCATCCCTACTTTGTATGACATTCTTGGCTATCAGATTGTACAACTTATAGCCAAACTTTTCTTCACCAGATTTAATGAACACACACTAAAGAGAATTTTTGTCCAATTTTATCCTCTTATCCCTTGGTATGTGCACAAACACCCAATAGCTAAACACACTTAGGTGGTTATAACTTACATCCCTATCAAGCCAAATTCCCTCGACCAAATTACCACGTAGAGAATTTGATGGAGATAAGTTGATAAAGGGGCATGTCGTTTGTAAAGCTTCCACCCAAAATAATATTAGAAGCTTTACATGTGAGAGTATATACTTTACCCTCTACAACATTGTATGATTCATCTATTCCTTCACTCCTTTGTGTTGAGAGTTTTTAGGAACAATCTACTTATGTTAGATTCCATGAGCCTTATAGTATTTATCAAATGGACCAAGGAATTCACCTCCATTGTCTGTATGAATACACTTCAACTTCCTCCTACTCTCATTCTTTACTTTAGCATGAAAGACGTTTAAGTTAATCAAAATTTAATCCTAGGTCATCATGGAATATGCCCAACCTTCTTTGATAGGTCATTGATGAATTTCACAAAATATGACAATCCACCCAATTACTTCACCTTTAGTAGGCCACAAACATCTAAAAATACTCAACCAAGTTTCCTCGTTCCTCATTTGGTGACACTCTTAACAAAGTGACCTTAGTCTTGTTCACTTAATACACAGTGATTGGATCAGCTAGCCTTAACCTCTCAAACCTCTAGCATGATACCTTGATTGGTGATAAGCTTTACACCCTTCTCACTCATATGGACGTGCCTGTGATACCATACATCATAAGAGTCTTCCATAAAGTTCACCTCAACGGTCAAACTCACATTTCCCTGAGTTCGATATGGTGAGAAAATTTTAAACATGTCTGAATTATATTCACTAAATGCTTCATAATCTTGCAACCTTAAGTGCATCTACTCATATCAGACACGAGGGAGGTTAGATGTTTTTAAGTGATCAAATTGATATTTAAGGCTCTTCTATAGTTTTTGTGCACTTTTAGCAATTAGATGTTATTTTTTAAGGTTCTCATGTAGATGATGGAGTAACAAAGACTTCATCTTTGTGTAGTATTATTCAACATGTTGGAGCCTTCTTTCACAGTTTCACCTCGACCAAGACTAGTTAGGTGGAGCTTAACATCTAAAGCTCGAGATAAATAATTCTTTCTAGTCATGTCTAGTGAAGTGAATTTTAACTTTATAAGGTTGGCCATTTCCCTCTTCTTCTTTTTTCAACTACAAAATAAAATGCAAAATATAAATAATGAGAAATACAAATTACAAAGGAAATAAATTATTGAAAAATAAATTACAAAATAAATATACTTATAAATAAAATAGTTAGTATGGAGGTTCATGCCTCTACTGACATTTGTGAAATTACCTAGCTGTACTTTAGTTACATGAGAAAAAATTTAGCCACATCTAGTGACCCTTCATTAGTGTCTTGTAATAGAGATTTGTGCATATTGGATCATATATATAACCAGTTATATGATTATCTGATCAACTTTTGATAATAGAGATATGTATACGGTGATGGATGATGGAATTGTCGATCCATCTCGTTCATTTATGAAGGAGATGATAGGCGATAAGATTAGTAATTTATCAACCTTTTTTTTGTTACATCAATATATTATGATATAATATAATATAGTAGAGAAAACAAATATGATGAGTAAGTTCTAAATTTGCGAAGTAGAAAGAAGCCAAAAACCAATCCAAATATGCCAAATAACCAAATATTGTTGTTGATAATCATGCATTTGATGTGTTAGATACTCGTAAGTCATCCAACATATATAGCACAAAACCAGGAAGTACGTACCAAAAGCATATATCCAACATATGCATTTGATGCGCTAAATACCAATCACAAAGTATCCAATTTAGTTAAGGAGAGATTGTCGCATGACGATAGTAACATCAACACACAACGAGGCATATTAAAAAAAAAAATACTGACGTAAACCAAAGATTCCGAGAAAAGCAAAAGGAGGGAATGGAAACCGAGGGAAGAAAAATCCGGCAGGCAGTATCCATGGGACCGTTGTTATATGGGTTAATGGGACCAAGATACGTCAGTAATTACTCGGCAACAATGATAGTATCAGGATAACTAAAGAAATTAAAATATATTTATGGTTAAAATATTTTCTTATTTAAATAATCTCACTGATAACGTATAATATAATATTAATATTCTACATCTTTTTTATTTTATAATTTATCTATATTTAATATAATAAAAGAAATAAGTAAAAGATGAGGAGTTATAAAAAAATTATAGTAGTATATTATTATACTATTATGACGAACATTCCATTTTCAGTCCGACAATTAACCCCATTGTCCCCCTAGCTTCCCCCATTTTGCACCGTTCTTTTTTTACTTTTGGCACAATTATATATATATATATATATATATATATATATATATATATAGTGGCGGAGCTAGGATAAAAATTTCATGGTGTCCTCATGTAAAATAATACTCTTAACTCTTAAGTAATATCAATATATTGTGCTCAAATATAAAATTTTATATAATTTTACAATACTATTCGTCGAGTTTTCATATTTTGAAATCGATCTACAATAACACCATTACTAATAGAATTAAATACATCTTTCTCTATAAATGTTACTAAACAATCTTGAAGCCATTGATCACACATTTTATTCGTTGATGCAGTCTTGATGAAATTCATTGCAGAAAATACTAGTTCAACGCTTGTAGTTGCTACCGGTAAAATTAAGGCCAATTTTACAAGCCTATAAACGAAAGGATATGTCTTATGCTTCTTGGTTTGCACGAATTTTCTTGAAAGATCAACAAGCCCTTTCAAGCAATGAAACTTGCTATCTGATCGAACATTTCTAATATAATTCTCCAGTTGATTGTCTAACACCACAACATCAACATTCACTACAAAAAACTAGGATTTTAATGACCAACAATTTTGGTCATTAATTGCCAAATTTTGGTCGCTAATGGCATTAACGACCAAACAAATTGTTGGTCATTAGTGGTCGTTATTACTCCCTCGCTAAAGGCTTTAACGACCAATAGAAATTTTTTAGTCGCTAAAGCAATAGCGACAACATATAACGTTGGTCACTATAAGCAGTAGCGATAACGAATAATATTGGTCGTTATAAGCAATAGCGACGGCGTATAACGTTGATCATTATAAGCAATAGTGACAACGAATAATGTTGGTCGTTAAAAGCAATAGCGGTGAACAAAATATACCGTCGTAAATAATATTAGTGACTAATTTCATACCAATAACGACCAATTTTTCCTTCGCTACTAAAATCCTATACCTGTATGCATATATATCCCTTTTAACGTATGGATATAGTTTTCTAAATACTTGTGTACAAACATTCAACTAAATATTCATACAAATAATTTGTATCAAATATCTAGTACAACAAAATATTTGATTAATTATAGATATATTACAAAAGAGTTATAGGATACCATTGCATTACAAAAATATCATGATAAGAAGCTACCTAAAAATTAATCGTTCTATTTACCGAACCTAATAGACTTAGTGAGCTTGTCAAAATGAGTTGAATCTGCAACAATAGAAATATAAAAACAATAATTAATATAAGTATCAAATAAATAATGACATATCATATCAAAATAAAATAAAAACACCATGCCAAACAATAAAGGTGAGCCCTTTTGCTTGCATTTTTCATTGGTATAATGGTTATCTATCACTTTATATGATGTTGATATGATGACATGTTTATATATCTTCATGGTTGCAAGTGTTATAAGAAAACTTATGACTATGAAACTCTTCAAAGCCAAAAAAGGTGTTATCTTTTAACAAAGTTAATCAATCTTACATTACAAGACTTGAAGTAATCCATCTACATGTATATTAATGAATTAATTATTTTATTTTATTTTGTCCAATTGATTAAAAGGTTTAGATCGATATCCTACATTCACAAAATTATATTTTCTATTACACATACTAGAATATGGGTTCTTCTATCTAAGGTTGATAAGATCGAACTAGATGGTATAAAGGTAATCCTACACCAATTCCATCAGTTTCTTCATCAATCAAAATGCAGCCACCCCTAATGAATATACCCACTCATTCAAAATCAGCTGTAAAAAACTTAATAATACCATTTTTGCTAAAATTCAAGCATTTTCAATGCTGGAAAGTGCAAGGAAATATAAGAAAGAAAGTAATCAATGGAAAAAGAAGGAAACTGAAGTCCACCACACAAGCATGTGTGCATCATGAAGAATGCATAGATCAGGCTTGCCTCATAAGTAGTCGGTTGAACATATTAAAGAGGAAAAGGAAACACTACAAAACACTTTTATTTAGCACGAAGGAAGGATGATGTCCACAGCCTCATTATCACAGTATTTGTACTAAAGTGTGGCATATTATACATTGTGGTAACCATAATCTACAATCTTCCAATCTGACATATGTATTTGTCCTCTATGATGTTCGTTTCATTTATCAATGAAATTTAAGCCCTTACAAAGTTAAAAATAAAAGGAGAAAGAAAGAAAAGGAAATAATTCCTCAACTTGTTTCCAGCATTGTATTTTATAGAGATGTCGAACTTATCATGTCATGAGTTAAAACCATATCCTTCATTGTACAATCAAAAAGCAAAGAACAGTACCTTGACATGAAGCATAACAGTCGATTAAACATTGCATGTTCTCTAAACTCATGCATAAAGCCTGGATTTTAAAAATTGACCATGAACAAACAGTACAAGTGAAGTTCCAGAAAATGTTAAAAAGGCCATGATGAAAAGTTAGAAACTAGTAAGCAAAGAATCCTTACCAAGAGCATTTTGATCAAGGGAACCAAGGCGAAAGCAAGTGACTGATCCATCATCTCTCCCAACAACAAAACAGCTGGTTGTAGCAGCAACCACATTGATAGCCCCACATTTAGGAGAATGCGGAATCTCAAAGTGCATCAGCTCATTTGATGCAAAAGACGAGTACAAAGAATATGGAGAAATATTTTTTAAGTTGGAAAAGATAGGCAACACTAGAAACAGATATTTTATAAAGCATATATGGGTAACCTAAACTGCAATGAATCTATAAATGAATCAAATGATCAGATGAGCTCACACAACCTAATATCTCATTGAAATATAGTAATTATACTTGGAGGCTGGGAAACAAAAAATTATCAGAATATTCATTTGAGAATTAAGCAGTAGAACCTCATCTATGCATATATAGACAAATGGAGAAAGTGTCTCTGGGAAGATGATGCACAATCCCATAGTCAGGAACTCTTTACTTGCAGAAAGCTCCAATATATCATGAGCAAAAGAGGAACCCTTTCTGATTTTCCTGTAGCACATAAGAAGCATCAACAAGAAATACAAACCCAAAATAGACTCACCAAAAAGAAGGGGTAATGGATAGTTGAACTTCAATCTTGGGTAAAAATATATAAAACTTTGAGCAGCACTTTCCTCACTAGCTTTCTTGGCTTATAGCAAGTTGAAAAAGAGATGGAATAATCCTTAATAAGGGACAGGTAAAAGGTGATAGCTAATAGACAGAAGCACAAGGCATACCAGGGAGAAAGTAGTACCAAATGAGATACAAAGCAGGATCCCCAATACAATGGAGAGAAAGAACATAGATAAATGAGCAAGTAGTCAAGGAAATTAAAAGTCAACAAGCCTAGGCTATCATCACTATCCCAATCAAGAGCTTCAACAAAAAATTTACAACTTGAAAAACATCACTAACTACTCCTCCAAATAAGCCAAAGTGAGTACAACTCCACAAACACATCTGTATAGTAAGGCACTTAGTAAGATATAACCTCTATATACACTTAAAAACATTTCATATTTGAAGAGGACATATCTATCTCTAGACCTTAATAATTGTATTTATCATGATCTCATATATATACGTACTATAAGACACATAAGCATAAAATATCCATAGATCACAATAAAAGATTTATGAATTCCCTTTAAAGTAGTAAAATCCCTAATACACCCCTAAGAATTTAGTTAATTTGTACTGATTCCTCCATATATCATCCTCATCATATGTATACCCAAATACTTAGACCTTAAATAATTGTTACCAACACTATTTTAAGATGACATTAAAGTCATTATCAAAAGTAGGTTCTAGCTTACACTAACTTATCAAATTATAACTTTGTTTCTACTGACACAAAATATATTATCCATATAATGACAATTTTTTAAGCTTACAACAAACTCAGTCACATATTATCTATACTAAACATTACATCCATGTCACTATAGTGTTTTAAGTTAATGCAAAACATATTATGTGGACCAACCAAAATAATACCACCACATTACGTTGTACACACCCACAACTCATATTCTTATGCCATGACAATCAAGATAATATTTATTGTATACTCAATTGATTAAAACAATAAAGAAAAGATCCAATTTAACATAATTAGGGTTTTTTAGCCCAGACAACAATCCGCTCAAATCTTGCTAAATATTTAAATTGACGGATCGACAATGAAATTAAACATAATCTAATGCAAATTATATAAACAATTGAATAAAATAACTCAATTACACAATTTAATTTAAATCCGCAAGAATTTTGACCTAAGAATCCAATTTGAATAATTTTGCACAAAATTTTCAAATTGATAGTTCTAACATGAAATTAAATACATTTTAAAGTATATTGTAAATTAAATTTATCTAAATAGCTTAATCAGATAAAACCGATAAATCCGGATATAACCGGGTCACAAATCCAATTTTTACAAATCAACTATAACCAATACAATTAACCATTCTAAATCACTCATACAGCACATCTATATATAATTAAATAACTAATTTATCTCATCATAAGTTAATTCATTCAAAATTAATCAAAACAGAAGTTATCTGCTAATGTCAATCAGGGCCAAATACCTATATAACTAACTCTCGTCCAGCTTTCGTATCAGGAAACAATTTTGCCATCCAAATATCACAAAAAAATGAGGCTAGGAACAATGTTCTCCCTTACCATCTCAAAATCAACATTGCTCGTCTTCCTATTCTCATTTCTCCCCAACATCACTGCACAACCTGTGTTAATCAGCACATTCTGCAGCGAAACCGCTGGTAACTTCACCGCCAGCAGCGCCTACCAAACTAGCCTCGCCATGGTCCTTACCGACATGGCCACCCAGGCCTCAGCTTCCACTTTTTACAACACCTCATCAGGCACTGACCCCGACAGCGTCTTCGGCCTTTACTACTGTAGGTTCCCCTTCAAAAGTGTATGCCAAGTATGCATCCAGACTGCAGCTTTGAAGCTCCAAGAAGCTTGTCCAACAGTAAAACAAGCTACTACTTATTACAATGATGCCGAGTGGTGGTGGAGGCTGAAGGGTAGTGGCGCGCTGTTGCTGTCTTCATGCGTTGCCGGCGACTGCTGCTGCTGCGCTGGAGGATGATGACAACGAGAGGAGGGATGGTGGTGTGCTCGAGCAGCGGTGGCTGGTGTGGTGGTGCGGCCTGGGTCGAAGATGCAGAGCAGGAAGAGGCAGAGGCAAGGGGTCAGGGGTAAGGTAGGTAGAAGCAGGTGTTTGGTCGAAAGGCAGATAGAACTAAAGATAAGGGATGGGGCTGGGGCGCTAGGCGGGATTTTGGTTTTTTTTTCTTTTTAAATTTTAAGGATTTAAGGGGGTTTAAGTGTTTTTTTATCACTTTTTTTTTGGATTTTAGAGATTTAAATTTTTTTTATTATAAAACATTTATATATATATATGAGACTTAAACATTGTTAGCGACCAATAAACTAATGATTAACGACTAAAAATTATATTAGTCGTAATAGATATACCAATAACAACGACTTTTGATGGTGGTCGTTAATAATATATTAATAGCAACAAAAAAAATTATTCGCTAAATTGGTTGTTAATGCACCAGTTTGTTGTAGTGATTAGAGAAATCATATGGATAAAAAGCGGTCAATCTAATTAAAGATTGCTTGTTAAAAGCTTCAAATGATGACAAAAGATGCAAACATGTAACACAACTCAATAATTCAGTGCTCGCCACATCAAACCTACAATTAAGCTCCTTTAGCTGCGAGTCTATACACTATAGAGACAATCATATTTATAATGATGTAGATTTGTGACGATTGGAGCTTGGCATGCTGATCTCTTCCCCTTAACATATTACTCATTCATGTTGGGCACATCAATGTCTCTCTTGTTACAAAATAAAACAACTTCATTCAAAATAGCTTCCCATCCATCATCTCTCATCTCTTGCAAACGCTCCTTAGCAATTTCAACAAGTGCTAAGGCATTCAAAATGTCTTGATCATTCTTTTGCAATGCTCGAGATAAACCACCTGTAACTCCCATAACATTTATCATCAAATGTAACATGAAAATGAAGTCAAGAGTTTGTAATCCATATAATAAGAATATAGCATCCCCGTTTTTATCAAATGTCCTATCAGCTTCCAAGTCTTCAAGTACCCTGATTACAGGAGAGAACAAAATTTTGAGACTAAAAAATTTCCTTAAATGAGAACCCCAATGAGTATCACCGGCCCTTACAAGAACAGATTCTTGGTTTAATCCCCGACCAGATTCTATCAAGCCTTCTTCTAATGCATATGCTATGTAAGCAGCTTGTTTATCTCGAAGAGAATCTTGACGCTTATTGGAGGATCCAATAACATTCATAACCCATGTTACATTGCTAAGAAAACAACTAACTTCATTGTGACATTTTACCACAGCAGTTAGAGTCAATTAAAGTTGATGAGCAAAACAATAAACATAATAGGCACAAGGATTTTCATTCTAAATCAATGTTTTCAAACCACCAAATTCACCTTGCATATTACTAGCTCCATCGTACCCTCATCCTCGTACTTTTGATAAACACAATCCATACTAACTCAACATTGATTCAAGTGCAGCCTTAAGTGATAAAGCAGTTGTATCTTTGACATGTACAATCCCAACAAACCTTTCCATAACAAAATGTTTATCATCAACATAACGCAAAACAATGGCCATTTGTTCTTTCTTTGCTATGTCTCCTGCTTCATCCACTAATATGCCAAAAAAATATCTCCAATTTCATTAACAATCTCATTAATTATTTTAGATGCAAATACATAACTAATATCCTTTTGAATCTCAGGTGAAGTCATCTGGTTATTCTTTGGAGTATTTCCTAACACAACGTTAGCTACAACTTCATTGTTATGCCTTAAAACCTCCAGAAAACGAAGAAAGTTACCTCGATTTAGAGAATCTTCTGACTCATCATGTTCTTTAAATGCCATTCCCCCCCTCAAGAAGAAGTCTTAAAGCTTGAATAGACGCATCTAAATGGATAAGATAATCTGATTTGACTTGTTTCGATTGCTTTATGAAAGAGGCTTCAATGTTTTACTTCTGTTTGATAAGACCTTCACATTTTTTAGTAGCTTTAAAATGAGGACTATTAGAACTACTAATATGAACCTCGAACCTCTACTTTTTATTCCAATATACAAATCATTTTCCCATAAAATGATCACTGCCAACTTCAGATTCACTTTTAAACAAGTAATAAGGCAGAAAAAATGCAGCATCTTTAGCCATACTATATTCCAACCAATCATATTCATTAAACCAAGATGAAACAAATCAACGATTTTTTCCATCGATAACCTTTGTAGGAAAGCTATGAGTGCGAGGTTGACAAGGGTCTTTGAAAAGATACGCTCTTCTTACCTCATCTTGAATATTGGGATGAAAATCTAAAAAACTTTTTTCTTAATCCAGGATCTGCTTCTAAAGTTTCCAAATCATTTTTACCTTCATTAATGAATCTTGATTCTTGTGGTTGGCTTGAAGATGGGAGTGCTAGGGTTTTGGAAGTTGTAATAAAACTTGATTAACAGAATTAGATTCGTGGCAGTTATGTTTAGGCTGGATTGAAAAGTATCGTTGCATCCTAAATTAATACATTAAACAATTTAATGAATTAACGAAGGAATTTACTAAAACTTAATTGATAATATAATTTTATAACGAACTAATTCAAAAACTAACTAATAAATTAAACAATTCAATCTATAAATCTAAAAAAATTGATTTCTACAAACTAATTTTGATTTCTACCTAATTAATAAGCCAATTTATATTTTCTACATTAATAAGATAAATTATAATTTCTATAAACTAAAAATTACAATCAATTAATACAATAAATATAAACAAATTAACTGCATTCTAATTTCACAAATTTATAAATTTATGATAAATAATTTAAACAACTAAAAATTAACTTAAATTTTACCTAATTACATAAATAATTTATGATAAATAATTTAACAAACTAAATTTTACCTTGTGGCTCAGTTGAAGGCAATAAAGAACAGTTGTAGAGCAGACTTGGTAGCTTCTGCTCTTGGTTCTTGGCTGCGGTGGTGGCGGTCGAGGGTTGAGATGGCAGACATCGACGGTAGGCAGTGGCAAGCGGCAGTGTGCAATCAGCGGCTCAGCAGGCAGGCTGCAACAGCTGCAAGGCCCGGCGGCCTGTACCACACACAGGTCCACACTCTATAGCAGGATGGAAGAAGAAGAAATGGTGGCGTTCGGTAGCAGAAATGGCAAGCTCCTGTGGACTGAGTGCTGAGATGTGTGTGTTGTCCAGGCGGCGTGCGTCCAGGCTTCACTGGTCGAGAGGGTCGAAGCAGCAAGGGTCAAAGAGTCGAAGAGGAGGCCAGGAGGGTAAGGTTTGGGGGGGGGGGAAATCATCAAAACGACGTCATTTTGATGATGTGAAAAAAATTCAAAACAAAACGACCACGAGACTTGATCCTGTGACCTTCGGGTGTCGATACACAGGAACCTACTTGTCTGACCATTCATCCATTTTAATTCTTTGCTATGGTGTCCTACAAATATTATATATATTTAATACCTAAAAATCAAGCAAAATTTTTACTTTCCAGCCAGGGCTCCGTGGTGTCCCGGGACACCATGTGGAAGCCCTGACTCCGTCACTGTTAATATATATATATATATATATATATATATATATATATATATATATATATATATATATATATATATATATAATTGATTTTTATCGTAGAGCCGTTCTTAAAGCTTTTGGGATGAGAAAACTTCAATGCATACAATTTATTGATATTTGTGGTTCTTATATTTTTTAAGAACTTCCGATGTAAATGATCTTAGGGTTCTATGAGAGCTATATATGTCGGTTCAAAATGTAATCGAAGAAAGAAACAAATAAATAAAATGGAGATGTTTGTGTTTACGTCAGGCAGCTAATAATAATAATATTATTGCTAATAATAACTATTTATTAGCCATGCATATAGAACATACGTACTCATCAAATGTAAAAGACTGGACTTTGTTGCAACAGATAATCAAACTATATATATATTCTAAGGAACCTAGAAGAAGAAAATAAAAGAAAAGAGAAAAACATAATAATAATAATAATAATATACTAGCAAGTGGCGACAAATTGACACATGATACGTGCTTCACTTTTAAATTTTCATCACCCTCTTCAATCGTCAGTACTTGCATCTCTCCGGCACACGTCATGCTCCTGTGTCCGCTGCTACGACCTGGGCTAAATCCATCTCGATGTCGATGGCAAGGCTTGTTTCTGTTCGCGTAGATTTGTAATATACTGCATAGAGTACGAGGTGGAAAGCCCCAAATAAAGCCCCAAGAGCTCTAGGTGTCTGCAAATGGAAGTTATTTCCATGCACGTAAGTTACCAACATATATATATAAGATTCGTCGTTTGATCGATAGCAAAAGAGTATATGCACAGACACAGACTTACGAAGACATATATATCGAATGGGCTGATACCATATAGACCCAGAACCAAAGCAGTAAAGATGGCAGAAATAATGATATCGAGGAGTATGACTAAGATGAATTTGAGCCTCTTATTCGTTTCGTCGGAATAGATCGCAAAGAGCAACAGATACGTGAACTCAATTAGGCAGCTCGCTGCATTAAAGGTGAGTATCGACATGTCGGGTGCCTGTACCAAGGGCTCTCCTTGCACCAGCGATATCGTGCAGTTGAAGAAGGCCGCTAAGTATGGAACGGCTGAGGAGTGCTCTACACAGCCGTTTTTGCATATCCGAATTGATGCTTGCCTGAAAATGAGAGAAAAAAAAAAAAGAGAAGATAATTCATCGGTCAGGGAGTCCATGCAAGAAGTCCATGCATATCTATGTTATTATATTAATTTATCTTGTGTGCGCGCCTATAATTTCAGATGAATTAAGCAAGCTAACTAAGAGCTTACAGTGGAGCCAGGAACATGAAGAGTGGAGTGGGATTTCCTGAAACAAGAGGAGGGGGGATACTCCTCGTCAGTTAAGTACCATTGATGTACAGTGCTTCTACTTAGCCAGTTGAGACTTGTTGAAACAGAGTGAGATATATAGAACAACTTAACTAATTTTATAATTATAACTAATTAATGCATTACCGATTATTTCGACAGCACCTCGAATATTCCCGGATGAAATCATCATAGAGTACTAAGCCTGAGATCAAACTACTCACACGGGCAAGAGCAAAGCTTAGTTTTGTGTTGACACGGAGAACAATGACCGAGTAGTTATATAGGCTCTGGAAAAAAGGTGAGAGTTGCCTCGCGCAGACCCAACGCCCAGTACTGAGCCTTTCCCCGCAATTTCTAGGGACTCCCCCCGGGCCCAGCCCGCTGCCGTCCGGTAGAAAATTTTAACATCTTCCTATATATTACATGCGTTCTCGATTGCTGTCCAAAAAACATAGTATATCATTAAATTTTTATATATAAAAAATTATTTTAAAAATTAAAAATGTGTATTTTTATTTTTATTCTTATTTTTTAATTATATATAGATTAAATATTTTCTTATATTTTAATATAACATATTAATATAATTTTAAAATTACTTTTATTATTTTATTAAAATGTATTTAAAACTAAAGAACAACTTCGTTTTTTACATGCATGGAATAATTAAATACTCTACTAACATTTTGTAAGACACACATTTACTACCCTTCTTATATATAATTAAACTATAGATGAAGTAAACCAATTATAAATACAAATGTACAATAAATTTAAAAACTATAACAAAGATTACTGAAAATTTAAGAAATTATAAAATAAATTTCAATAAAAAAAAAACGCTCAAGAAACTTACACCAAACAAAACAAACAGAAACTTATAAAACATTACAAAATTTTCTAAAAATTTATATACTATTCTAGATTCCATTGAACATTCTAAACAATACTACTTAATCAATATACACTATATATTCTTACTCGTCTTTTATTGTGTATGGGCTGGAACATGAATATGAATACTGCCCCGGCCCTGTGGTTTGCATCAGAGACAAAATCGGCGGTGACATCAGCGCCAACGCAACAACGCAACCCTTTGCTTCACAATTCTTTTCAGAACATCAGTGCTGGCAAGTTACTTGGCGAATATAATATATATGATGCGGTTTCGCACATATTGCTGCGAAGCGACCCATCAGCTACGCATAAGCCAACCTTTCGTGTGTAACTTTTGTGCATGATAGCTTCGCAATTAACTACGGTTAGAAAATTTCCTCAATTAACTAATGTTACAACTTACACTTATCATATTTCCTTGAACCTTGGTCAAAGTATCATGCACACTGGTTATATGTTTCCACAAAAAAAAAATTAACTGCGGTTTGAACAGAATTTTATTTCCTTGATCCCACTAAGGTTGTCGTTATTTGAATAAGGAAGTCGGGTGTGCAAGGAAAAAAGACGGAAAGGAGAAAGATATTTAGGTGCCACACCTGCTCTTTATTATCGTACTACGACGAAAGGTGGGATACTATAAGAGGCAAAAATTAGTGGCCAAAATTTTAATATAAAGTATGAGAAAAAATGACCAAATAAAATAAAATTTTAGTGGCTATATTTACTTTTTTTGTAACAAAAAAATAAATCCGTGACTAATTTGATAAAGAAAAAATATTTTTATGATAAAGTGATAATGAATTTGCCAAAAAAAAGAGGGTATTTTCATGATGACCTCATCATGACTTTATTACAAGGAAAAAATCCGTGGCTAATTTATCGTAAATTGCAATGAGAGTTCTTTTGTGACAAACTTATTAAAACTTTGTGAAAAAAAAAAGAGTTTGTGCCTAAGTCGCCACAAATTTGGTATGAAAAAAAAAATATTTTTGTGAAAGATATTTTCATGGCTAACTCTTCCTGAATTGTCCACGACAAGTTATTTTGTGGCTAACTTGCCACAAGTTGGTTACAAAAATGTATTTTAGTGTTTAAATTACCACAAATTTACCACATAAAATTATTTCTATAGCTAATTTGTCACGAAAAGATATTTCTGTGATCAATTTGTCATGAATTTACTATAAAAAGATATTTTTATACCTAGCTTGTCACAAATTTGCTACAAAAAGATATTTATGGCTAACTCGCCACGAAATTGTTACGAAAAGATATTTGTAGGGCTAACATACCACAACTTTGCCATAAAATGACACTTTTATGGCTTACATACCACGAATTTATAATAAAAACTATATTCTTTTTTTTTTGTGGCTAACGCATCTTAGATGTCATACAAAAAAAAATTATGTGGCGAAAGTCGATACCTTTTTAGCTATAGCTCAAAGGTAAATAAAAATATGACTCTAGAATGAATTAATTTGATTACGTTTTTTTTAAATGTATAATACATTGATTTTCATTGTAGCATTTTGATTATTTGAAACACATAGTAATATTGACTAATTATTATTTTAGATTATAGTTTAAAAGCATATAAAAGTTATTGACTAATATATATATATATAATTTAAATGTTAATATGCCAAAGTAAATACCATATTAAGAATTAACCGAGTCATTTAAAAATATTTATAGTACATTATTAGCACATTTTTCTATCTTTTATTTTTTACTAATATGAATAAAACTAAAAATAAAATAACTACTAGTTTGTGTCCTAAATTAAATATGTAAATAAATTATGGAATAGTAAATAATATATAGACATATAAAGGAAAAAACATATATATCACCATACTATAGTTATACTTACCAAAAAATGTTATTTTAAATATGGATCAAATGTATAATCATATAAATAAATGTGTGACCAATTGAAATTATATATATATATATATATAATACATAATATAAGCAATGTATAACTGAGATAGATTAAATTATTTAATACAACTATTGATATAAATAAAATACACATTCATTATGGAAAGTCAATTGTCAAAGAACTTCACAATTAAATATACTTGGATTGAAATAGTTTAAGGATGGTGACCTCACCGAAAGTTTCTTAGGAAACATGCTATAACTAATCACAATCATTATTAAGATGATGTTTACCCACGTTTCTAAGATGGGGTGATTAATAATAATAATTAACATTGATACGTTCGCCACGAGATTACCTGTGGTTATCATCATCATCATCATCATCATCATCATCATCATCATCAATGTGTACCAGGGTACCACTCATGGCTAATGTTACTTGGGCCACGAGACTACTCATGTCTATCACCAAGGACATCATGACACTACTTGTGGCCATTGATATGTGCACCATGGGGCTATTCGTGGGCTAGCACATGCACTATGGGACTACTCGTGACTATTATTGTAATATCTTAAAATTTTGCCTAGCTTAATCCCACATTATTAAAGCCCTAATTTGATCCTAATCTCAATGATTATTTTTTTAGCCCTACCCTAATTTCTTAATCACAAAAATTTAACTGAATCCTAAACATTGACTCAAATAAATCACAATTGGTAAACCGAAATTAAAACCCACTAAAATTATCGATAATCCTAACCATTTTGGCTAATCTAAAATCACCTAAACTAATTTTAAACCTCTTTCTTTATCCTTTTCTTTTTTTTTTTCTACTCCTTTCTCCTGTCAAACTAAGCAACTATATTTGAAATTTTTTACAACTTGCACCATCATCCATCACTTTTTCTGCAATCATCCATCATCTCCACTGCTTCCTTTCTTCTTTTCTTCTTCTCCTTCTACTTCTCTTATCCCTATTGATCTGCACCTTTCGCATATCCTACACCCTACCACTCTTCCTCTTCTCCTTCCTCTTAATTTTACTCAACCTACACACAACCATCACCATCACCTACCATTGTTCCCAACACTCAACCATCTTTTCTCTCTTCACCACCCTGTCATCCATCATGCTCATCCCATGCCTCCCTCTTCTATCACTTTTCCTTTCTCCGATTCACCCCACATACACACGCATGTCCATATATGTATACATACTACACACTCCCCTTTATTCCTCTTTGTTTGGCCTCCACTCTATCATTTTTTATATCAAAAAGCAACTGCCCGAGATCCCTCTTATTTCTCCCTTCTTTCTTTTCATTTCTTCTTGTTCTTGTTCTTGTTCTTGTTCTTCTTATTCTTCTTCTTCCTCCACCTCCTCCTCCTCCTCCTCCTCATTCCTTCCTCTATTTTGGGATGCATATGACCATCTCCACCACCGTTCACCACCACAACCACCACTTGCTGCACTTTGGTTGATGGACCAACCACCAAGGTTACCCCAACCTTCCCTAGCATAATTACGACCATCACCACTGACCACGACCTCTTTTTTCGTGGTATTTTTACAAAGCACATGACCATGCAACACTAAAATTTCCTATCGCATGCCTGTACAACCCATCATTGCCTGCCTATGCACATTTGTATGGCCACACACAATTCAAATACATGCCTGTGCACATCTGTTCAACTTTCAACATATTTTTCTAGTGATCGAGCACGGTTGTGCCACTTTGCACCACTTGTCTATGCACAATTATTCCTCTCAGCTTGGGTGCACACCGCTTGCAACACAATCGTGCATCTTTCCATTTTTGGCCGCGCACCCCTATTTTCACCCTTGTCCAAACACCATTAAATTTTTACCATACCTCCATCACACATTCTACTACTCATCCACACATCCCAAGCTTCTATTTAACTACGATTATTTTTTTACCCTCTTTACCTTAATTTCTTCTTCAGTTAAACTCTTTGAGCCTAACCATTATTTTTTTCATAGGTGGTGTTCTAGTAGCTTTGGAGGATAAAGTCTAGGATTTGCATAGTTAGAGCTCGGTGTCCTAGTTAGTAGGGATACTATTTAATGTTTAGGATTTTTGTATTATTTTCTTGTATGGTTTTGTATGTTTTCTCATGATATTGTTGATATATGATGTAACATGTGTTGATCATGATATTTTGCGATGATATGTTTATTATGTTGAAAGGAAGTGAGAATAGGTAAGAGGTACCATTTTAATTTTTTTTGTGATAATGACATTCTTGTGAGAAATATATCTTATTGTATTAAATATGGGTTAAATGAGTTTGATAAGTGGACATAAGAACTTTTATGAGATATGATGATAACTGGTGGATATGAAAAATAATGTGTGTTGGAAGGTATAAGAATTTTATAAAATAAAGGTTATTATTTGTGCTTAAAGGTAAATTAGTCATTATGGAGTAATAAGGAAATCTTAGTATTTAATGTGTTTGGTGGATTAAAATTTGATAATGATATCATGAGAAATGCTTGGAAGTATTATTGTTTTTTTGGGGTCCTTACGTGAATTAATGGTTAAGTTGGGCATAATATCTTATAATGATAATATCATTATTCCATGTGTAAAATCTAGATGTTAATCGGATTTTGAATACATTACTAATTTTTAGCCCTAGGAGGTTATTTATTGGTAGTGGTAACCATATGAATTTCATGGGGGGTATTATAACTAACATGTGGAATTAGGGTTTTGGAGATTTCTATAAGTAAGACCTTGGAATAATATTATTAATGTATGTATATGACACGGGAATTAGATCGTGCATTTTGAGTATGATAATAATGATGAGATTTGGATATGATATAATATAGGTTGTGTGGAATAATCAATATAGGAGAATGAATGTTGAGAGTGTGTAATTAGGGTTTGAAAGGATGTGAGAACTTTGACCCATATTATGTATGTATCTGCTCTAATGTCTTCGATGCTTGAGAATTAATCTTGAATAAGATAATATTCAGTTAAAGTAAAAGAGCACATGAGAAGGGCAAAGGTGATATTATATATATATATATATATATATATATATATATATATATGTATTCCCGTTCCACCGAGGAGAATAGTGGCTTTGAAGCATTCTTCCCTAAGAAGGTGTTTTAGTCTGTTTTATCAGATTGAAAATAGTGGGGCTCTTACTCATTGTGAAATGAATATATAATAGTATAATCTATGAAAAAGATACTAATGATTTAAAATGGAAGAGTACGTGAGTCGGGACTAAGGTGTTGTTTTTATATATATGTCCCATTCCATAGAGGAGAATAGTGGTACGGGAGTGTTATGCCTCGAGAAGATAATGTTTTCAGATTTGTTTCACTAGATGATAATAATGGCTCGGTTGTGTTGTCCCTAATAAGGCATTTCAAACCGTTAGACTAGTTTAAGAATAGTGGGGTTTCTACACTCAATGTATATAAAAAATGAAAATGGATTGTACTTAATAAAGAGATCTATATCATTTTATGTTTTCTAATATATTTCATTTATTTTGTTATTCACTTATTATCTAATGTGAAAGCATGTGCTATTTGTATCCCTATTTTAGTAGTATTGTTCTCTTGCTTATTATGTAGCTTATTAACCACCCGTTTTATGGGTGTTGCTCATTCCCATGAGTAGGAAACCCTAATTCTTATGTGCAGGTCTCAAAAGATCAACTAGATAATTATGCTGCCTATGATGCCTTATGTGGGATGACTTCATCTATATTAGGGGTTAGGTGAAGAGTAATTGTTATCCGATAGATGTACTTAATAGGATACCTTTTTGGACTCTTGATCCATGGTATCCCTTCTTTTGTATTTTTATATTGTTAACTCAGAGTTAATATCCAAATTCATTATTGTATTATAAAGGTTTTCCTTGGTTTCTAATTTTCATGCATTACTTTAGATGTTTTAGCCTTGTGATTGATCTATGGATGGTTGCATAAGCTAGACTTATGTTAGTTATGGTAATAACCACCAATATTTTACTTATTTACTTCCGTTGTAAAACAAAAATTTTTAGTAGTAAAAATTGAGGTGCTACAATTATAACATATGTCACGAGACTGCTCATAGCTATTGAGATATGGGTCACAAATTACTTGTGGCTAGTTTCATCAATTGAAGCCTCCAAATTACTTTTCTCGCAGCTAACATTTTTGTAACAGACTTCTAGGCCATGGAAGGTGATGCCCAAAATTTTTGTAGCAAAATATTATAGCCACAGAATTTTTACTAATTAGCCACAAATGTCCTAGTGGCCTATGTGATGATTTGTTGTAGTGAGAGAGAAGTTTTATGGTGAGACAAACTCACCTAATAACATTTTAAGAATGAGGAGTGTCAAGGGAGTTGGACTTACTGACACATATTAGTCAGTTATTAGAGGAGAATTGTATAATTTATTATTATATTAGAGGATGAAAATGTGGAAGTGAAAAAAAAGGAAGAGGTAAAATAAGGAGAAATTATTATTTTACTATATTGGAGAAGGTGATGATAGAAAAATTACATTATGCTACCGAAAACAAGAAATATCTTTCTTTGAGTGGGGTAGTTTAACACCCTAAAATTTTATAAATTTTTTTTTAGGTTTTTAATCTTTAATTCGAAACTTAAACCTAATTAAACCTTAGCATAATTCTCTTTTTAACCCTTAAACCATAACCTTATATAATCTTTTCTTCAATAATTTATCATATATTTTTTTTTCTTCTTTTTCATTTTTTTGAACCCTCCCTTAACTTGTTATTTTTGTCTCCATTTGGTTTCATTAACCGAAAACCCCAACTAACCAAACTAATCCAAAACTGACACCCCCAAGCCATTATCCCTTCTCATACAACACTTCCAAACTCTCACTCCTACCTATCTTTTCATTTTCTATGCACTAACTCCTTTTCCTTCTCTTTTCTCTACAAAAACTAAACTCCCTACCATCCCTATTCCCCTACTAGCTCATGTGAAATTCCCTACAGCTCTTCCTCTTCGATCATTCACCTGAGCAAGCCACCCTTCCCTTCCTTTTCATTTCCTTTAGACAAATCACCTAGCCAAACACCCCTCCCTCTATTTTCTGGCTTCTTTGTTTCACAGCTCCACCACCTTACCGCTTAACTTCCTTGTGTGAATATCCTAGCATGTTGGGTAATACCTCCTTTTCTTTCTCAAGTTTTTCCAACCATTTACACACCATCACCACCTAATAACCCTCTCATTAACTTTGAGCCATCATCTTAGCCATCCTTTCTCACTTAGCTTTGAAACTTTAGTGCAAAACTTCCACGCTTCCTTAGCCCTCTTACACACAAGTCTTGCACACCCCATCCTTATGCAAAATAAAGCACAACCATTACTTCCAACTTGTAACATGAACCCTTGATGTTTAGCTGCCTTCCTTTTGTGTGAATCTCACATTGAGCTTAGGTTTTACAATGAGATGCTCATGTTCTGGCCTTCGAGGCTTGAATGTTTTTTGCCCCCATAAACTTAGGTTCTTGTCGGGTATTTATCTTTAGCTAGCTTTTTTGGTACTTATTTCGATTTTTAGTGTCTCGTATATTTAGTTGGAATGTTTTAAGATGAAGAAGGAGGATTAATGGATTGCAGAGTTTAATTGAAGTTTTGGTATTTTGATTTATTTTTGGGATTGAGGTAACCCTCATACCATACTAAAATGTAAAATATATCTAATCTATATCTCACCTATTTTTCTTTAAATATATATATTACATTATAACACTACCTTAGAAAATGGTTTTAATAATGGTTATTCTATGATTTTAATAACGATTTTGAACAGTTATTGAATCACTCATTATTAAATCTTTAATAACAGTTCATAACCATCATAAAAAAAATAATATACAAAAACTGCAAATACTAGGGTAAAATTGGTAATTAATAACGGTTTGTAAGTCAGAAATGTTGTTAAAAATAGCATTTTAATAATATTTTATCCAAAAAACATGGTTAAGATGTGAATGAATTAGGGTTTTGATCATTGATTATGCATTTATTAAACCCTAATATGTATTAAATAGGCATTAAATGGATCTTTAATAATAGTTTTGAGTCAAAACCATTGTTAAAATGCACTCGATTTAAGGTTTTAATCATTGATTATGCATTAAATGGATATTTTAATAATGATTTTGAATTAAAATCGTTGTTAAAACATACTTAATTTAGAGTTTTAATCATTTATTATGCATTTATTAAACCTTGATTAAAATTAAATGTCAACTTTTAACAATGGTTAACTATTATTAAAAATGGTTTTAATAATGGTTCTTACTTAAAATAGTTATTAAAACATCTTATAATAATAGTTTTAAGTAAGAACCGTTATTAAATTTTTTTTTTGTTTTTTTATATTCTTGCTGTTTTTATCCAACCCACGTATGTTCAAATATTTATCAAATATGTAATGTAAAACAACATCAATTCATATTTACATGCATATCTTCCTCCCAAATGATACTACATATTTTCAATCAATTTCTAATTGGCATGTCTCAATACACTAGGCATACCTAGGAATCAAAATTAGTAGGAGTACCACAACTTGGTAGCTCTACACTCTAAAGTCAAAAGTCCATAGATCATAAACTAGATGACCAAAAGATGCAGATGAAATATAAACCTGAATATGCATGTAGAATATAGATCCCTAATACCGAATATAGGAGTACACATGATTGGCCTATTGTTCGTTAACTTCATCAATTTCATCATCATTATATTTCTGACCTCGTGCATAACCATCGATGAAAAACTAAAAATTCGCAAGTTTGATTAGTCGGTTAGTACTTAAGTTAAGTACCAAATATATATGTCATGATTCATTAATGGAAAAATATAGAAAAATAAAAATACATGTCTTGGATCTATGTTGACCGATATATTTTAGAATATTAGATCCATTGCTCTGCATACAAAATATCCACAATCATTACCGTTCTACTATTATAGACACTGTCAAATAAATTCAGTTAGATCTCTAACTATTAGATATTAATTTGAATTAAAACAAAATATAAAATAGTTGTCTTCCTACTTACTATTATAGACTCATATTCAAGACTCTTTGGGTCTAGAAACCATTCCTACCTCTCCTTTAATACACTGTCCATAATGTCCTAATAAATAGAGTTAGATATATAATATTATAAATATATATACCTAAAATAATTAAAGCAGAATATATACACAAATAAGCTAATGAAATAAGAAGTAAAAAGTATACTAACATGTTAATAAATTCTTTTCCCACCACAATGAGTGGCGTCAAAAGGTACATCATATGTTTGAAGGGAATAAAACAGATAGACTTCATAAATATCATGTTAGATGGCATAAAAAACCTAGTGTTCATTTGACAAATGAGGAATGCCATAAAGCTTGTTGTATCCCTCAATCAAAATGTGATCCAGTAAATAGTTTATGTGCCTATCCTCTCTTATTTTAGTACCATCAGCTATGTAGTATGGACACACAAATACAATAGAGGACAACATTCCCTCAACCATAGCACGACTAGCTACCAACCCATGTATGTTAATAACAATGCATATTTGTTAATAAATGATAAATCATATAAGATATCATAAAAATTCCAATAAAACAAGCAGTACTAAAATCTAAAATATGAAATAATACTTACGTGACTTAGACAGCAACACTCGTGGTTCACATCCATTCCTGATTATAAATGTCACTTATGTCAACTAGCGATACCTTATAAGTAGCGTTGTCCCTCCCAACATACTCTGGACAACACTCAATGAAAGTATAATTGTCACTGAGGAGTTTTGGGCAAAGAAATACAATAAAGCTAGTATTGATGTTGAATATAATTATTTATGTAGTAGTGATGCGTATCTAATCTACAGGCCAAGACACGAAGCTTCTATGAGCTTCTAGCACTATGGCTACCTCATCACCTTCGTTATAACAAGGCAATGATGCACTTCTAATGATTAGAGTGTCAATACTCACTGGCCTTGTATTTAAGCCTAAGTTATACCCATGGACTACTTGCATTTTGGTACTATGACTTATGCGTACCCTTCCTTTGGCCAAAAGAGTTGAAATGTCATTTGCTAACAAGTCACATTTATGTAGACCTTGAAATAAAAATATTGCACATTCTTAATTATTTATGACACCGAATATATTTAATAATAATTCATAGTTTGTAATACTTAACTAGGGAAGAGAATAAAGATGTGCATCAGTTTCGCAACTGTCACTAATGCTATTTACATTGGGTATGTACAGTTGATCATGGTCAACTGTATTTAATGGTTTATACCCTTGAGATTTGATAAATGACCACTCTTGCTCCACTGTTGCCATTTGTTCAAATGCCATATTTAATTTCAAGGTAAGGATAGCCACTTGCTCATTAGTGTTACAAGAACCACAAGATCGACCGCTCATGCTTGTTCTCATAATGCCTAATCCAAGATCCTTATGTATTTCAAGATGTTCTAAAATTCTTTCAGCCTAAGACACAATGTTATATTGGTCTACCCCCTCCATAGAATCTGATGTTTTAAGTTAATCCTATAATGTATGCAATATATTTGAATTCATCTAAGTAGGGTTCGGGATATCTACAAACTTATAATTTTCTTGGTAGAAAAATCTATATTTTCATTAAGATATCCATCTTTTATTGCTCTAGTCTTCTTCCATAATGTACCAATATTGATGGACGAGGTACATGGATCCAAGTCTTGAGCTATGAGCTGTAAAGAAAAAAGTAACCTTATATTAAGAATATTATTATAACATTACACTTTTACATGTAAATAGATAAATTAAAATCTCATACCAACTCCTCTTCAAGGCCTGCATAGCCTTTGCAAGCCATATTATGATGATATTTATTCTGCTTAGTAATCACTTTATTTTTGGCACTTTTTTCTTATATTACAAGCTAAAATTTAAGCACATGGTTATTTAAATATCAATGAAATATTCTTAATCAAAAAGTTTAATTGTTATCTAACAAATACTTTAAAATCCTTTGAAAGACGATATTGAATAAATTGGTTCCAACTTTCTTAATCATTAAAACCATATCATTTGGGTGGGTTTTGGCATAAAGAGCTATCCCTCTTTTTGTATATTTTTCTACTAGTCAAGTACACCCTTAATTTTCTTAGACACTCACTACAATGTATAAGAAGCCATTTCTTCCTAGTTTCTGGGACATTGGACACTATTTGCAAAATATGACATATAAATGTATACCGATATTAATTTATTGAAATTAATAACATTTGAAATGGAAAAATTATTAAGTAAAACAACATATTTACCATGACTTCCTACCAAATATGTTCGTGGTGACCCTTTGGAGCATACTTTCAATTATTATAAGAGATAGGAACACGATTCATGTGACAAGTGAAATATATGTTAAAAACATGTCTCCATAAGGGCCAATGAGAATATTGTGAGTATTCAAATCCAAATCGAATTATTCTCCTCTATTCCGCATGTTTGTGTTGATTCTTATAATAGTAAGTCCTATTTCCCTTCCTCATCATTATTATCTCTATTAACCTTTTTTTGGTTATATCTCTACAAAAAATTAATAAATAAATTATGTTAGAATATTATGTATTGACCATAATACATCACTAAATTATTTTTCAATACAATAAGGAAGGTTGAAATACACATTTTAAAAAACAAGAACTCATATCATATATTACAATATTATTAACCTCATTACCTTCTTTTCCTTCTTTTTGGATTGGTTTCAGGATCTGATATATATATTACTTCACGATAATCATTGTTGACATATACTTCCTCCTCATTAATGTTATTATTATCGTTGTTTAATAATTAAGTTACTTGCATAGCTAAAACACACTCTTTATTCCAATTGGCAACATTCTCATCATCGTAATCATTATCATTTCTTTTCTTCATAGATAGTACCACAGACCATCTGTTATCAGTAGAATCAATGACGAATAATACTTATGTTGCTTGTGATACCAAGATGATAAGAGTATAATGTAGAATAATGGGGTAAATTTAGTGGCTGAGGCAATACATATAGCTAGTGTGAAGGACAAGAATCCAACCTATGTAGATAAGGATTATTATGGTGTGATTGAATAGATATGGGAGTTAGATTATACTGTATTTAAAGTCCTTATATTCACCTACAGATAGGTTGATAATAGCTATGGGGTTAGATATGAAGATACTAAGTAGATCTACTAATGTGAATTTATCTTCATATCTAACCCCATAGCTATTATCAACCTATCTGTACGTGAATATAAGGACTTTAAATACAGTATAATCTAACTCCCATATCTGTTCAATCACACCATAATAATCCTTATCTACATAGGTTGTATTATTGTCCTTCGCACTAGCTATATGTATTGCCTCAGCCACTAAATTCACCCCATTATTCTACATTATACTCTTATCATCTTGTTTTTTTGTATAAAAAGTGTAACCATTGATCACATAACCGGTATATGAAAAAACTTCATAATGAGGTTTTTGAGACAACCAATGCATGGTTTTATAAATTGAAGTTGGAGAATGTCCTATGAGTGGAATGATGCAATCTCTTGTCAAATCGATAAAGGAAAGATTTCGTTTACTAATTATCCATTTCTCAGTCTATAATAAATTTTCAATCCTTAAAGAAAGCATATGTTCTTCAACATATGGCTGAACTTCATCATTGTTGTGTAATACATATAGATGTGCTTTACCAAACATGTCAAGGTCTACACGCCCAAAATATTTGCCCTTAATACCCAATCCTTTGATTTTTATTACATGTCAAAACTTAGGAATACCAAGAGCTTTAGCATTTGACAAGTAGTTGTGCAAAATTCAATCGCATCTTTTTCAAGGTAACTCTCAACAATGCATCCTTCTGGTCGATATAGGTTCTTCACATAACCTATTATCAACTTCATAAAACCACTTAAAGGGGTACATCTAGTGCCCATGAACATGTCCTAACATTTTTATCTCATAAACTAAATGAGCAATCAAATGTACTATAATGTCAAAGAATGAGGGTGGAAAGTACATTTCAAGATGGCATATAGTAATTACAATCCATCTTTACAAGGCATCCAAACTATCAAGAGCTTCTTTATTGAATTCAGCGAATATGCTATCAATCATCCTCCATTATAGGGAGTCAGATGGATGTCTAACAAGCCTGTCATCTATTTTCTCATAAGCATGCCATCTCAAGTTCTTGGCATCTTCAACATCACTAAATATCTACCAGAATATTGGTATTATAGGAAATATCATAACACCTTAGCTGGCACCATATTCTTCTTGTATCTTGGTGCGTGCATGTAGGATTAGGACAACTATCCAAAGACATATTCTCATTGTGAAATAAAATACAATCATTAGGGCATGCGTATATCTTCTCATAACTCATGCCTATAGAGGAAAGAATCTTCTTAGCTTCATGGGTACGATTAGGTAGAACGCTGTCATTAGGAAGCATATCCTTTACAAGTGTTAATAATTCTGTGAAGCTCTTATTACTCCATTTGTTACATGCTTTTACGTTTTACAACCTTAAATAATGGATAATAGAGTAAACGTCTTACAATCACTGTACACATGTTCTCTGAGTCATTCAATAACTTCTCAAACATTTATGGATGATCCTGGGCACTTTCCTCAACCTTTTGAGTTATCTCCTCTAACGAATGTCCCTTATAGTTTTCAAATTATGATCCACTACTTTCCCTCATAACTTCCTTATTATCATATTTAGACTCTATCTTGCCATGCCATATCCAACAAGTGTAACTTGTATCAATTCCATACACAAATAAATAATATCTTAAATCATCAACATTGACATGCTGAATATAAGCACAATTCAAATAAGGATAGACTATTTTACTAGATTCCTGAGCATGTTTGTTGTTGAAAAATGTGTATTATTACCCTTGAAAAGGAACCCATCTTGAACTAGGTATAGACCCCTAGCCTTGTCTCAATCTTCCATGTAGCTTGCAAAGTCTTCATACTTCTTGTATAGTTCCTTCAAACATCTAAATTCTATGACCATTGCTTCTAATAATAACAACATGTAATATCTCCTAGAGAGTGCATCCACTATAACATTCATTTTCCCACTCTTATGCTTAGATACAAATGAGAAAGATTCTAAAAACTATACTGACCTGGCATACCTTGGGTTAAGTTTATGCTGCCCATTTATATACTTTAGGGATTTATGATTGGTATGCAATGTAGATTATGATGGTCTAAGATAGTATGACCAATGATCTAAAGCCCTAACAATAGCATAAAATACTTTGATATAGGTATTGTAGTTGAATCTTTCACTAAAGAAGGTTACCAATTTTCCTTCTTATAGCAAGATAACACTAATGCCCACTCCACTTACATCAAACTCAATATTTAACACCATGTTAAATTTGGGTAAACACAACACTAGGGCCTCATTCAATTTGCTCTTGATTCGCTCAAAGGCTTCTTATGCATATTTGGTCCATCAGAACTCTTCATTTTTGTATGCATTATGTAATGGGTACTAGAAGCGTGCTAA
Organism: Tamarix austromongolica; assembly: GCA_039764185.1. Taxonomy (NCBI): domain Eukaryota; kingdom Viridiplantae; phylum Streptophyta; class Magnoliopsida; order Caryophyllales; family Tamaricaceae; genus Tamarix; species Tamarix austromongolica. Next base: position 89,717,911 of record CM077819.1, on the reverse strand, counting down.
ATAATTTTATAAACCTTTCATAAAAAGTGGTAAGTCCATGAAAGAATCTAACATTGGTAATGGATCTGGGTGTAAGCTACATTCTTATTGCCTCTACCTTTGACTCATCGATGGAAATTCTGCCTTTAGATATAACAAACCTTAGATATATGACTCTTAGCGCAAAGAAATCACAATTTTCTAGTTTACCATACAATCTGTTGTCCCTAAGAGCTAAAAATACAAGTCTCAAGTGCTTTACATATTCATCGTGACTAGAAAAGTACACAAGAATATCATCAAAATGCCTAACTACAAACTTAGAGATAGAGGGTTGAATTACTTCATCCATGAGCTTCATAAAGGTTCTTAGTGCGTTGGATAATCCAAAATGCCTGACTATCCACTCATATAATTTTCCATTAGTCTTGAAAACTGTCTTCTATTCATTTACCTCCTTCATCCTAATTTGGTAGTACCCAATCCTTAAGTCAATCTTGAAGAACACACTCGCCCAATGCAAACAATCCAACATGTCATCAAGCCTAGGTACAGGATGCCTATACTTGATGGTAATGTTGTTGATAACCCTACTATCAACACAAGTTTACATTTTCCCATCCTTCTTTTGTAGCAGGAGGGTTAATATCGCGCATGGGCTAAGGGATTCCCTAATGAAACCCTTTTTTAACAACTCCTCATTTTATCATTATAATTCCTTGGCTTCCTTAGGATTTCTCCTATAATCTGGTTTGTTTGGGAGGGTAACATTGGGAACAAAATCAATCTAGTGCTCTATGCCTCTCATGGGAGGTAAATCACTAGGTATTTCATTTAGGAAGAGACATCCAAACTCCCCTATCTAGGTTTAAACCATGGGTCAACTGGGATACCATTCTTATTATGTTTAAGCATAAACAAGAAATATAAGGTTTTCCCCTTTCCTATTGCCCTTTCCAAACCCTTCCCATAAATGAACAAGGCTTTCTTACAATTTGTGTCCTCCCTAACAAGTGAGGATTGAATGCTAAGGGGCATGAGTACAATGTTTTTTTTTTATCATATTTCAAGCTATAAGTGTTCTTCCTACCATCATGCTTGACATGCTTATCAAATTGTCATGGCCTTCCTAATACTAAGTGACAAGCAGCCATGGGAACCACATCACATGCAAAATTTTCTTGATAAGTCTTCCCTATGAAAAAATGGCACAATCTTTTGCTTTCAAGCCATTGGAGCTTATAAGGTCAAGCATGGGTTTTGGTTGGAAAATTAAGCTTCTCCTCAAGAGTCTAGAAAGAAACATTTGCACTACTACCCCCATCTGTAATAAAGGAAAAAATTTACCAAGTATGGAACACTTAGTATGAAATATGTTCTCCCTTTGAGACTCCTCTTCCATTAATTCCCTTTTTTGCAAAACCCTCCTCACCATCAAAGACTCTCCTATATCCGGTGGCACATCTTTAACCTTGGTACCCCCTTCTATGGAAAAGTGTTCCTCACCTTCTTCTCCATCTAACGCCACCTCTTCTAAGTCTAGAAAAGTTATCACCCTCTTATTTGGACATTCATTTTGGTAATGTCCAATTCCTTGGCACTTAAAACACTGAACAACCTTATTCCTACTAGACTCACCTACTTCTTTCCTCCCTTTACCACTAACATCAAATGTCTAAGGGTTAGGAGTCATTTTTGGTGCTTCCTTTGGTGGGTATGCATTTGGTCTTACCCTTTAAAATTTCAAACTCATATTCTCTTTTCTATATTTCTCTAGTTTGATGGCTAGATGGAACAACTCTTCTAAGGTGTAATACTTGTATAGCACCACTTTCCTAGAAATGGCAGTTCTTAAACCTCCTAAGAACCGATACATTATATGCTCTTCAACTTCCTCCTAGCCAAGACTCATGATGATCCTCTCAAAATTTTGAATATAGTCTTTCACACTTAAGAGACCTCATCTTAAGGAAAATTTTTTTTTTATAGGCCTTGAGGATAAGAAGATGGCAAAAATCTCTCTCTCATTAACCTTTTCATTTTTTCCCAACTCCTCGCCTTGGACTTCCCCTTCCTCCCTCTATGATGCACTAAATTTCCCCACCATAAGGAGTCATGCCTTTTCAATTTAAGGAAAGCAACCTTATAGGAATTCTCATCATTGAAAGATATTGATTCGAACATTCCAACTCCCATTCTAAAAGCTCCTTCGAATTATGAGATCCATCAAAATCCAAGATCTCTAACTTGATGTCATTAAAGAGATCCATTTTAGCCAATCTTCTCCTTCATGGTAATATAGGAGAATTGCTAGAAGATGACCTAAAGTCAGTGGACTCATCTCCTACCCCATTCAGTCCTTCTCCTCCATCTGGGGGTGGACTTCTTACTCTTGGAATGTTGTCATTTGGTATCAATGATTCCAAAATTCCCAACACCCTCATCATTTCTCCTTATAAGGCTTATATGTCCCTATATCTCCTTAGGTTGTGGGATTTAAGACTAAAAACTTTGGAAATATGTTTGTTTTCCATGATAGCCAGAGGTTTTAAGATAAAAGTTCATGCAACCTGAGAGGAAGAGAGAAAAAAATAAAGGGCTATAATTGGTTATGGTTAGGAGAAAGATAAAAATAATTTGTGTGGAGTTTAATGGATAGTGGTTAGCAGTACTTGGAGGTTTGAATAAAGATGTTGATAGGATTATAAGGACCCAAAGTTTCCAACCATGAGCATTTATATTTGATGTATAGTGCTAAACATATTTGATTAACCCAAACATTAGCGAAGGAATTGGGTAAGATTCCAAAAAAATAGAAAATTTAGAAGAGATTAGGAAGATTAAGAGAAAAAATAAATCTTGAAATAACTTCAATATTAAGCACTTACACTAACAACTAAGGTATCAACTCTTAATATAAATGGTATAAAATTTTGAAGCAACAAATAATATTAACTCTAAGTCTTGTGGAGTTAATGTTGTTGAAAACTACTAGCCAAATTTTAGTCAAAAGAACTACCGCTTTCTTCAACTATTTACCTCTATATAGAGTTTAATTGGATTTATAAAATTACAATTACACATCTAAATCATAGTGAGCATATTTGGTTACACCTTAACCATAGCTTACTCTAATACAAACTAACTAAGGTTGATAAGCTACTACATTCAACTATGCTGAATGTCAAAACTCTTTAGCCCCCTATCACATGATGGATGCTACTTAAAACCTATGAAAAGTACTTAGAAAACAAAAAGTATAATTTAGGAAAGTCTAAAAATACTCTTTACCAATTCTTAATAATGAAAGGTAAAAATAGAGTTGAGTGAAAGTTGATGGATGGATAGATGGATAGATGGATAGATGGATGGTATTTCAATAGGCTGGATTTGAGGAAAAAAATTTATGTTGATTCTCCTATAATTCAAGATTTATTTGAGGCCTTAATGTTCCCATAATTTTCCTCCCAATGCTCCCTAAATCCTTCCCACGAAATGGTTGCTACAAAGGTGAGGAATTGGTTGAAATGTGTAGTGTGTGGTTAAAGGTAATCTTGGTTTTGTGAAGCCACATTGTAGCTAGAAAAATATAGATTTTGAGGAGCCATAATTGAGCCAATTGAATGTGGAGTTGATGGATTTATTTTGGTTTTGCATGGATTTTCATTGCTTCAAATAATCTTGCTTACTCATTAACCCTAGTAAGAAGAGTTTTGAATTATTCTATCTTGAGGAAATTAATAAATTGATTATCCTTATTATTTCATTTGAGAGAGATGATCCTACATCAATGTGGGTTTAAGCATAGTTGGATTCTAGTTTCTTAGCTAAATCAAACCAAATTTGGTTGGGGAAGGGAAAAGGGTTCCATAGAGAGAGAAGAAAAGATAAAGGAAAGGAGAAAAGGAAAAAAGGGAAATGAATTAAGGATTAGAATTAGATTTAGAATTAGGATTTAAAGAATTAAGAAAATGTTAGGTTACTAACCACCGAGGATTAAGGTTAGATTAAAATTCAATTTATCACATCTCTACTCCTTTGAGAGAGATTTTATCCTTAAAATTAACAATTCAAGTTTGGAGAAGAATAGAGGGAATATGTAAGGAAGAGGTGACCTCAATAGTTTACACTATAGGAGTTAGTATAACACTATCGGATACTACCCCCTTTAAAAGAGGGAGAACTATAAAAATACTAATATACCTGTGCTGAAGAGCTTAAGATGTGTCTTAAGGATGTCCTTCTTAATCTCCCAAGCCACCTCTTCTACTCCATGGAAGCTCTAGAGAATATTCACAAGCGGAACTAAGATCCTACAGGTTTGTCACACCTTGGTATCAAAAATATATAATTGAATCTCCTTATAGGTAAAAAAAGTTTATCAAGCTCTATCTTGTCAGATCTGATCATGTGGGAAGGATCTCTAATGTACTTTCTTAGCTATGATATGTGGAAGATGTTATGAACTCAAGCTAACTCTAGTAAAAGTGCCAGGTAATATGCAACCTGATTAACTCTGTCAAGGTTCTCGTAAAGCTTAATATACCTCGAGCTCAGTTACCCTTCTTATCAAGCCTCTATACCTCCTTGGTAAGTGAGACTCTTAGTAAAACTTTAGTCCCCACCTCAAATTCATCATTGTGTTGCTTTTGGTCTCCATAATTCTTTTATTGACTATGACCTACCTTCATCATATCCTAAATAAATAAAAAAACTATAAATTATCTCCTCAATCATATCTGACATTGGTATTATAGTCTCATTAATTTCACTCCAACATGAAGTTATCTAGCACTTGGATCTATATAGTGCCTCAAAGGATGCTATCCCGATGTCGACGTGATAACTATTATCATACTATAACTCTACCAAGTCCTGATAATCCTCTCAACTCTATCAAAAACCCAAAACATATGCCTCCTTGCATATCCTCAATATTCTAGATCATCCTCTCAATCTGTTCATATAATATTCCAAAATTGAGAGGAGTATTATAATGATTGATATGAATGCTTATATCAACTTGGTATATCATCCTTTTGGTAATTTATCCTAAGAAATTTATATTTTAGCATGCTTATCGTGGATCAAATTTTAGGATGGGTGACCCTCTTGGGAAGTTCCTAAATTTTTTTGAAACTTTCTCAAGAATTGCTTGAGTGGGGGAAAAAGAGCACTGAAAGGACTCGTATTAATCTTTAAAGCTAGCAATCAATTTAAAAGTGCTCTATGCAACCCTATTGGGATCAGGTTGATATTTGATGACTACCAAATGACCACCACATGGTTATATTGGCTTGGGATGTTACAAATGAGCAAAACTTCAACTCTATAGTGACCTTGGATGATTTAGTCAATCGCCTAGCAAGATAATTTTTGGAATAAATTATAATAAGATAATCAGTGATCGAGAAATAATGAGATTGTTGGGTTCTTGAGTGGGGATGAATGTAATGATCCCAAATTAAGTGAAGAGTTATAAGGATTTATACAACTACTATCAACATAGTATATCATTCTTTTTGTGATTCCTTCTTGAGTACTCTATAAGTAAGCATCATTTTCAAGGAGCAATTTTTAGGATAAGTGACTCTCTTAAAAAGTTTTAAAAAATTTTCTCAAGAAGTGTATGAATGGGGAAATTTTGTAATGAAAAAAATCATGTTGATCTATGGGGCCATCCAATCTATTTAATATCGCTTTAGGGTTGCCCCTATTACCCTTGTAAGCCCAAACTGCTACTAGGTAACTATTAGGTGACCCCCATATGGCATATTGACTTAGATTGTTACAACCCATATGTATATGGGTTGAAGGTGGTAATCATCTGCAAATTTATGCCTATAGCCTCTTATAATTTTCCTAAATAGTGTAAAAGGAATCTCAAATCCGTATCAAATACTATATTGGTAGGTTTACTATACCAACTCACCACAAACTTCATATATGCCTCTTATAACTTATCCATGCTACATGTTAACTTTATTGGTACAAAAACTACTACTTTTGTCAATTGGTCAAAAATGACCCAAATATTGTCACACCCATTATGCTTCTTTGGTAGTTCACTTATAAGATTCATGGATATAGAATCCCACTTCCATCTTGGAATATATAAAGGTTTTGACTAATATTATAGGTCTACAGTGTTGTATATTGACTTTTTGATAGATCAAAAATTCTTGATATGAATTTTTCTACCTCTCACTTCATGAGAGGCCACCTAAAACTATGAAAAAAAAACTCACTAAGTGAGTTCAACTCACTCAAAAAGACTAGCCAATACTGATGGAGAAAAGCCTGATTGAGAGAGAGGAAAGAAAAACCACAAGTTGAGAGGCATTAGGTTAGGGAATTGAGTTAAAATTGGTGATGGCGATTCTGAGAGAGGAACAAAAACAAAAGGGGTGGAGGTGGAGGAGTGTGGGTGGTGCTTGGTTGGATCAACTATGAAATATAGTGGTGATGATAATGACTATGATAATCTGCATGGTGCTGTTAGAGAAATTAGTCAACAATGAGGGAGAAAAAACTTTTGAAGTAGAAGGAAGTAGTTTTGGTGGCTTACAAAAAATGATAAAAAGTGAGAGGGTTATAAAGGGTTGCGGCTTTCATGAGGGATAAACATAAGGTGATGGAAATGGAAAAGTGATGTCATGTGATGGAGTTGGGATGTAGTAAAAAGGGGAGAAGAAATAGGGATGGAACTAATGTGTAAGACAAAAGAAACATTAGAAAGTTTGAGTGCACGTTTAGGCATAGTTAGGTTCTGTTTTACTTAGCCAAATAAAATAAAATTTGGTTAGTTGTCCAAAAGATTTACATAGGAGAAAGAAGAAAATATAATGTAATTAAAAAAAGGAAAAAAAGTAAAAAGGAACAAGGGAGGGAAAGGAGTTAAGGATTATAGTCAAAGTTAGGATTAATATTTAAAGAATTAAGAAAAGGTTAGGTTACTAATCACTAGAGATAAGGTTATATTAAAATTTTGGTTATTACATTAGTATTGTGTGTTGTTTCTGCTAAGGTGTATATACTCTTAAGGTGTGAGAATTGATTTCAAGTGAGCTAGTGGATTTATCTGGAAGCTATTTGTAACACCCTGACATACTAGCCTTGGGTAGTTACTCGGAGCACTTTTGGGATTGTTGACCATGATTCTTTTTGAGATTTTTTTTTATCAACTCTCATGCATCATAGAAAACTTATGAGTAGGTAACCTATACTTAAATTGGTCTAAGGCAAGCACACTTAATGATGAAGTTCTTTAAGGATAAGCTTTCGAAAAGAAAAAGTATACCTTGTTGATATAGGTATTTTTATCAATCATTGTAAGCCTCCAATGTCTACCACAAATTTGGTGGTATATCATAAACCCCCACTTAAGAATGCAACGTTGTTGTTACACCTCGAATACTAATCGTGTCATTACTATCCTAAGAATTATCCCTCTAAGCCACTAACTGGCTCATTCACGTTTAGATCACAGTCATGGTTTTTATTTAATACCATAGGGCTACAGGTAGATAATATTAAGAGTTTTAATGATTGATGATTGGCCCTATAGATCAATACAAGTTTTTTTTAGCATTTTTTTTTATGAAATTACATGCATCCTAGAAAAATTCTCAAAAAGTTGCCCATCTTTAAATTGCTCCAAGTGAAGCACACTTAATTACAATTTTCTTTAAGGATAAATTTTCCAAAGACAAGGTTTACCTTATGGATATAGGTAGTCATATCAATACTTTTAAGCCTCAACTATCCATCAATGATTTAGGGAGTATTATACTATTAATGTTACACTCGATTTTCTTAGTAAATGTAGGTACAAGATCTTTAGATCAATGGCCACCAAATGCTATTGTTATTAATTTTGATGTAGGATAGAGCATATAAAATTGAAGTTGCAGAGCTAAAAATGCAACATAAAGAGGTACAAGGGCAAGATGCTACAATAATGTTTATAGTAGTTATTGTTCTAATTGTAAGACTTGTAACCCTTGTATAAACTGGATTTTTGGGAGGATTTGATGCTACAATGAAAGAATTTATCAAGATAATAACACAAGCAAAAAAAAAAATAGAAAGAAAGGAAAAAAATATAAGTGGATAATTAGAATGAAACTTTTATTTATGGAAACATTTCTTGTGAAGAAAATGAATATAGGGTCCTCCATAGATAATAGAATTTAGCCTTTTAATCTCCCTCCAAGGTGTTCAATTTTTCTTATACCAATTGGGAAAAAAAGGTTTAAGAAGATCTCTCATCAACATTAGGTCAATTCAAGTACATTCATATCATTGAAAGCTGTTATAGGATTTGAAGTGAAATGAAATATCAAAAAATTCATTGATGTGATATTAATATTGTATTAACAATATGATATATAGGCATGAAGTTAAGGGGAAGATATTTTAATAAATTACGTTCTTATTTTTCTCTAACGTATACACTTGAAAATCACACTATTGTGATAAATTTAGAAAATAATCAACTTTCTTAAGTGAATTTTTATATACCATACACTTTAAAATCAATCTCTATAATATTTTCTCTAGTATTAACCTTGGCCCACATACTATATAATAACATATCCAAATGATATACTGCTTCCTATCAATGCCAAAATCAAACCACACAACTTTTATTCTCAAGAACTCAAATTTTCTTTATATTCTTCATATTCTAAGAATTTTAATATCTTAAATCCACATATATAAAATGCAAAATGAAGAATCCATAAAATCAAATAAAAATGTCCAGTAATAGTACTATTATAACTTTTTTTACAATTAGGAGCTAAAGGTTCTAATACAGATATCCTACAAATCAAACATAATAAGAATGTCTTTTCAAATTTATTATCTAAAGAGATTTTAATTTCTAATAAATCATTTTTGTCATGTCTTAGATTACCCTAATTCCTTAAAAATTAGTCTCATAATACCTTCTCTAATCTTAAACCTTATTTTGACACCTTATCTATGTTTTTCAAACCCTCACTTTACCTTCAAAACAATAGTTTTCAACCCAGCAAACTAGCAATCAATAGGCCAGTAATGTCCAAAATCCTATCATCTAGGGCTTAGACGGTTGTCTGCTAACATCTTTGAGTTGACCAATGCTAGATGAGTTTTACCATTTTAGATTTTCTCATTTTTCTTTTGACCTCAAATAATTTTTTGTACCCAGTACTTTTACATATTTGGGTTCCTAAATTAATTCCTTGCCTTTCCCTAAAGTTTCTAATATTTGGGTAATTATATGATTATTTTTTTCATTTTAACCAATTATTAGACTTTCTACCTTACCTAAATTATTTTAATCATTATTGAATTTCTTGGACACAAGGGCTTTAAAAAATTTGACTTCCTCACACCTCATGATCAAATACCACACAGTACTTTCTCATTCAATAAAAAATCTAACCATAATCACCTTACCATCAATGATCCACCAGTTCTCTTACACTTTCTCACTTATGTTAAGCACTCACATCATTCCTCTTACTTGAATTAATCCTCCCATACGATTTTCTCCACCTTATCTTACCTTAGTTGAAAACTATAAGGGAGTCATTACCTTTGGTTGATCATTTTCATACTTAGCCAATATTCTACTTTCTAACTTTTCTCTCATCTATCTTCTACTCTTGTATTAATTGGTGTTGTTCTTGGTTTCCTTCCTCTGTGTCAAGACCTCCTCTTCCTTTTTCTCTTCCTTTTCCTTCATTTTCTTAATTTTAAGATCTTAAATTTAAAGCATTGGTGCTTTTTGTTAAGTAAAAGAAAATTAGTGTTATAGATTGGTGAAGGTTTTCCCAAGCTTGTCCCCAAGCCCATTTTCAAAATCCTAAGGTCTTTCTTGCTTCTTTTAAATTTATATTTCTTTTCTAACCTTTTCTATTATCCTTATCTAATTTATATTTTTATTATTTTAAGTGAGGGTGGAAGGATTTTAGAAGTATTTTGTGTTAAGAGACCAGAGTAGCTGTAGTAAGAAATACATATCTCTAGAATAAGGCTTGTTTGGGTTTATGTATTGATTTATATGATTTTATATTTTCTACTAGAAATCATGTTATGCTCTATTTTGAATTCAAATCCATGAATTAATTAGTAATTTGTGATTTAATGTGAAATGTTAATTTTATGCATTTTTAGGATCTGCTAAAAAATCCTAGGTATGATAATATATTATGTTATATTTTTAAGTCTTGGGGTGAATAGTTTCAATTATGGCTAAATATAGTGATTGGTAAAATATGCTGAAATATCAAAATTTGGGGGTTTTATTCTTTGTTGAGGTCTCATCCATGTGGCCTTTCTGGTGTTATGGATTGTTATAATATTTATAATTTATATTTATAGGATGATTATAATGCGAATGGGGCTGTGTATAAAATTGGTAAGATTTAGAGGTGTATAATGATGCTAAGTTTAGAAGAGGTCTCATCTATAGGGGTAAAATGGTCTTTTGGTAACTTTTTGATTGAAATAAATATCATTGTGTTCCTTGAGGTGTTTAAAACAAATTTCATTTATAATGTGTTATATTTTAGATAAGGATGACTTAAGTTATGAAAATAATAATATTTGAGATGTTTAGGTAAATTAGGTAAACTAGTGAAAATTTGGTCCTTTTGGTCAAATCTGTTGTATAAAGTATGATATACACTAAAATATGAAAATGAGGGTTTGAAAATTATCTTGATAAATTATGAATACACACATAAGGTATGAGTTTATAAGAAAAGGTTTAATTTGGGAATAATAACCAAAAGGGTAGTATTGGTATTTTATGTGTGAAAATTTAGATTTAGGTCGTGATCTTTGGGTATGATGTTTTTAATAATATTTTAGATTGGTATATTAAATTTAGTTAGTTGGAAAGACTTGTGGATAAATTTGCAGTGTACTTGTGAAATTAAGGTTTATAAGGGTATTATGGTCTTTTTACCCTATCAAAGATTCATTTATGTATTTAATAATTATGCTTATGTATTGCCTTTACTCCTATAGCATGTTCAATGTGGTCTTAGTGATATAATATAAGTGTCGGATGTTATCAATTGTTGGAATAAATTCATAAATATCAAGGATTATGATAAGTAGTTTATCTCAGAATAAGCCAAATGATAATAAAAGTGGAAGTACAATAATTTAGGTGACTCAGGTAATGCATTTTTTGTGTTGAGTGTTGGTTAAGGTACTAATAAGGCATTTATAATTAATGTAGAAAAACATATAAGTAAGGACCAAGTACTTTGGTTTTATTAAAGGTTATTGCCACGGTCCTAATGGAATCATATGACTGGTCTATTCTATCAAACTAATCCTTTGGCTTATAGGATGCATGCTTACTTAAATATTAGAGGCCCACTATAGCTTAGGTGAGTTTTACCCTATATTTGAGAGTATCAGTAAGGCTAACTGCCTTTTCTCCCATATGTGTGGGAAAGGAAATATTATTGTTACTATAGGTTCATTGAGCTCAACGTGTTAATAAGATGGTTTCCTTGAAACCTAACTATAGATATTCAATATGGATCCATCTTAGATAGTACTCAATCATAAGTAGTGTGCTTGTAGAATTTTCTCTTAAGGTGATCTTATATGTTGCATGACTCACCCTCATGATATATATTTGTTACCTTACTCAATATGTAAGTATTAATCATCTTTTTCAAGAGTGTTACTCGTTTCAAGGAGTAGAAAACCCTATTACTGACATGTAGGTATTTGATAACCATCTTAGAGATTTTGAAAACTTTGATGCTCTATATTTTGAAGAGTAAACTATTGATGGGTTGTGGATGTAGGATATCTAGTATTTAGGAAATTTTTTTCTAGATACATTATGGAATCTTAGTTATATGTGTTTCCTTTTTATTGTCTTTTGATTAGCATTGTATTTACAGCTTATCCTTGCCTTTGTTTTATGTAATTCCTTTTATTCTCTATTTATCTTATTTAATTTCTTGTAACATTTTTCCTTATACTCGATATGAGAATAGTACGACTCATGTAAGGTATCGTAGTAATACTTGACTATATCATGTGAAGCTTCCACAAAAATTATACATTTTCACTAGTAAATTTTGGGGTATTATAAGTTTAGTATAGAGGAAAATTGATGTAGTGTTTCAAAGATTATCTAGAGAGAGAGGAACTAGAATGAGTGAATTATGAAACGAAGTGGGCTTTTGATAAGTTTTGAACATGAGTGTTGATGACAGTTTTACGAGAGAACAGTTATCCATAGTTCTTTAGAATATATTTTCAATTTGCATTTTGATAACTTGTATATGATAAAATAGTTACCATGGCTTGCGTATCACAAGTGGCATCAGCGTGAGAGTGTCTCATGAGTGGGGTGGGGTTCAATACCTTCTAAGGGCATAGGTTTCCCTTTCAAACAAAATATATATGTGATAAAACCATTATCTAAAGTGTCCACATTTTTTATAATAATTTTTTTTCTTAAATCCATCATACAAAACCTTACAAACTATGTGTATTTTTTTCCTTTTATAAACAATTTAATGATATTTGCCATCTATTGGGTGCCATCTAAACTCATTTTCATGGTAGATAATACAAGGTGATTTTTGGTATGATAATAAGGTTCATGATTAATCTTTGAGTTTTGGTGACTATATCTACGTTGATTCTTAATGCGTGACCATGTTGACTAAATGGTATTTTAATTTTTGTAGAAATTTTATATATGGAAAGTGATATTGTGAATAGTATCTATAATATCTTAAAATTCACTACTGAAAAATTTTATTTTTTACAAGTTTTATGCAGAAGCAAGTACAGAAAACTTTAAGGTATTACTACTACACATAGTACTAAACTAGTTTCCTTCCACCGATATGCTACTAAGTGCTAAGGCTAGAAAACATATTTTAATTAAAATCCAAGAATACATTTACAAATTAGAGTAGGAAAATAGTTAGGAAGGTTTACTCTTATTCTAAGGAAAACCCACTAATCATGGTTATAGAGAAATTATTAGTAAAAAAGAAATAAAAATCATTTCATAAAAGACATAGACGTACTACCCAGTTTAAAACATGGGTTAGTGACCTCGGATAACCTTACACTCTCAATCTTGAAGCTAAATCCCGAAAGGATCATGTAGTCTAACCTGCAAATGATCCTACCCATTGAATAAGCAAGTGCCCAAGAAAAGAATTCCTTTAATACTATGGTACTGAGTAACCCTTTATACAAGACTAACATGTTAGGCTCGCATACAACACATCAAATGCAATACATCCAACACGTAATCATGAAAGTGTACATATGTCATCTAAAATGCAACAATCATTTGAATACCTATATGCATTCGTAGGACATATTAGTTCATTGATCGTTATTGTATTTGACACGTTCCTACCCGCAAGTGCACGGGGTCAGAGTAGTAGTCAAGGTTGATCCCACAAGGATTGGTGAATGACCACTAGGATAATGATAGAACTTAGCTATGTCTAGACTACGAGATGATATGAAAAAAAATTGTAAGGTAAAATAACTAACTAAACTAGAAAGAAAGGAAAATAGCACTCAAGTGACTCAAATAAATAGAAGAGTTAAGGTTCCAGTTCATCACCCCTTATCCTCACATGTAATCGAAGATCACATCACAAAATAATCCAACAATCATAATCAATCATGCCAACAAGGATAGAAAGTGTTGTGCTTTCTCAAGCCACAACCACCCTATTACATATCTATGCCCCTAACTATCTCTAGCCTAGAGTCTAATAGAATGTAATGCATTAAAGTCTATAAAGTTTCCTCCTTTATTGTTGTAGAGGTCAAATCGATTGTCTCTCGACCTACAATTTAATCTCCCGTTGGCTATTGGGTCTAATACTGGATTATCTCTCGATCTCACCGGTATTTCCCACACCAAAAATCAGAACCCGACCGTGGTTCAAAAATCCTTCAATCAATCAATAACACAACACATACATTATGAATTGAATAAAAAAGGATGCAATAGTTCAACACATTAGGATCAGGGAAAATTACCCTTCACCTTAGCACAAGATCTAGCCCATCAAATTCATATAAAGAATATTAAAAACAACAAGAGATTCCATAGATAGAGAAAAGATCATTAGATAATACCCTTGATGTTCACAAATTCTTGCAAAAATTTAACTTACGGTCTCTAATTTACAAGAGAGATCTTGATGAATTGGGGAAGAGGATAGAGAAGAGAGAAAAGAGATGGAGTGGAGGCTGCCTCGAGATATTAGAATGAGATTTTTTATATTACTGCCTCATGGATCGCTAGGGTATTGGTAAAGATGGGCTTCCCATGTCAGCTTTGACAATGATGTGTATTTTGACCATAACTTTTCATCATAACTCCGATTAAGCTGATTTTGGATGGGTTGGAAAGATATTAAAAAGATCTACAAATTTGATGTTGAACGCTTCTCCAAATTCAGACCTTTTACTGGTCTAAATTTCACTTCTTTCAGGGCCATATACTTTAAATATGCATTCTTGCTTTCATTTTATTCCAGAATTTACATTTTAGCTCTAAATCTCTTTCCACTTTAACTTTTGCTCCTCTTTGCTCCTTTTTTTCTCCTTTCCTCTCCCTTTAAGCTTATTCTTTTTTCATCCTTCGTGATTTTTTGTTGTTTGAGACCCTGCAAATTTTCACAACACAAAGACAGTAACAAGAACAAAAAGGGATAAATCCGACTGAAATTAAAGGTAAAAACTCTTATAAACCTTAGGAATAAGATGTAAAAGTCACACTTATCAGTATTCAGGCCATTAGTATCTTAATTATTCATTAGTTTCGTCTTTATACATCTCTCGAATTATATCCTCTTGAGTACGGAAACCCTATTATTATGGCCAGTGGAACAGAAATAAATACTCTAGGGTAGAATACACCAGACCACTATTATAGCCAGTGGAACAGTCTATAGGGTAAAATGTTTCTGGCTAATATTATAGCTAGTGGACCGAAAAATATCCTAACCTAGCTCCTACCCACATGATGTTCTACTATTAGTAATTAGAATCTTTTTCATGATTTATTACTATCTAAGGTTTGGTTTATTGAGTTCGGAACCCCCACTATTATAACCATTGGAACAAAAATAGTATTATAGGGTAGAAAGCACCTGACCACTTTTATAGTCTATGGACCAAAAATACTACTCCAAGTTAGAATGCACCTAGCCACTATTATAGTTGGTGGACCGATCTCCGGGGCAAGAATGCTCCTTGCCACTATTATAGCTGGTGGAAAAAAATTTATCCTAAGCCCAGGCCGGACTTAATAATCCTTCACTTTAAGTAATTAGTATTTTATTCATATTTTATTCTATAAGTAACCCTCAACTAGACATGTATGCCCCTAATAGACTTCCTGACTCATTATCACTCTTCCACGTTAGACTTTTTGAATGACCTGGTCCCATAGCATGGGACCTCTATACTTTCCAAGACTCGAAGACCCCTTTTTCTCCTTCCATCCTACTCACTATAAATCCAAAAGGGCCCATACATGTGGGCAAGGCCCAGTTTTCCATTTCTCCACCTATGCCCACCATTGCCTACTAGGGTTTCCCTTGAAACCCTAATCTGGCCTATGTGGCCTTAGCCTCTCCTTTCCTATATAACCCATACTTCCCCTTGATTCCAACACCATCATTCCACTCAACCCACTCCTAAACATCACAACCCTACTCTCCAACTTCCACATGTGATAAAGAACCTTAGTTGGTCACCCTATAACCCTAATACACCTCTTTTCTTTACACCTTCCTTTCACACACAAACTCCACCCTCCTTTTCACTTAACTCAAACCTTTCATATATCACCCTCCTAATCACAACCCAAAATCTAACCAACCTCTATAAGATCTCTCATAACAATCCCATACTTAGGGTTTTCCCCTAAAAACCCTAGTTAGGCTCCCATGCATACTTCCACCAACCCATGTACTATCTCTTCCCCAAACACTCTAATCAACCAAAATACTCCTTCTTTCCCATGTTTAGTCCTCAAACTGACTTCTCCCACATAATATTTTCCCCCATGCAAAAACTAAATACGCCATGCAAGATTCACATTTCCCATGCAAGATTTTACCCTAACCCTTCATTTTATTACTTTGTTCCTTTATTTTATCACCTATATATCACAATACACTTAGGATTTTTTCCACTTCTTCTTACTCACTCCACCCTCTTTATTTCTTAAGAACCCCACAAGCACTCAAATCTACCTAAGGCTCTTAAGCATGCATGTCATACCATAACAACCATACTTAGGAGCATATGAAACATAACAAGTCGTATCACCCATATTACACATATTATAAATCATACACAACATACCTTAGATCCTTGTAAGACAAGCTATATTACACATATATTTAGTACACATTCACATGTAAATACGCAACACATATTATTACACCCATAAGCACATAAATCATAACAAACCCAAGCCTTAACAATATCTCTACTTCCACACATAGTCACCCTTTAACACTTAGCATGTACATTTACTAGTATTATAACCCTTGCACCCACAAAATTACAAAAATATTCTTATTCATACCCAAAAACAAAATACGAGACCCACCAAAACTTTTCTCCACACATAATCACCCTTTAACACTTGGCCTGTACATTTATTAGTGCATTCACCCTTACACCTCCAAAATCACCAAAATACCCCTATTCCATAAGATATCACCATTTCTACCCAAGTATGAAATATTAGCACCACTAAACCTTATCTCCACACATGATCACCCTTTTACACTTACATGTACATTTATTAGTACCTTTACCCTTGCACCTCCAAAATTACTAAAATATCCCTATTCCATATATTTTACTATTTATACCTAAACATGTATTGTTAACACCTCAACACCACTATTTTCATACACAACACCTCTTTACCATCTATCATGCATGCTTATTAAGTTGACCTCCATTGCACATTTCAAATTACTAAAATACCCTTAGGCCATAAAATCACTACAAAATAATTGATTTATGCCAATAGGGTATTATTTGGTGGTAAAAGCTTTTTTTTTCTATTGGTAAAAGCCTTTACCAATAGATTTTGTTTTGTTACAAAACTGTGGGTAAAAACATTGTGCTTAAAATTTTTACCCACAGATATATATGATCTATTGGGAATAATTGATAATGTCCATAGATATTTATCTATTAGTAAAACTTATGCCCATACTTATATCTGTAAGTAAAACTATTAATCACAAAATAATATCTATGACTAAATGTATTACCCATAAAATATAATATGTCACTAAAACTATTATCCATAATATAATATATGTGACTAAAAGTATTATCTATAAAATTATATTTGTGATAAAAGGAATTAACCACACAATCATCTGTGTAACTGAAAGTATCAAACACAATATTTTATCTGTTACTAAAAACTATTGCCAACATATATATTGTTGGTTATACATATAATAACCCTATATATATATATTTATATACATATATATATTCCCTTTCTAATTTCTAATGGGGACTAGTTCAAGCATATATGGAACAACCTGCATAACATAAGCATGATCTCTAGTTGCTACTGACCAATATGGCCTCAAAGTTTTGGCCACTCCCTTAATAGTGTCCAAGAATATCATTTTTTGAAAAATTGTATATAATATTGAAATCAGTAATGTAGCATAAAGCAACATCAATGAGCATGGTCCATAATCCTCACATAGAAAAGGTAGAATTAAGTTTAAGAATACACTCTCATTATAGACTGAGTTGGCCAATCAATCCTACACAATAAACAATCACCAAAAACTGTAGCAATAACTGAAATATTCTCATTTTGTACATGACTAATTAGCTTCAATTTCTAATTTATTTCCTACAGTCATGACAAGAATTAACAAAATATATTGCAGGTGAACTTGTTCTTTTCAGGTCATATAACATTTAACATACACGTACATCAGCAACGACCAAGAAGTGTTCAACTGAAGGTATGACCTCAGCTTGTATTATATAACCATTAAATAGGACAAAATTTTAATGAATTCCTTTGCAAGATTTCTTTACTTTTGTGCATTGGATAAGTCCTATATCTTTGGTTCCTAATATATACTATGAAGTGAGTCAACAAGAGGGTGATGAAACAATGTCAAACAATGATCTTCACAAAATGCAACAAGTGGGACTTTATGCACCTAAGAGTAAATAAATGCCTACAAATGTAGTCTACAATCATATTCAGCTGAAAAAAAAACATCAAAATATTATGAGAGGTGATTCTTTCATAACCTAAACAAAAATATCACTTTTATCAAAACTAAGAGAAAAAAAAATAATGGATGATCATGGCAGCAACTATCTAGAATTTAATGACACTAGCAGATGATACATGAATTAATTCAATGATATATAAGAATTTATAATGGTAAAACAAGATAGTGTATTTTATTTTTTCAAGATAGAACCTTACATGGATTATATCTCCAAACAAATTACATATTCACTTTCAGCCTCAATCTAACCCATTCAAATGATCACTAGCCCACTCACTCTCCTCGAGAGCATACCTATATGGGTCTATCATGAAAAAAATAGAAACTTCACTTTTCTACTCCTTATTCCTTTTGGAGGGGCTTAAACCAAACCAAATCAAGCATCAGCCTATCAAAGGGTTGGAGCTATATGATTCAAATGATACTATTATGTGCTATCAAAGATCACACAAACTGTTAATTACATTTATGACATCTCATCTTAAGGATTCAAACCATGTTCTTATACGCTTTTTCAATCCATACCTTTTTGAATGTATCTATCATCATCTCTACTATTAGAGCCACCCCACTTCCGCACCAATGACATAATTCATAGTTTTACTTTTTCTCATGGCACCACCCTTTATCTCAACAATCTCATCTCTATCACTTTTGCATTGCTAGCATAATATTCTAGACATGACCAGGCAAGCTTAATAAGGAGAAATCACCTTTTGTTGACTCTTTTAGGGGCGGGTTTGGATGGCATAATTGTAGAGGGCAGTTTATAAGGAAATTTGTAAAATTTTCAAACCAAAATCCCTTATTTTTGATTTTTAAAAGGGATGTTATTATCTTCTCAAAAATTTCCATATACTTAAATGATAACATTAAAAAATACTATGCTTAATTGAATTAACTAAATTCCTTATGTTTATAGTTAATCAAACAAATAATTTATTATTGTTAAAATCTAAAGTGAAATTAAAATTCCATCACTTTTAAAATACCTTCATTTTCAAAGTAAGTATCCATGCTCACTTTTAAGTTCTCACACTAATAATACACCGACTTAGCACTTCACTGGCAACATTAGTTAACACCATAAATCACTGGCGATAATTTAGAATAATTTGACCTGCCATCATGTATATAGTGAAAAATTTTATAAACTATGGTCATAATCTTCAAATCAAAGAGTCACACGATGAGTAACAAGACAAATTAACCAATAAACACATAAGTGCTAGTAGTTCATAAGAGAAATGATCGAGTATTCCATCTCTCAAATCATAGAATAAAAATTACCAAGGAAGAAGAATGACGAATGATAAATGTAGGAAAAAACTCCCTTAAGTGGAATATAGACATTTAAAAGAGAAAAATTCAACATAAAATACTTCTAGAACCCATCCATGATTCCACATAGGTGTTCATAAACAAGAATATCTTTTTAAGTATAGCTATTTTCATAAGCCATCCAACTCATTCTTACCTCCCTACAAAAATTGGGATCCAAGTCCATTCTAAAGATTTCTTCACCTTGTTTACCATAAACAGACACACCCTGAGTGAAGGAGAGAATTGAATCAAAACAAACATCTCACCAAAATAGATTTGCAGCATCTTAATAGTGTAACACAAACATTTATGGCTTATCAGTACATCAACATACAGATGACTAGTTTCTTTCAATTTTCAATATTAGCATTAGTAAGCTAATGAAGATGAGTGCATGTAGTCAAGTACAACAATATTAGGCATGACCAAAGACTAGAATCAAAACCTAATTTTTATTAGCACACCTAAATAGTTAACAATGTTAAATAGTGAGCAGCAAAGTTCAAAAGTTAAAATTGGAGATATTGGTTCAATCAAAAATTTTAGAAAAATTATACTAGATGATGGAAAGAAATGGAAGGAGGGAAATAATAGTTTGAGTTAGAACAAAAGTACTATATCCTAATAGTATTAACAAGGGAGATTAACCATTACCTATAAGAAAACACCAGGTGATGATAGCAAAATGACACCATCAAATCCTACTAAATAAAGCATTTGTAACTCATTTATGTCTCCTAACCGAGTCTAATAACAACATCACTAAACATATTGTAGTTCATTGAAATATCCATTGTATAAGAAGAACAAAGATAAACAACGCAGGATGGAAAAAATAGATATACAAGACATCAGTGGAGGATACTGGATAGGGAAGGCATTGTCTGCAATACAAAACCTACAAAGAAAACAACCTCAATAGTTATTGAAAAATGATAAGAGAATAAGATCTCAAGTTCTTACTTTTCTTGTAGAAATAGACACTTTCACACCCCTTGGCAAGGCTTATTTTAGAGCATTTATAGTTTCAAAGTAATTTGATTTTGGCTATTCAATAAGGTACCTTACATTTATATAAAATCATCATATAAGTAAATAGGGAATTAGACACTTCACAGGCACTAAAATGGTGTTCTGGAAAACTCACCATCCATATCATAGAAGATATATTTGAACTTTGGTTTATAGAAGCCGGACTGGCGGACTGCCCTCTTTCTTCCTCTTTTTATTGATGAATAGAGTAAGATTTCTTGCTACAAACCTTTGCACATAATTAATGAAGAATGCATGTATTCTTTCAATTAGAAACTTCATCTTAATTATAGGTGATGCTACCTAATCCTTAAACCAATATAAGAGGACCATATAGTATCCCTTACATGTTTGGTGAAGTATATATATTTTTTTCATCAATTGGACCATCATTAAACAAGGTAATGAACAAAGACAATATCA
The DNA here is from genome assembly GCA_039764185.1 of Tamarix austromongolica. NCBI lineage: Eukaryota > Viridiplantae > Streptophyta > Magnoliopsida > Caryophyllales > Tamaricaceae > Tamarix > Tamarix austromongolica. Next base: position 89,696,831 of record CM077819.1, on the reverse strand, counting down.
TAAAAGTAATAAGAACGTCAACAATTGATAAGAACCAACCAATCCAATAGGAAAAATATAGATTGATAAATATCTAGAACTATCTTATAATCCCAATTGACATTCAATAAAGAACTTCAATCAACAAATTTAGATATTACTCAAACTCCAATTAGACAAGTGTAGAAAAATATATCAAAAAATAGAAGAGTATCATTATGCACATATGACATTCAATTGTAAAAAAAGAATCATTTATAAAAAAAATAATTATGTTGCATATTATAAACCAATCAAAAGAGATAATGTAGCTACATTAACACAAAATCTTAGGGATAGATATTTTTTTATATTCAAATATAATCAACACAAAAGCAAATGAAATCTTTTATTCAAATAATTATTCTACTATGAAATATTCCATGGATTCACAAATGTTTAACAACCATTATGTAGAACTATGTTCGCTAAGAAACAACATGCAATAATTTCCTACCACACTACCACAAAGCAACAACAATTTCTAATAAGAAAATGATGTACAAGAATTGATATTCAACAGCCACTTAAGTGTTGACTTCCCTGACTTCACCAACAAGCAAGGATAGCTTAAATGGAAGATAAATTCTGGTGAAAGAGGAACCAACAATTTACAACCATGTTAAAGCTTTTACACAAATTATATCATTTTCATAATCGAATCCAACCCCCTTTTTCTAAATTATTGGTAACCATAATAGAAACTCAAGGAGACATAAACACTAATCAAATATGATCAACAAAATATAAAAATTAAAGTAGGAACCTACCCTATGGGTTGTTAAGACCTAATGATCCATACACCACCCTATTATGAGTAAAAGATAAAATGCCATCAATAATGACTAAGACAAAATAAGAAAATTTAAAACACTCTCCTAATACCAATTTAGTCCTCCTTGCTAGCTCCACTAATAAATAAAATAATCTTAGGCCATTGTAGACACAAAAAGGAAAAACCAAGTGCCTTAGGCTATAAAGCATTAGCTTTGAGCACTTGTAGTTCAAAAGCCCTAGAAAAGACCTATAAACCCACAAATCATACAAGAAATCTATCACAAGATCAACACCTTAAGCAAAATGACCAAAGAGAAACCAAAAAACTATAAAATAGTATACACATTTGGCTTTTGGGATCCACTAGAGCGTCTTCCTAGATTGCCGATAGAAAACATAAAAACTAGATTAGAAAAACTATTCAAAACATAAACAAATAGGAAGTAAGTAAATTTTATCAAAAATCACTTACACAATTAGGTTTTATAACCCCAAAAAGTCAAATCAATCAATTTTATAGAATTGATTCAAACAATAAGTTAAAAACTTAATTTAGTTGATTTTAAGTTAAAGCTAGCTTATTTTAACTTAATTTAATTGAGTTCATCAACTATTCCAAAAAAATTAAGGTTTTAAAGACCAAAATACAAATCCGGATAATTCAAACTAATTAATCCAAATTGAAGGTGTTTAGTACAAGTAAGTTCATTTCAAATCATTCTATAAAATCAATACTAGAAGAAACAACTGTATAAATCACAATTTCTATAATTATAATTGAAAGTTAGGGTTTTACGCTCAAAAATATAGTTTGGTCAAAATTTATTAATTTATATAAATTAAATGTTTGGAAATATAATTAGACCTATTTGATAACATATTGCATACTCAATTATTTAAAAAAATAAAGAAAATACACAATTTAATATAATTAGGGTTTTTGTGCCCAGACTTCAAATTTCAGTTAAATCTTACCAATATATTTAAATTGAGATTTCAAAAATTAAAGTAAACATATTCTATTACAAATTGTATAATCAATTTAATAAAATAACTCAATTACACAATTCAATTTAAATCCACAAGAATTAGACCTAACAATTAAATTGCAATTAATTTCACACAAATTTCTCAAATTAATAATTCTAATATGAAACTAAGTATATTTCAAAGTATAATGCAAAATCAAATTATCCAAAATAGTTTAATTGAATGAATCTGAGATATCTGGATATAATTAGGTCAATAGTCACAAATTCCAAAAATCAATATATACCACTTAATTAGCCCATTTAATTCAATCATACAACACATATATACTTAATTAAACAACTAATATTTCTTAATTAAAGCTAATTATTTCAAAATTAATTAAAGCAAAAAAGTTAAGGTTTAGAGAAAATAGACTAAATGAATACAACCAAAACAGTTCGGGTAAAGGGCAATGGAGCTTTGTTAGTGGGAGAGGACCATTCACCGATGGTAGACCAACGTTGGAGGTAGTCGACCGATGGCACACCACTGTTGTGCTCATGTGTTGTTGGTTGCACCGCTGATGCTGCCTTACTGTTGTAAACGATGATGACCAAATGAGCTGTGGGTGATGGTGGCGAGGTCGAGTGGCGATGAGATGGTGTGTTGGTGGTTTTGTGCTCAATGAAACATAGGAGGGAGCATAGGACCCGGGCTCGGGCTTCAAAACTATAAAACATGAAAGGATAAACAAGTAGAGAAAGGAAAGAAAGTAAGGAAGGGGTGGGGGTAGTCGGTGTTGATCGAAATTTTTTTAATATTAAAATATCTAAAAGTAGTTATATCAAAAATATGATTTCAACTAGATTAAATTTAACCAAAAATTTTTATAAATAGTTTTTTGGAAATAAACATAAGACTTATTCAATAAAAGCTTTTATTTAAAATAAATCAGAACACTAATTAAAATAGAAATATGATTTAAATTAAATAACCTAATTAATATAAAATTAAATGTTAAAACTCATAAATCAACACTAATATTTATAAAAAGTAGTTTTTAAGAAGAGGGATATTACACTATGTATGCTACCCCTTGATCCCCAACTTGGCGACCGATTTGCAAGACCCCTGTCCTTGGTTATTTAGAACACAACTTAACTAATTATTATTTTTATTATGATATATATGAAAATAATTCTTACAATAATAATGGTTATTTATTAAGTTTAAGGAAATTGAATTTGAAAAATATGAGATTTTATAATAATTATATGAATAATTATAAAAATATTAGGCTAAAAAAGATCTAATAACTAGAAGTATATCGCCCCTTAGACCCCTATTACGCCGATCTAGCAATGATACCCTATCATATAGGTCATTTGAAGCACAACATGATTGATTATTACTTTTATTATAATTTTAAGAATAATTTTTATTATTTTAATTATCATATAGTTATGTTATAATCATATTAACATGACTATAATGTTAATTATAAATCTATATATACATATATTATTATTATTATTATTATTATTATTATTATTATTATTATTATTATTATTATTTCATATAAAATTGGCAATTATAATAATAAGAGAAGTATCTTATGTATAAGCGGCATGAATGTGTTATGCCAAGGGATATAACAATAGTTAAAACATTTATCTTCCTTATATACTAATACCAATAGATATATGAGTGGATATTAGTTTTGTTGGTATAATGCTACTAATATCCATAGATATAGAAGTAGGAAAAAGATATGTTGGCATAACATACTATTACCAACAGATAAAAAATTTCTATAGAGAAAACTTTCTTCATTTATGACAAAAATATATTTGTTTATATTAGTAACTTTTGCCAACACAAAAAAAAAATACTGTGACTAAATTATTGTTCGCACAAGTCATATATTTTGTAGTAAATACTAATACTCATATTCAACGATGCACTACCAACACCACAAAACCCCTGGTATTAGTTTTAGCACCAAATGTCACTTGTCATGTGTGTTTATTTGCGCATACTCCATTTTGTATGTGAAATTACTAAAATACCCCTAGAACCCAAAATATTAATAGTAGTACCCCACATGCACTATCAGTACCATGAAAGCCTTATTATTATTCCTAGCACCACTTATTCCTTAACCATCATATATATTGCAATGATCGCCGTCATACCATAAAATTTACCAAAATATTCCTAATATTTCCACCATCACATACATTTATAACCCACCTAACCCCTATCTCCACTCTTAACAACATTCCTAACACATTAGGCACCCCACTTAGGTTTAGATACTCGAAGGTGTCCAAAATACCAAATCACCCCTAGGGCTCCTATTAGTTCTATTTCATTATAGGTGTCCATACACTCTTAGCATTCACCCCTTTCACACATATCACACCATATGTAAGGCAATATAATAATCATGAAATTAAAAAGTAACAGTATATTTTTACATAAATCACATACTTAAAATTCTAATGTGCTAGTATATAATAATCCACACATTTTAGTGAGTATAGAAGTTACTTTATTTTCAACAAAACTAACCTTAACTGGTATCCCCAATTTAAAATGCTTAAGCTCTATTTAATAAAAATTATACCTAAAAATAATGTCACTAATAATATATTAATAATAGATAAATAAAAGAATGGTTTTTATTAAAAATATTTATTAAATTTAACATTAATAAATAGTCTTATACCTTAATATGGACTAAATGGATACCAAAAATACATAATATAACTCACACTACCTATGTAGCATGCATCCTTCAAATGGATGAAGGGGAGGAATAAGGAGGGAGGGGGAGGCTCAAGTAAAGAGTTAAGGGAGGTGGTGGAGAGGTGTGGGTGGGGGTTGTTGGGTGTAGAGGTAAGGAAGGAGGTGGTTGGGTGTTAGGGTGGTGCAAGCAGTGGAAATGGCGGCATGGGATGCAGGAAGGGAGTTTCCAAGTAGGGAGGGAGAGGAAGAAAAGGATAAGAAGAGGAAGATAAGGGGACTGTCGGTGCAAGAGTGTGGGGTGGTTGCGGGTGACGGTATAGGGGGTGGGTGGCTGATAATAGGTAGCCGAGAGGAGCTATTATGGAGGAGGAAATGGAGGGGAAGAAAGGTGGTCAAAGGGTGGAGGCTGTAGGATGGTGCATTGAAGGGGAGAGGTGGGAAAAGAGGTAGGGATACAGAGGAGGCTAAGGTGGCTACTGCTCAGTTGTGTAGGAAGGATATATGACGGAGGAGCTGGTGGCAGCCGCGGTGGAGGAGGGGGGAATCATGCTGGAAGAATGGAAAAATGCAAGGCATCGGTAGGAGCTAGCGCGGGGAGAAAGAAGGAGAGATGGGGAGGCAAGGGAGGAAGAGAAAGAAAGGAAGGAGAAGGTGCGGTGGCTGACGATGGAAGCTGGTTTTCCGGTGGAAGCGCTGGTGGTGGTTGTAGACGAAGGAATAAAGAAAAATAGATGAGGAAAAAGGGAGAGAGAAGAGAAAAGAGGTTGATTGGGAGAGAGAGGGCTCAAAGAGGAAGTGAGGTAGAGGGGAGAGGAAGAAAAAGAAGAAAATAAGAGAAAAGAGGGTGGGGAGCATACACATAGGTGGTGCTAGAGGGAATGAGTGGTTTCTATCACCTCCTAGGGATGGCAGGGTGACAGGGGAGAAAATGGGGGGCAGGTATATGGGGGAAGGAGGGGACCAAGGTGGTTACACCAAAAATGGAAAGAAGGATGGGAGGGGGGAAGAAGCTAGTGCAAGCATGGATCGGTGGTGGCACAAACAGGGTGCAGGGCATAGGGGGAGAAGCTAGGAGAGGAGGTAAGGGGTGTTTGGCTCAATGGGGATGCAGGGAAAGAGCACTACAAAATAAATAATTTGTGCCAATAGGGCCTTATCTGTTGGTAAAAGCTATTTTTCTGTTGGCAAAAGCTTTTACCAACAGATATTTTTTTGTGACAAAACTGTGGGTAAAAACTCTATACTTAAAAGTTTTACCCACAGATATGTATCATCTGTTGGGAATAATTGATAATGCCCACAGATATTTATTTTTTAGTAAAACTCATGCCCACACTTATATCTGTGAGTAAAAGTATTAACCACAAAATAATATCTGTGACTAAAAGTATTACCCACCAAAACAATATCTGTAACTAAAACCATTACCCATAAAATAATATCTGTGACTAGCAGTATTAGTTACAAAATTATATCTGTGATAAAAAGAAATAACCACACAATCATATCTGTGTGTAAAAGTATTAAACACAATATTATATTTGTTACTAAAACTTATTACCAACATATATATTGTTGGATATACATATTAACCCTGTATGTGTGTGTGTGTGTGTTTTGTGTGTATATATATATATTGTTAAAACCTGTATCGGCCAAAATGTACAAAATATCAAATATCCAATATCCACCTGTAGTAACAATTTATGCTTATATATATATAATTGACTACACCATATATAATTATCATTGTGTAGTACAAAATAATTAGTTGCTTATCTCCCAAAGGCATAACAGTCCTTTAAGTACAATACTATATAAACGACTAATAGCATAAGCTATTATACAAAAACATCTTCATACATTGATATACAAAATCATCGGCTATTATACAAAAACATCTTCATATGCTGATATACAAAATCATCGACCATCTTCGTAAGCTTACGAGAAAAAGCACCGAGCATCTTCATTAGCTAACATATATACAAAAACATTGGGCATCTTCATAATTTGATATACAAAAATATCGATCATATTCGTAAGCTAACAAACAAAAGCATCAACCGTCTTCATAAGCTGACTCACAAAAGCGTTTTTATAAAAATGCATCAAACATCATCTTCTTCATTCTCCTCTTCAGTGTCATCCTTTTCATTCTCGTCATCCTCCATTTGTTAATAATCGTCAACATGTTTTCCCTAAAAATATATATACAATTAACTTAATCATATTAATCTAAATTCATATCAAAAAGCTATATGATGAGAGTTTGTACTCTTTAATTGAGTATATACATATCCAAAGTCTTTTTTGTTTGGGTTTTTGCATAAGATTGGTACGGAAACTATCTTCTAGGTTTGGATTGCATAATTTATTTAATATTTAAATATTTATAATAATTTACTAGGATTCCTCGTCTAATAAATATTTTGAGAACCTATAACGAGACATAAACTTAGAACTTTTCAATAGGTCGACTATATATCAAAAACTCCAATTGATTGATATCTAGAACTATGTCTTAAAAGCCCAATTAACTTTTAGTAAAAAACTTCAATCAACAAATTCGGATAATAATCAAACTCCAATTAGACAAGTGTACAACCACTATATATCAAAAATAAATATAAAAGAGTACCATTATGCACATATAAAATTCGATTGTAAAAGAATAATCGTTTATAAAAAAATTATTATGTTGCATATTATGAACCAATAAAAAAAGATAATATAGCTACATTAACACAAAATCTTAGAGATAACCAAAATAATGTTAGGCCATTATAGCATAAAAGGGAAAAACCAAGTACATTAGGCTCTAAAGCATTAGCTTTGAGCACTTGTAGCTCAAAAGCCCTAGAAAAGACCCATAAACCCACAAATCATACAAGCAACCTATCACCAAATCAAATCTTCATCCATATTTGTGCTCATATCTATTTAACAAATTATATCTATATCAACCAAATAAAATTTGTCAAATTTTAGATAGATCTAGTCTACTAGCCAGATAACAACATTTGGGGTGGTGTAGTCGACACAATAGCAATAGGTTAATGGTGTAGGCGACTACAAGGTGCACATTATTTTTTCTCTTTTTGTTTGCATTAATTTATCTTAAATTAGGATAATTAAAAATATGTATCTTTATATTTCTTTAAACTTTCTCTACGACTAGAGACTCTTATTGATGTGCTTCTAATTTAAAAAATTATTATATGTTTCATGATATTTATAATTATGTTTTTTCATTTTTTTTTATGATATTTTATTGTATAATTAACTATACCATTAAAATAATAATTTCCCATTTTTAGCATTGATGTTTGACCATTATTACCATTAAAGTTTCATTACTATTACTATTAATATTTTTCCATTATTAATATTGATGTGTTACATTATTACAATTGTTTCACCATCATTACTATAGTTGTTTCCCATTTGCTAATAATTATATAGTTATATTTAACCAAAGTTAGTTGTAATATTTTACCATGATTATCCTTATATTTTAATATAGGTGTCTTTATATTTCACCAAAATTACCTTCTTGTTTTACTTTAGTTGTTATTATATTTGACAAAATATAGTTGTGGTGTTTTCTGAAAAAAAAAAACAGTTTGTGGTATTTTCCCATAGTTGCATACAACGGTCATCTTCATCTATCACTTGCATTCTATTCTTGTTTTACAACGGTCATCTTCATTTATCACTTGTATTGTATTCATGTTTTACAACGGTCATCTTCATCTATCACTATAGTTCCTTCGTATTTCTTTTTTATATTTGTCTTCGTATTTTATTATAGTTATTATATTTTATCCTATTACCAAATGTTTATAATTATTACTACTCATCTTTCATTACTATTACTACTGCTACTATTACTATCGTTGTTTTACTATTATAGTATGAATATTTTACTATTGTTTTTATCATCCTTTATCATTGTCACTTATTAATATTTGCATCGATAATTAGTCATTTTATCTTTGTATTTCATTTTTTTTTGTTAGTCCAAATCAAGCAAAATGACCAAAGAGAAACCAAAAAACTATAAATTAACTAGTATACATATTGGGCTTTCTGGATCCATTACAGCGTCTTCCTAGATCACCGATAGAAAATGTAAACACTAAATTAGAAAAACTATTTCAAACACAAAAGAATAGAAAGTGAGTAAATTTTAATAAAAATCACTTACACAATTACGCTTACAACCCCAAAATATCAAATCAATCAATTTCATAAAATTGATCCAAACGATAAGTTAAAAACTTCATTTAATTGATTTTAAATCAAAGCTAGCTGATTTTAACTCAATTTAATTGATTTCAGAATCTATTCCCAAAACTTAGGGTTTTAAGGTCCAAAATACAAATCCAGATCATTCAAACCAATTAATCCAAATTGAACGTGTTAAAATACAATTAAGGTCATTTTAAATAATTCTATAAAATCAATTTTAGAATAAACTTTACAAATGATAATTTACATAATTTTATTTGAAAGTTAGGGTTTTAGGACAAAAAATACAACTCGGTCAAATTTTATTAATTTATTTAAATTAAATATTTTGAAATGTAATAAGACCTATTTTATAACATATTATATACTCAATTGATTAAAAAAATAAAAAAAAATACCCAATTTAACATAATAAGCGTTTTTGAGCCTGTACTATAAATTCGATCAAATCTTGCTAAAATATTTAAATGGACGGTTCCGAAATGAAATTAAATATATTCTATTACAAAATGTATAATCAATTTAATAAAATAACTCAATTATACAATTCAATTTAAATCCGCAAGGATTTGACCTAAAAAACAAATTCCGAATAATTTCACACAATTTTCTTAAATTGACAATTCCAATACAAAATTAAGTATATTTTAAAGTATAATGCATAATCAAATTATCCCAAATAGCTTAATCGACCGAATCCAACATATCCAGATATAACCGGTTCAATAATCACAAATTCCAGAAATCAACATATATCACATACTTAGCATATCCAATTCAATCATACAATACATATATACTTAATTAAATAACTAATTTAGCTTAATTAAAGCACATTCTTTCATAATTAATCAAAATAAAAAATTAGGGTTTTGAAAAATTATACCAAATGAAATAAGCCAAATCAATGCAGGTAAAGGGCAGCGGAGCTTCGTCGGTGGGAGAGGAGCAGTCGCCGGTGGCCGACAAACGTTGGAGATGTCCGGTCGGTGGTGCGCCACTGCTGCCATTCCACTGCTGTTGTTCCGCTGCTACTGCTCCCCTGATGTTGGCGTGTGCGACGACCGAGAGTTGTGGTGGCACGGTCGAGTGGCGGCGAGGCGATGTGCTATGGTCGCACGACAGCGAACCATAGGAACCAAGGGAGGGAGACGGAGGCATCGAGACAGAAGAATTGTGCCGACTGTTGTCGACACTCAAACAGGAAAGGGAATAAGGGGCGAGGGTAGCTGCGTGCGTCGACCGACGCTTTTTTTTCAAATATTTAAAAGAATTTATGTCAAAAATATAATTTTAAATAGATTAAATTTAATAGAAATTAATATTTTATAATGTATTATTAAGATAATATTAATCATAATTTATAATAAAATAATAATTATTATTAAACATAATTAATAATGGGAAATAAATACAAATATGAATAATATAAATATTAATCATAAATTCCAACAATTAGTAATAATGTTTATTATTATTATTATTATTATAATAATAATAATAATAATAATAATAATAATAATAATGTCCTAAAATAATTATTCTTAGTAACATTAATAAATAATTATATTAATAAGAATAATATGAATCATTATTTTAAATAAATTAATAGTAGTATCTAATAATTACTAATATATTATTAATAATGTGAATGATTATTGATAATATTTATTATTGTTAAGATAATATAGATTTGAACGATAATTGATAGTATTTAATAATAAATTAATTTAATAGTAAATGGTAATAGATATAATATGTATTATTTCATTATAATTGTTAAAAGACACCATTATGAACAATATTAATATAAAAAATTAGAAATAAAATAATAATTAATAATAATATATGTAAAAAATTATTTCTAATAATGACTAATGACTTAATTATTATTATTATAATAAAAAGAATAGAATTAATCATTATTAAAATTATATAAAAATAAATATTATTGTTGAATTTCATAAACACTAATACCAACAGATGTAAAAGTGGGTATTAGTTCTGTTGGTATAATACTACTAATAACCACAGATATAAATGATGGTAAAAGATTTGTTGGCATAACATATTAATACCAACATATAAAAAATTTCTGTTGGCAAAACTACATTATTGCCTACAGAAAATTATCTGTAGGTATTAGTTACTTTGATCAACAAAAAAGTATTTGTGCCTAAGTTTCTGTTGGCAAAAGTCAATTTTTTTGTAGTGGAGGGATGGGGAAAAAAGAAGGAGAAAAGGGAAGTGGGCTGACCTACATGGGAGAAGAAAGGAGGGGAAGGAAAGGTGGGCTAGCCCAAGGTGGGAGAGGTGGAAAGAAAGAAGAAAGACGGGGGAGGAGAGGAAGGTGGGCATAGGCTTGCCCAGATAGAAAATGAAGAAGGGAGAAGGGGAGGGGCTGGGTCAGCCTAAGGGAGAAGGGGGAGGAAAGGAAGGAAGGAAAAAAAAAGGAAAATAAGAGGAAAATAAGAAAAAGAAAAGGGAAAGGGAAAGGGAAAGGAGAAAAATAACAAAAAAAAAATTTAGAATTAGGGTTAAGGATTAAGATAAAATAATATTTTTAAAAGAAATATTAAAATTATTTATTTCAAATTTAGATATTCATTTAAGACAATATTTTTAGTAACAATTATGGGTTTGGGATTTACTTAAATAAAAGAGTAAGGTAAAATAATAATAAAAAATCATATTTTATTTATTAAGTAATTTCATTGATTTTGTATTTCAAAAGTCCCAAAATAATTACATTAAAAATTTAATAGTAAATTACCTCAATTAAGAGTTTAATATTTAAACTTTTTTTAAAAAAAATTCTAGGTATTACAGTATCAATTATGGTATGAGATATTTCTGGAAGTGGTTTATGCATGGAAAATACTATTTATAGAGAGTAAACAAAATATGGAAAGAGATTAAATATGGAAACTTGTGTGCATTATGTGGACACCTTAATTAAAATATAAATAATGTAAGTAATGATGTGTGTTAGTCACGTGGATCAGTAGTCCAGCCAAGTACTAGTACGGGGATTCATGTCTACTCTTTTAGTTAGTTATGAATTCTATTAATGGTTGTGAACTAAAGACCGGGAACCGAGTAAGTAGACCCTTGTGGCATAATCCCCTTGGGTACATATCCTAAGAGAGATTCACTTATATGACCTAGATTTTAGAGATATATTAGACCCTTATAGGATTAATCATCCACTTAGCATGGGTATCTCATGAGAGGCCCTCTTATTGATGCTTTAGATTTTAACCCATGAAAAATAGCAAAAATGATTTTTTGTGCTATTTTGATGACTTTATAAGAAGATTAATAAATGATGAATTTATGTATCTCAATATGTAGCTTTGCATGATGTACTCATCATATATATGTTATATATTATTTTACCTTCCTTTTATATAATAGGTTATTTAGCTATGGTATTAACCTAAATTGCTATTGGTTTTAAACAGATTATGATCCATGACTTTTCAGATAAAGTGAAGAACTTAGTGCAAGTATAATACCCCATTCCTAAGTTACCCTAATTATGTGTAATATTATAAAAGTGTGTAATTTTATATGTAATTAATTACATATTTTGGGTGAAGGATATTTTATGGTTTCATTATTATTTTGGGTGATTATGTATTAATTGCTATTTTTTTGCTAACATACTTTACATATAAAATATTATTCATATTTGTTAACTTTTAAGTTATACCTTGTAAAATATTATTGTAAAATATTATGTAGGTCCTAAATGGATTGAATTATAAATGTAGAAAATTTGGTTTAATTTTATTTATGATTGGTTTTCCTTTTGATTTTTATATACAAAATATGTAATAAGGGTATGTTACTAAAAATCATACCAAATATGTGTTATAAAATTTAAAAAATTATATTTAGGTTTTAAATGGGTAAATAGGACGATTTGGGAATTTTGTGATTCTAGGAATAGTTTTGATATATATTTTATAATCACCTAGTAATTTTGTTAGTTCATTGCCAAGTCAATATTTTATATTCAACCCTTGTTGTAAATTCATGAAAATTTACATGTAAGATTAAAAATATTTTAAGGATTTTTATAAATGTTTGTATTTTTTTGAGCTTATTTGATATTTTTCTTCATTTTTGCCTTAGTATTGATCTTTTTATAATTAAAAATACTCTATAAATCCTAAAAATATTTTTCACCTACAAAATTCCATCCTTATAATTCCATGATTAGATTTTGCATCAATTTGACCCTAGTCTCATTCATTCAAATAAAATTTGAGTCAAAGTCACTTTCTACCTATACTAGTTGTATCATTTTAGCTTTTCCTGCACTCAACCTTCATCAATTTCCTTTCCCATGCTTGAACTTGACCTTAAATGACCTTAGGCCTTACACCATCATCTACCACATCCCTTTGTTGATTGATTAGTTTTCATTACTTCGTTTAACCTAAACACACTCCACCACCTTACACACCTAATCATCTTATATTTTATCATTCAAGTGTGTACCCCATTTTTTGACTGTTGATTTTTGGATAATACCTCCCCTATTTATACCCCATTTTATTAAATTGTTTTATTTTATCTTCTCTCATTTCCTTCTCTTATTTTCTCCCATCTCTCTCTTTACTTTGATTATTTTTTCTAGGTGTTTTTGAGCTTGTTAAGCCTAACTAAAACCTATACTTCTCTTGTTTCAAATCTCTTTGTTTTTTTTCTTCTCTTGATCCCTTATGTATCCTTATTATATCTTCTTAAATATAAAAGTGTTAGATTTGGGAGAAAAATTGAAGAGTTGAATTTTCCCTTTCTTTTTTTGGTGCATCAACCCTTATTGGGTTTAACTCTCCTCCTTTTGATTTTGATTATTGTGTTGTCTTTTTATTTTTAAATATGTTATATTGTAATTTTATTATTAGGTTTTATGTTATTAAGGAGAATTATGATGCTTCTTTGTTCTTATTTTTTCTATTTTTCTTGGAAAGGATGTAACCTATATGTTCCTACTAAATATGTAAAAACCATTTGATAGCATGTTTGGGGCTTCCTAAATTTTGCATAAGTGTAGTTTATGATTCCTTGTAATTTCATGAAAAATATGCATGCACCATGTATTATTATTGATTTCCCTTAGTATGTTACCATTTGATTTTTATGCAAAAGCATGTTGAGTTTATGTGTTTTAATATATGTATGATAGTATGATAGAATATAGTTGTTTGTGGTAAAATAATTATACATGTTTTGTGATAGTAGCTTGGAAAAGGGCATTATTTTCCTTTTTGAGATATTATAATGCATTATTGAACTTATCATTAGATTCCTCACTTGTTTTACTTAAAGTATGATATATGTTGTGTTAAGATTTTAGTATGCCTAGGTATAGCTATAAGTGATTTTAGATATGTATGATCTAAAGGTATTTTTTCTTTTCACTCAAAATCTATAATTTTTTAGGATTTATGCCTAATATGTATTGTATTATGTTGAGCATGAGAAGCATATGAAAAAGGATATGCAAGATATGTATGATTATGATTTTATATGCTAAATGGTTTTAATTATGTTTTAGGGGGAAAATGGCACTTCTAAAATTTTCTATAATTGTAATTTTACATTAAAGTGAGTCTTTTAATGTTATTTAGTCATACCATAAATTTCACTTAATTCTAATTACAATTATTTTTAAAATGGAAAGTTATTGAGTAAATAAAATAAAGTGTACTTTGGTGATTTATGACTTATCATACCTAAAAGTGTGATTAATTGGACAATGATGTCCTTAATAGATTGCTAGGTTGATCTTAATATTAAATTTAAATTTGCCTTGGATCATTAACCTTGGGGTCTACATGAATAATAGGAAATAAAGAAGAATGGAAGTATGGAATTTAAATCGTTGTGTATTATGTTATACTTTATAATCCCTTTATTAAAATATTAATATTTAAAGTGGAAAACCTTAAAGCTTGAGAATGGTTTATCTATAGGGTTAGTTAGTCTAGAGACGAGGTAGAAGGTTTGATTTGGTTCGGTGGTTTTTTCGGATTATTCGACATTCTGACTAAGGCTCTAGTCTACTCTATAGGTGACCTAATATAACAACTCCAAAATTTACAATTGAAATTTTTTTGTTTGTTGAGGAAAATCTTACACCAAAATGGGGGCGTATGCCATGATTAATACAAGACTAACCCCTAGTCAGCCTAATACTAAACACAAGACTAAAAGATACAATGAACAATAACAAGAGATGATTAAAAACATAAGTAGTTCAACATTAAATACACAAACCAGAGTGCACAAAAGTCAAGGTTAATACATGAGTGAAATAAAATATAAGACAACGCCCCACTACGGGGGAATAAAATCAATAAAAACATGAAATGTAAAAAGTCCAGAGAACACCCTCTCTAGCCTCATCCTTGGGATATCAGAACGTCTCTCTACCCCAACCAGCTCATCATCGGCATCAAAATCCTTAAGGGCCTCATTTCCAACCTGCAAATACTCAAAAGGAGCCACTACTTTTGGGAATGAGTAGCACCCATGATAGGGGTGATCATTACACTATGCACTAAGTAAAGTAACCATATAGACAAGATAGGGCATAGCACATAAAATACAGATAATAAAAGAAGCTTTTTTTATCAAATTAATTACTACTATTAGAGTTTAATCCATTAATACTAACTTTACAAATCTCTTGAATTGTATCCATGTGAGTATAGAGATCCCATTATTATGGCTGATGGAACAAAAATTACTACTATAAGGCAAAACGTGCCTAGCCACGATTATAGCCGGTAGAATGGTAATCATGAACATCTCTAAGGCAAGACGCCCATGGCTACTATTATAGCCGGTGGAACGATAAACATCCTATGTTTGGTCCTAGCCCATATGGTGTTCCATTTTAAGTAATTAGTATCTTTTTCATAAATTATTATCATCCAATGTTTAATTTATTGAGCTCAGAACCCCCACTATTATAACCAGTGGAACGAAAAATACTACTCTAGGGCAAAACTCATCTAGCCACTATTATAGCTAGTGGAACAATATCTACGGCAAAATGCTCCTGACCACTATTATAACTGGAGGAAAGGCAGTAAACATCTTAAATCTAGGCCTAGCTTAATGATCTTCCACTTTAAGTGATTGGCATTTTATTCATGTCTTGTTCAACAAGCAACCCTACCTAGGAATGCACACCCTAATGGGATCTCCCGACTCGTTACCACTCTTCCAACCCATACTTCCTAAATTATCCTATCCCTTAACCTAGGACCTCTACATCCCCCAAGACTTTAGGACCTCCATACACCTTCTACCATACTTAACAATGAATTTAGAATTCCCGCGTATATGGATTAAGGTCCACTTCCCCATTTCTCTACCTATGCTCACCATCAGCCACTAGGGTTTCCCCTTAAAACCCTAATATGGCCCATGCGGCCCTAGCCTCTCCTCTTTTTACTCATCCCACATTCTCCTTTGATATCAAGACCATCACTATACTTAACCCACTCTAAACATTATAGCCCAACTCCTCAACTCATACATGTGTTAATGACACCCTAGTTAGTCACCATCGAACACCCTAATATATCCTTTTTCCACCACACCCTCTTCTCATACACAACTCTATCCTCCATTTGACTTAACTCACACTCTCCATGTGGCACACCCATCATTAAAAGACCAATGTCCAACCAACCTCCTCAACCTTTCCCCACAATACCTCTATCCTTAAGGCTTTTCCCCCAAAAATCTTAGTTTATGCTCCCATGCACATTTTCCTCATCCCATGTACTAACTCTTTCCTAAGTAAACTAATCGCCAAAAATACACTTTTCTACCTATGGTCAACCCTCAAACTAGATTTCCCAACATAAGTTATCCCCTATGTAAAGCCTATACACCCCATGCAAGGCTCACACTACCCTAACCCTTCATTTTATTATTTTTCTCTATCATGTTCCATAATACACTTAGGAAATTCTCCCCAATTCTCCTCACTCCCTCCACCCTCTATACTTTCTTTAATCCCCCGTAACCACTTAAAACCCATCTAAGGCATTTAGGCATACATGTCATAACATCTCAACCATACATAAGAACATGTCATCCATAACAAATTATATCACACATATTTCACATAATACAAATCATGCTCACCATAAATTAGCTCCTTGCAAGCCAAGTTGCACCACACACATACTTAGTTCACATTCACATATATTCACACATAACATACCAATACACCCATACATATAAGATTTATAACATAACCCAATCCTCAACCATATCCATACCTAGTTGGAATATGGGCTTGAAGTACAAATCCTATGCCTCCTTATAGGGAAGGGTTTGCTCAAAACATATAAAGAGAGGACTAGGTCATTTCACCTTCTTCCTACTTCTTTTTCCTTGTTCTTTATTCCCTTAACCAA
This sequence comes from Tamarix austromongolica, assembly GCA_039764185.1. Classification (NCBI taxonomy): domain Eukaryota; kingdom Viridiplantae; phylum Streptophyta; class Magnoliopsida; order Caryophyllales; family Tamaricaceae; genus Tamarix; species Tamarix austromongolica. Next base: position 89,679,603 of record CM077819.1, on the reverse strand, counting down.
ACAATAACAATAACAATAATAATAATAATAATAATAATAATAATAATAATAATAATAATAAATTATTAAAATAAAATATACTAAGTAAGTAGGAGGATGAAGGGCACAACTAGATGGGACAACAAATGAGGGGGCGGTGGCTAGGTGGCGGCATTGTAGAGACACGGCAGTAGTGTTAGAGGAGATGTAAAGGAGGAGTTTTGAGGTGGAAAATAGAAGGGAGGTAGGGTTCCCTGCATCAAGTAGCCAATAGTGGTGGTGATGGCCACATGGCGGTGGAGCGATGGTGGCAACAGTGGCTGTAACACCTCCAAAATTTGTAGTTAAAATTTTTTGTTTGTTAAGGAAAATCATGCACTAAAATGGTGGGTACTACTGTCGTGATCAGTATGAGATTGATCCCTGGCTAGTCTCATACTAACCACAAGTCTAAAAGGGTATGAAGGTCATTAGTAAGGATGATTAAAAAGAAACATATTCAGTTCAATATTAAATACTGAAACTAGATTACCTTAACACATAAATGAAATGTCAAACAAAATAGTGCCCCACTATAGGGGAATAAAGACAGTGGAAACATAAAAATAAAATAAAAAGAATAGAGAACACCCTCTCTGCCCCATCCCATGAACATTAGATATTCACTCTGTCTCAACCAATTCATCATAAGCATCAAAGTTAGTGAGAGCCTCATCACCTACCTACATAGAATAAGGATGGGTGTTCCATTATAAATGATTAGTGTCATCCTAGGAATGGAAAAAACTACTCTAGGTTAGAATTCACCTAGCCACTATTATAATCGGTGGAAGGGTCTCTAGGGAAAAATCCTCTTGGCCACTATTATAGCCAATGGAACGAAAATCATCCTAAGTCCAGGTTCGGCTCAATAATCTTCCATTTTAAGTGATTAGTATTTTATTCATGTCTTATTCAATAAGTAACCACCATCTAGACATGCACACCTTAATGGACTTCCCTAACTCATTATCATATCTTCCATGTGGCAAACCCCTCATCACAACCCAAAGTCCAACGAAACTTCTTAGCCTCTCCCACAATACCCCTATACTTGGGGTTTTTTCCCCAAAAACACTAATTACACTCCCATGCATATTTCCATCAACCCAAGTACTAACTCTTTCCCAAGCACACCAATCACCCAAAATACGCTTTCCTCCCCTATAGTCAATCCTCAAACTAACTTTCCCAATGTAATCTTTTCCCCTATGCAAGGATAATATACCCCATATAAGGATCATACTCCCCATACAAGATTTTACCCTTAACCCTTCATTTTATTATTTCCTCCCTTTATTTCATCAACCACATGTTATAATAGATTTAGGGCTTTTCCCCACTTCTCCTTACTCACTCCACCCTCTTTATTTTCTTTTAGGTCCCCACAACCACTCAAACCCAACCTAGGCGTCTAAGCATACAAGCCATGACCTCTCAACCATACATAATAACATGTCATCCATACAAGTATATCACACATATTAAATATAATACCAATCATGCTCAACATGCCTTATCTCCTTGAAAGCCAAGCTGCACCACACACACACACACCTAGTACATAATAACATACATTCACACAAGGCATGCTAACACATCCACACATGCAAGATTTACACATAACTCAAGCCTTAGCCATATCTTTACCTTATAGGACTTCTGGCTTGAAGCACACTCATGCACCTCCTTATAGGGAAGGGTTTGCTCACAACCTATAAAAATATATAACTAGTTATTTCACCTTCTTCCTACTCCTTTTTCCTTTTTTTTTTCTTAATCTAATATGAGGTATAATAATAATAATAATAATAATAATAATAATAATAATAATAATAATAATAATAGAATATTAAAATAAAATATACTAAGTAGGTAGGAGGGAGAAGAGCATAACCAGAAGCGACAGTAAGAGAGGGGGTGGCGGTAGTGGTGGCATACTATGGTGGTGGTGGATGGTGTAAAAAGAAGGGTTTGGGTTGGAAAAGAGTAGGGGAGCTAGGGCTTCCTAAATGGTAGGGTCTCCTAAGTCAAGGGGTTGTGGTGGTGGTAGTGGCCTTATGATGGTGGCACAAAATGGTGGCAACGGTGGCAGCTGAGAGGGGAAGAAGAGAAAAAAGGAGGGAAAAGAGGGAAGAAAAGGGAAGTGGTGGCATGGTAAGGTAGGGGAGGGTTTTCTGGGCAAGAAGGGAGGCAACGAGGGTGGTGGTTGCTGTAGTGGAAGGCACAAAAGGGCAGCTAAAGTTGCCCACTTTGCACAAATAGGGAGAGAAAAAAAAAGAGGAAGGAGGTTCTTTGGGTGGAGGGTGATGTAGGGAAGAGGAAGGGAGGGCCTGGTAACGATAGCATGACCTGGTGGCGGAGGTAGTGGAGAATGATTAGGCATTACGAGTAAGGGTTGAGGGTGAATGGCTGAGAAAAAGAGATAAAATGAGGGAGTGGGGGTATTTATAAGTGAATTAGCTGGGGGAGTAGATAAGAGAAGGAAGAATACACAAGGAGGGGGTTGGTGGCAGCTAGTCGATGTGCATCCTAGAGCAGTAGGGCAACAAGGGAAACAAAGGGCATAGGTTTGTAGGGCTAGGGGGAATAGGTGGGGCTATGGGGGTTGCAAAAGGGAGGGAGATCATGCAAGGTCATACTTGCTACACGCCCTATAGGTCCAAATGAGGAAAGGAGGAGGGGTGGAGCTGCGAAGCAACCATGCATAGTAGCCATGTGCAGCAACTCTGATTAGGGGAAAGTAAAAAGGATACAGGGGCAGAAAGGGAAAGAAGAGAAGAATAAAGGGAGAAAAGAGCAAAAGAGGAGGGTGTAGCGCACTCGAGATGAGTCGTTCGAGGGGAAAAGAGGAAAAAGAGGAAAAAGAAAAAAAAAAGAAAATTGGGCCAAGGGGAAGGGAAGGAAAGGAAAATAAAAGGAGGGGAAGGGGGATTGGGTCGCCTTTAGGTGTAGCCCAGCCGGCCAAGGGAGGGGGAAAGGAAGGAAAAATAAGAAAAATAAGAAAAAGGTTAAAGAAAAATAGGTTGGTAGGGTGGTTTGGAATTTTCTTGAGTTTTAGGAATAATAAAAATTAGTAATAATAATAATAAAATAATTGTTTATTAATTTAGAAATTATTAGTATGAATCACTTATAATTTATCTTAGCTTAGTAATTAAATTTGGCCTTTGCTAATTAGGCCCCTACATCATTTTTCTTCTTTTATGGCCCTAATTATTATTATTATAATATTATTATTTATATAGAAATGACATTTATAATTATTCCTTATCCAATAATTCCTTATTTTATACTTAAATCCAAAAATAATGTTTTAGGGTATTACATCACTTCCCCCTTAAAAAAGACTTCGTCCCCGAAGTCACTAGCTTAATTCTAAGAGTAGGGAGGAAGGAATAAAGGCTAAGCAGTTTCCACGGTGATTTGATAAACGAAAGCATAAAATATGATAAACTACTACCTCCTTACAGAAAAAGGGGTTTACTAGGAATTGTCCTATCTAAGGCTAAGAGCTTTGGATACACCTTGCGTATGTCCTTTTTGGATTCCCAAGTAGCTTCTTCTATCCCATGGCAACTCTAAATAATCTTCATGAGTGAGACCCCACTCTTATGGGTCTTTCAAAGCTTAGTATCAAGGATCAACACAAGTCTCTCCTTATAGGAAAATGAATCATTAAACTTAACCTCGTTGAGCTATATCACATAAGAAGGATCAATAACGTACGTTGGTAGCTGCGAGAAATGGATCATGTTGTGGACATGCGCTAACTTTGGTGGGAGTGACAACCGGTATGCAACCTATTCGACCCACTCAAGATCTCATAGGGTCTGATGTATCTTACGCTCAGATTTCCCTTCCTACCAAACTTTTGCACACCTTTGGTGGGGGGAACCTTTAACAGTAGCTTCTCCCCAGCCTCAAAGTTCCCACCTTGGCACTTATGATTGGTATAACTCTTTTTTTTTACTATGAGAAGCTCTCATTTAGTCCTAAATCTAATGATCTTCATGGTTATCGACCCAATAATCTCGATCCCAACACCACCGTCTCGCTAATATTGCTCCAACACAAGGGGGTCCTACACTTCTACTTATATAATGCTTTAAAGGGATTCATCTCTATGCTTTCATGTTAGTTGTTGTGTTAAGAGAACTCTATTAGTTGTAGATGATCTTTCCAATAACCCTGAAAGTCCATAACACAGGCCCTTAGTATATCCTTTAGGGTTTATATAGTCCTCTCAACCTTCCCATCTGTGGCAGGATGGAAAGGTGTACTCATCTTCAACTTTGTTCCCAAGACCTCTTATAGCTTTCCCTAAAAATGAGAGAGGGACCTCGCATCCCTTTCTAACACAATATCCTTAGGCACCCTATGCCTACTAACCATGAACTTCATTTAGGCACTAGTCAACTGATCCATACTCCAGGTTGACTTTATTGAAATGAACATGGCCGACTTGGTCAATCTGTCTACAATGACCTAGAGAGTGTCACAGTTGCTCCGAGTCCTTAGAAATCCACTAACAAAGTTTATGGAGATCGAATCCTACTTCCACCTTAGCACTTCTAGAGGCTGAGGTAGTCATACAAATCTGCAGTGCTTAATTTCAACCTTCTGATAGGTCAGGCATTTGGAAACAAATTCAGCTACTTCCCACTTCATCTAAGGCCACTGATATACCTTCTTCAGATCCTTATACAACTTGGTCCCTCTTGGGTAGATAGAGTATGGGGTCTAGTGTCCCTCTTCCAAGATATAGCGCTTCAACTCTAAGCAAACCTACGGTACGCACCAACGTCCCTTATAATGAAGGCTATCATCCTCGTGTATCTGAAACCCTTCAACTCAGCTTTCCCATAACTTTTGACAGATCCTCTCAAGCTTGGCATCTCTATGTCTGTTGGCTTAGATCTCCTTAAATACTATAGGGGTGATCATCAAGGCGCTCACACGGACCTCGAGGTCACCCTACATAATCAACTCGATTTCTAGTTCACACGAATCCTCTAGCATTCGGTTAGCAACCACACAAGGGTTCATAGAGTGTGTGGTCTTTTTGCTTAATGCATCTGCAACCACATTGTCCTTACCATCATGGTAGGTCAACTCAATGTCATTAACCTTGAATAGTTTCATCCACCGTCTTTGCCTTATGTTTATTTCCTTCTATGTGAAGATGTATTTGAGGCTCTTATGATCTGTGAGAAATTTGCACTTGTTCCCATATAGGTAGTGCATCTAGATCTTCAACGTGAAAACCACTGCAATTAATTCCAAATCATGAGTTGGACATTTCTACTCACGCTGCTTCAATTGATGGGAGTCATATGCGACCACTCTACCATTCTACATCAGTATGCACCCGAGTCTATGCTTGGATGCATCATTATAGACCTCAAAACACTTGGAACCCTATGGTAGAGTCAAGAGAGGTGTGGTAGTCAACGTCTCTTTAGTTCTTGGGAAGCCCCATCACAAGACTCGTCCCACTAGAATTTGGTGGTCTTCTTTAAGAGGTTGGTTAGGGGATAAGCAATGCTTGATAAGTTCTATACAAAAATGTGGTAATATCTTGCCAGACCTAAAAAGCTATGAACCTCTAACATGTTTGTGGGAGGCTTCTATTCTTTGACAGCCGCTATCTTTTTTAGGTCAATAAATACTCCACGAGGTGACACTATATGCTTAAGGAAAGTTACTTCCTAAAGCTAGAACTTACACTTGGACACCTTCGAATACAGATGGTTCTCCTGTTGAAAGGACAGTACGGTGTAGAGATGCTATTCGTGCTCTTCATTCCCTTAGGAGTATGCCGAGATGTCATTAATGAATATCCATATGAGTTGATTGAGAAAGGGCCTGGAGATCCTCATCATCAACTCCATGAATACCACAAAAGCGTTGGTGAGCCCAAAAGGCATCACCGTGAACTCATAATGTCTGTACCGAGTTTGGAATGTGGTATTCATAATATCTACATCTACTATATGGAATTGGTGGTATCTATACCTTAATCAACCTTAGAGAAAATTGTGGCATCCCACAGCTAATTAAAGAGATCATTAACACTCGAGAGTGGATACTGGTTTTTCGCTATTAATTGGTTTAGCCCTGGGTGGTTAATGTAGAGACGGAGACTCTCGTTTTTCTTCTTTATGAACAAGACTAGTTCTCCCCAAGGTGACACACTTGGTCGAATATACATGTATTCTAAAAAATCCTCTAATTGGGTCTTGAGTTCCTTCAATTAAATGAGTGTCATCTGGTAGGGTGCTCTTGACACGGGCTCAGCTCCTAATACCAACTTGATCGTGAAGTCAATTTCACGCACTGGGGGTATACTCAGAATTTCCTCTGGGATTACATCCAAATAATCCTTGACTATTGAATGCCATCCAAAGCTATTGGGTCATTGTTCAGCTTTTACACACTGCACAAATATAGCAGATATGCCTTCTAAACGAGAGAGTGCAGTCACTACTACAAAAAGGGGAAATAATAATGGCACATTAATAATAGTGATTTTAAAACCATTGCCAAACACATAAAAAATAATACGTGGGATAGTTGAGGAAGTTCTGATAATGTTTATAGTTTAAAGCCATTATTAAAATCGCCACCCTAAAATTACACATGATAGTTTTAATAATGGTACATGTAAAAACTACTATTAATAGTTTTTTCATAACAATTCTTGAGAGAACCATTATTAAAAGGACCATTGTATAAAAATAAGAGATGGAGGGTTTTAATAATGGTTTCTGCAAGAACCATTATTAAAACCCCAGTCTTCCGCCTCTTATTTCATTCGCTTCTTATTTCGTGCCAAAAATTTCAGATTCTTTCATTCTACACCTTCCCTCTCTTACTCTCATTCTCTTGTAAACTCTTATACCACCACACCATGTGCCACCACTTCTTTTCTGCTCAACTCTGAGCAACCACCATTCATTCTCTTTTGTACCACCAACTCTGAGCAACCACTCGTTCTCTTACACCACCACACCACTACCATTCTTGGCATTGCATATCCTAGCATTCATGTGAACCTTATGCATTTGATTCTTCTTACTCTACCATTTTTGTAGGTGGTCACCGCTACCCTCTTACTCCCCAAAGATTCTCTTGCTCGCTGCTGCTCCTCTTGATGCCTCAGCTCCTGGTGCATATGGTTTATTTCTTCCCTAGATTATTTTCTTATTATATATATATGCATATTGATGCAGGTTGCAATGTTTGTTATTAAAAAATTGCACATTGTTGTTGAAAAATTTGTTGTTGTTTGTTGTTGAATGTGTTGGTGAAAAATATTGTTGTTCGTTGTTGAATTTATTGGTCTTATATATTAGCATGCATGAGTGTGTTGGCCAACCTTACATATATATACACACACACACACACATAGTTGTAGCGCTTAATTACTAAGAGAAATAAAATACTTAAAATCATTAATAATGTCACTCATAAAAACTATATATATATATATACATTTTCATTAATAAATATAGGACACTAGGATGTTAGAAAATTACATATAATTAAATGAAAATATATTTTACGTATGTAGTGTAATTGCAGACACCACCTTCGTGGTGGGCTTGTTCTTAGTCTTTCTATATGAAACCCTAATACTCTTCGGGCCTCATAACACCATGCACTCTTGAGTGCAATTGATCACCGTCTAATATGTCCTAAGCATATCCATCCCTATAGTAACATCTAATTCCCACAAGTCCATACCGACCAGGTCCATAAGAATTCTACCCATCCCTTGATGAAATCCACAATTAAGTAAAGTTCAGTATAGTTCATCCTATCTTCTGAAGGTAGCATCACAGATATACGCTAGTAGATGGTGATAGCTCAGCCTTAGCAACAAATTAAGTGGACACAAACAACAAGGAATCACCTGAATCAAATAGAACATGACCAGTACAGATAGTATGGTGAACATACCAGTAACGACGTCCAACTATTGATTAGCCTCTATCTAGCATATAACATTCAAGCGCCTAGCTAACTGAACTCCCTAGTAGGCTCCTCGGTATCCCCCGAAGCCCTGATTCTAACGTCCTCTCTGAGGGATAGGCCGTGATCCTTGAGGCCTTCCCTTAAAGTCCTAGACTGGTGCACTAGCTGGGACAAGTGCTCTCTGTTGTATCTACTGAGACAAGGTCCAAGCATGTTGTTAGTAGGCCTACTCCTAGGGCATCAAAGGCACCCTCTACTGAAACTATTGACCTTAGGGTGGCTTCCAGGAAGTGTTGGTGCCTCTAGAGGTAGAAATTGGGTTAGGTGGGTTGAGTTCGGGTTGGGTCATTCTCTAGTCGGGTCATTTTGGGGTTTGGGTCTTTTTGGGTCATTGTATTGTTTGGGTTAGGTTGTTTTTTAGTCGGGTTATTACAGTTCCAAGATATTTTAAGTTAATTTGTCAGGTCGGGTTGGGTTTGGGTCATTTTAGATTAACTTGACTGGTAGAGTCGGGTTGGCTTTGGGTCATTTTCTAGTTAACTTGACTTGGTGGGTTGGGCCTGTTCGAATCATTTCAAGCAATTTGATGGTTTGGTCTCATTGGGTCCGAGTTGTTATGGGTTAACTTGATGGTTAGGTCATTTCGTACAATTTGACGAGTTGGGTTTGAGTAGTTACACGTTAACTTGATGGGTCGAGTTTTAACAGGTTGAGTCAAATTCAGATTCAGGTAATTATCATTTATTACATTATAAATATAAGAAACAAAGACAATCATAAGATTACTAGTACAAATAAATAAAATAAAAATATTACATACACTTTATTTCACAAGTAAATAATAAAGATATTTATATATTTTAACAAAAACAAATAATGCATGATTTAATCTAACAAAGACATTTATCATTTCTTATCATTTTTTGATTACTTAAAATATTTGATTACTTAAAAAATAAAATTTTATAAAATAAAGATGATCATAATAGAACTATAGAATGTATAATTATCATTTAATACATTGTAAATATTAGAGATAATTATAAGATTACTAGTATAGATAAATAAAATAAGAAAATTATATGTGCTTTATTTTCATAAGTAAATAATAAATATATTTATATATTTTAACAATAAAAAATTTGCATGATTCAATCTAATAAATATATTTATCATTAATAATCATTTATTTGACAACTTAAAATATAAAATATATAATTTTATAAAATAAAAGTGATCATAATATGACTATATAATGTATAATTATTATTTATTACATTATAAATATTAGATACAATTATAAGATTACTAGTACACATAAACTAAAAAAGAATATTAGATCTAATTTATTTTCACAAGTAAATAATAAAGATATTTATATATTTTAACAATAAAAAATATTACATGATTCAATCTAATAAAGATATTTATCATTTATTTGACTACTAAAAATATTTGATTACTTAAAAAAATATAATTTTATAAAATGAAGGTGATCATAATATGCATATAAAATGTATAATTACCATTTATTGTATTATAAATATTAGAGAAAATCATAAGATTACTAGTATAGATAAATGAAATAAGAATATTATATGTGCTTTATTTTCTTAAGTAAATAATAAAGATATTTAAATATTTTAACAATAAAAAAAATAAAGCATTATTTAATATAACAAAGATATTTATCATTTTTTGATTACTTAAAATATTTGATTACTTAAAAAATATAATTTTATAAAATAAAGGTGATCATAACATAACTATACAATGTATGATTATCATTTATTATATTGTAAATATTAGAGACAATTATAAGATTACTACTATATATAAATAAAATAAGAATATTAGATTCGCTTTATTTTCATAAGTAAATAATAAAGATTTATATATTTTAACAATAAAAAAATATTGCATGATTCAATCTAACAAAGACATTTATCATTTATTATCATTTATTTAATTACTTAAAATATTTGATTACTTCTAAAAATATAATTTTATAAAATAAATGTGATCATAATATGACTATAAAATATATAATTATCATTTATTACATTGTAAATATTAGAGACAATCATATCTTATTTTGGTTTTTAATTTGTCAATAATATATCTTATTTTTTAAGTAAGATGTTGGAAAATTTTAGAAGATATTGACATTTATCAAGTTAAATGAGTTTACCAATACATAAATTATTTTATTTTATTTTATATAAAACATGGAGTAATGATCAAAATGATTCAAATAATAGAATGATACTTGTTAGTCGTTAACTTATTATACATGTCATAGATGAAAGAATCAGAGGAAAAAAAATTATTTTACACCATAAGTAATAACATATAATATAATAAATCAATAATTTACTAATTTGCTAGTTGAGCAATACTAATGATTACGTGTGTAAGTCCATTTGATATTATAGGACATGTATATGTTTACAAGTTGTGAACTTGTAAAAGTAATAAGGTAAAGAAGATAAAAGATATTAAAAATTATCTAATATATACCTTCACCACTAAAATTACTCCAACTCATTAACCTTGTAAGTATTAAGTTTGATTTCATATAAGCATGTAATTAAAATATATTATTAATTGTTACTTATTTATTAAATTATTATTATAACTTCTTAATGTTGTATTTTTGTGTGGAAAAAAATCATTAGGATATTATTAATAAATAAGGATATATAAGATAAAAGTATGAAAAATAAGTATACTTTATAAAACATTATATTTTTAAAAGCTTTAAATGAATAATGAAATATATTTAATTTATTATTATTATAATAATAGATTTTGATGTTTGGTCGGGTCAACGTCGGGTCAGGTCGGGTCGACGACAAGTCGAGTCAACGTCTGGTAGGTTCAATAGCGAGTCGGGTCTATGTTAGGTTGAATCAATGTTGGGTTAGATTTATGACAGGTCATAGGTTGGGATCGGGTTGGGTCAGGTCCAGGTTGAATTTATTGTTATCAGGTTAGTGTTGGGTCTGGTTAGTGTCGGGTAGGATTTGGGTCAAGTTGGGTTGCTAAACTTTTTATGTTGTATTGGGTCGGGTTTTGCTCAGGTCAAGTCAATTTTTGCTAGCTCTAGCTACCTCTGACACTCGAAAGCATGGTGGCCTAACTTGCCACAGTTCATGCAAGTCACAAGTTTTCCCTCATGGTCTCGTCCCCATGTATCTCCTACCATAATGATTGTATGTGGATCTCCTTGGTGCTCCCTAACCTCAGAGCTGACTCCTCTACTGATGTCTTGAGGGTCCTCCTACTCGAGGTTGGGTCCTATTCTCAAATCTTTGACCCTCTAGTCTTCTCTTCCCTAGGAAGGATGCTTGCTCTTGGAATAAAGTGGTGGCAACACAAGCACACTCGTATAAGGTGGCCAAGTCTGAGAAGGCCATTACTCCCATCATGTTGCTAATGTTGAAATGAAGCCCTTGCTTAAACTGGCACACGACAGTAGTCCCTAGGGCATACCTGAGCAAATCGGTAAAGCAAGCATAGTACTGCTAGATAGTCATACTACCTTGAGTGAGTTGTATAAAATCCTTGAGTGTATCCCTCTTCAAGCTCTCTGGATAGAATCTAGTTCGTAGGGTGGCCTTGAAAGCTTCCAGCTTCCTAGGTCATTTGGTGATTGTCTAGGGTGCAGTGCTCGACCCATTAGGAGTCTGCTACATCTTTGAGGAAGAAAGTCGCAATGCTAGATTACCTGGCTGGAGGCCAATCCATAGCATCGAATGTGCGATCCATATCTTAGATCCACCCTTCTAGGATTATGGGGTCCTCCTCACCCATGTACAGTAGAGGGTGATGCTCGATGAACCTTTGGAGCTAGTCCTCCCAGACACCCTTAGAGTGATGTTATGGGGATGGGGGTGTTGGTTACATCAATGGGTGAACTTAGAAGAGCTCCAACAAGGCCTCAAAGGTCTCCTCCAAGAGCCTGACCTTTCTGTTCATCATGTAGGTATGCTGCAAAAGAAAATAAACATTAGGAGGGAACCTTTTAGTTCGATACATCTATAACATATAATTTCTTCTCTGGCAAATTCCTAAGCCACCCTTTCATTTCCTTACCAATTGACCCAAACTTAGGGTTTTTAAAATATAAAAACATTTTTAGGGTACAAAATATTTTTAAAACCAAGGAAAAACATGTTAATCAAAAAAAATTCGAAAAATAAAGTCTGGTCATCAGAACTAATGCTCTGATACTAACTTATAATACCCCTAAAATTTGCTGTTGAAATTTTTTGTTTGTTAAGGAAAATCATGTAGTAAAAGGGGGCTGCTACCACCATGATCAATACAAGATTGACTCCTGGCTAGTCTCATACTAATGAGAAGGCTAAAAAGTACGAAGGTCATTAGTAAGGATGATTAAAAAGAAACATAGTCAGTTCAACATTATATACCAAAATCAGAGTGCACAAATGTTAAGGTTAATACATAAGTGAAATTTCATACAAAATAATGCCTCGCCATGAGGGAATTAGGATAGTATAAAAATAAAATTAAAAAAATTAAAAATTCCAAAGAACACCCTCTCTAGCCCTATCCTAAGAACATTAGATATTCACTATGTCCCAACTAATTCCTCATAAGCATCAAAATCAGCAAGAACTTCATCACCTACCTGCATAGACACAGGAGGAGCCATTGCCCATAGGAATGAGCAACATCCATAATAGGGGTGATCAATACGCTCTGTATTGAGTAAGGTAACCATAAAGCTAAGATAGGGTATATCACATAAAATACAGATAATGCAAGCAGTAAGGTTATTAGATTAATCACCATGGTTAGAATTTAATCCATTAGTTCCATCATTATACATCTCTTGAATTATATTTAAATGAGTATGGGAACCCCACTATTATGTTTGGTGGAACAGAAATAACTATTCCAAGGCAGAACATACCTAACTACTATTATAGCTAGTGGAACGAAAATCATCATAAGTCTAGCCTCGACCAACGTGGTTTTCCACTATAAGTGATTAGTGTCTTTTCCATAATTTATTATCATCCAAGATTTATCTTATTGAGCTCTGAACTCCCACTATTACAGCTAGTAGAACCAAAATACTTCTCTAAGGTAGAATGCACCTGACCACTATTATTTGCCGATGGGATAATCTCTAGGACAAAAACGCTCCTGAGCACTATTATTACTAGTGGAACAAAAATCATCCTAAGTCTAGGCCCAACTCAATAATCTTCCACTTTAAGTGATTAGAATTTTATTCATGTCTTATTCAATAAGTTACCCCCATCTAGACATGCACACCCCAATGGACTTCCCCAACTCATTATCATTCTTCCACCCCCAAACTTCCTGTATAACCCTATCCCTTAACCTAGGACCCCTACACTACACACTACTCTAGAACCCCTTTTCACCTTCTGCTGTACTCACCATGAATTTAAAAACCCCACCATATGTGGGTCAAGGCTCACTTTTCCATTTCTCCATCTAGCCTCACCATCACCCACTAAGGTTTCCCTTTGAAACCCTATTCTGGTCTATGAAGCCTTAGCCTCTCCTTTTCTTATATAGCCCACATTCTCCCTTAATTTCAGCACCATCACCATACTCAACCCACGCCAAACCTCACAACCCGACTCTTCAACTCCCATATGTAATAATAATACCCTAGTTAGACACCCCCAAAACCCTAATACACCCCTTCTCTTCCAAACCCTCTTCTCATACATAACTATACCCTCCATTTAATTTGAATCACATCCTCCATGTGGCACACCCCTCATCACAACCCAAACTCCTTAAACTCTCCCATAATACCCTTATACTTGAGGTTTTTTCCCAAAAACCATAGGTACACTCCTATTCATATTTCTATCAACATATATACTAACTATTCCCTAAGCATACTAATCACCCAAAATACACTTTCCTCCCCATAGTTAACCCTCAAACTAACTTTCCTCGTGTAAGCTTTTCCTCCATGTAAAGACCATACACCTCATTCAAGACTCACACTTTCCATGTAAGATTTTACCCTTAACCCTTCATTTTATTTTTTGCTCCCTTTATTTCATCAACCATATATCATAATACACTTAGGGATTTTCCCCACTTCTCCATATTTTCTTTTAGTTGCCCACAACCACTCAAACCTAACTAAGGCCTCTAAGCATACAAGCCATGACCTCTCAACCATATATAAGAACATGTCATCCATACAAGTATATCACACATATTACCTATAATACCAATCATGCTTAATATACCTTAGCTCCTTACAAGTCAAGCTACATCACACACACACTTAGTATATATTCACATACATTCACATAAGGCATGCTAACACATCCATACATACAGGATTTACACATAACCCAAGCCTTAACCATATCCTTACGTAATAGGACTCCAGAATTAAAGCACACTCCTATGCCTCCTTATAGGGAAGGGTTTGCTCAAAACCTATAAAAATAGTATAACTAGTCATTTTACCTTCTTCCTACTCATTTTTCCTTTTTATTTATTTTATTAATCAAATATTAGGGGTAATAATAATAATAGTGTCAATAATAATAAAATATTAAAAATAAAATATATTAAGTAGGTAAGAGGGAGAATGACACAACAAGAAGAGTCAGCATACGAGGGGGAAGCGGTGATGCACAGTTGTGGTGGTGGTGGATGGTGTAAAAAGAAGGGGTTTGGGGTTGGGAAAGAGGAGGGGAGTTAGGGTTTCCTAAGTGGTAGAGTCTCTTGGTTTAGGAGGGTTGTGATGGTGGTGGTGGTGGCCTCACGATGTTGGTGCACAATGGTGATAGTGGTTGCGGCCGAAAGGGGAAGAAAAGAACATAGGAGGGAGAAGGGGGAAGAAAAGAGAAGTGGTGGTGCTGTAAGGTAGGGGTGGACCTTTTGGGTAGGAAGGTGGGTAGGGTGGGTGGTGGTTACTATGGCGGTGGTAGCGGAGGGCAACATAGGTGGTGGTGGGAGGTGCAAAAGGGTAGCTCGAGCTCCCACTTTGCACAAGTTTGGAGAGAAGAGGAAGGGGAAGTAGAGGTAGGAGAGTGGTTCATTAGGTGGACGGTGATGTAGGAAAGAGGAAGGAAGGGTGCGGCAACGGTGGTGCGGCCAGGTGGCGGTGGCTAACTAGGCATTACAAGAACCGGCTAGGGTGAGCGGTAGAGAAAAGGAGAGAAAAATAAGGGAGTAAGGGGTATTTATAGGTGAATTAGCTAGGGAAATTGGACAAGAGAGGGAAGAAGACAAAGGGAGGGGGTTGGTGGCTGCCAGTCGGCATGTAGGCTAGAGTATCATGTTGATAGAGGAGGCATGGGCTTAAGTTTGCACAACTAGAGGGAGTAGGTGGGGAGATGTGGGGGTTGCAGAAGGGAGGGGGCATGCAGGGTTGTTCCTACTACATGCCCTATAAGTCCAAATGAGAAAAGGAGGAAGGGAGAGAGAGGGGTAAAGCTGCAAAGCAGTCATGCACATCAGCTCTGATTGGGGAGAAGAAGAAAGGAGATAGAGGTAGGAGAGGAAAGAAGAGAAAAAGAAAGTGAGAAAAAAGAAAAAGAGAGGGGAGTGGCGGGCTCGAGCTGGGCCATTTGGTGGGGAAGAAAAGAAGAAAAAACTAGGCTAGGGAGGAAGAAAGGAAAGAAAAAGAGGGGAATAGGGATTAGGCCACTACTGAACATAGCCTTACCGGCTAAGGGAGGGGGGAAGGAAGAAAAAGGAAAAAGAAAAAAAAAAGAAAAATGGGGTGGTAGGATAGTTTGAAAATTTTTTGAGTTTTAAGAATAATAAAAATTAGTAATAATAATAATAATACTAAAATAGTTTTTATTAATTTATAAATAATTATTATGATTCACTTATAATTTATCTTAGGTCAGCAATTAAATTTAACCTCTGCTAATTAGGTACCTATATCATTTTTCTTCTTTTATGGCCATTATTATTATTATTATTATTATTATTATTATTATTATTATTATTATTATTATTATTATTATTATTATTATTATATTTAGAAACGGCATAAATAATTAATCATTATCCAATAATTTCTTATTTTATTCTTCAATCTTAAAATAAAGTTTTGGGGTATTACAGTGGTGGCCGAGAGTGAGAGAAAAGAAAAGAAAATAAGAGAAAGGCAAGAGGAGAAAGAGGGAAGTGGTGGTGTGGTAAGATAAGGGAGGGTTTTCTAGGTAGGAAGGGAGGTAGGGAGAGTGGTGGTAGTTGTGATGGTGGCAACACAAAAGGCAGAGGGAAGTGCAAAAGAGCAGCTCAAGCTACCCACTTTATACATGTGTGGAGAGAAGAGGAAGGGCAAGGAGAGGCAGGGGAGTGGTGCGTTGGGTGTAGTATAATGCATGGAAAAAGAAGGGAGGGTGTGGCGACGACGGTGCGACCTAGTGGCGGAGATAGTTGCGGCTGTTTGGGCAGTATGAGTAAGGCCGGGTAAAGTGGATCATTAGAGAGAAATAAATGAAATGAGGGAGTAGGGAGGGGTATTTATAGGTGTAGGGTTTGGGGGAAGTGAAAAAAGAGTGAAGAAGATAGGGGAAAGGGGTTGATGGCTATCGACTAGCGTTCAGGCTAGAGCAACAATGCAGCAAGAGGGATAGGGGCAAGTTTACAGAGTGGGGGGAGGATGTGAGGGGCTATAAGGTTTAAAGGAGGAAGGGGGACCATGCAGGTTCGTTCTTGATGCACGTCCTATGGGGCCAAATGGGGAAAGGAGTAAGGTGAGAGGGGAGGTAGAGTTGTGAATCAGTCATGCACAAGCTACACTGAATGGAGAAGAAGGAGGAGGTAGGGCCAGAAAGAGAAAGAAGAGAAAAAGAGAGGGAGAGAAAAGGAAAAGAGGGGGTATTTCGCGCAGGCTTGGCCCCATTAGAGGGAGGAAAAGAAAAAGAAAAGTAGGTTGAGGAAGGGAGGAAGGGAAAGAAAAGAGGGGGAGGGGAAGCTGGGCCGCTGCTGAGCACAGCCTAGCTAGCCGAAGGAGGGGGAAGGAAGGAGAAAAAAAGAAAAGGAAGAAAATGGGGGAAAGAAAAAGGAAAAACAGGATGGTAAGGTGATTTGGATTTTTTTTTTTAGTTTTAGGAACAATAAAATTAATAATAATAATAAAATTTTTATTAATTTAGAAATTCTTATGATTCATTTATAATTTATCTTAGGTTAGTAAATAAATTTAGTTTCTACTAATTATGTCCATACATCATTTTTCTTCTTTTATTGCCATAGTTGTTGTTGTTGTTGTTGTTGTTGTTATTATTATTATTATTATTATTATTATTATTATTATTATTATATTAGAAATGGTATATATAATTAAATCTTATCCAATAATTTCTTATTTTATTCTTAAATCCTAAAATAAAGTTTTGGGTATTACTCCTATGGACCTTATAAAGGGTATCAATACTTAAGGATTATGTTTCCTAGAATGTGAGGATATTGTGTTGCATTGTTATACTAGTATGACTAGAGTAATTGTACGTCTAGGTTATAAGTTGGGAGGATATTGTGTTACCTAGTACATTGACATGATCAGTGTACTTTGTACGTCTTTAAGTTATTATTGTATCCCTTCAAGTAACTAAAAATAGAAGTAAGTATTGTATGAGGATTTAAATAGATTGTTATGATTTTTGGTTTGGTAATTACCTTTGTGCACAACTTGGTTTTGGTTTGTTTGTTTGATAGTTTCCACCATGCATTATTTGAATGTGGCATATTGGTTGGTATTTATATTAGCTCATCATTCTTTATGCTTATGAGTGGTATGGTGATGGTTTCCAAAAAAGCCCTTAATTAGGGGTTGATGTTTTTTCTTTCATGGGACACCTTTGGTATAATTGGATTAATTAAATAATTATCATATGGTTAAGTTTGATGTGATGAGCATATGGTATATGGTATGTTATGAATTATGGTATAATTTTGTAGTTTATCTATGGTATGTACTATTTGATGTTTTACGCCATAATCTGTTATGTTACTTTTTATGTGCTCCATGTGACATTTGCATGCTTGGTGTTATGTAGTGGTTTACTCAATATCGTTGTACAATTATAAGAGTAATTTCAAGGTACAACTTGATGATTTTTGGTAGGAGTTGAGAAATAGGACTATATGGTATCTACTCTGACATCTTTTGATCAGGATATCCCTTGGACACTTATATCGTCTTCTATATTTCTTTCTCTTATCAATTGTAACTCCTTTTTTTCTTTAATTATTGGAACACTTTAATATTGAATTAAAATCTCTATCTCCTTTTCATATTTTGTTGTTCTTAATCTAAGCAGATAAACTTATTAACCTTATTACTTTATGTAAGAAAGGTAGAAGAGTTAGACTTATACTAAGTGCGTTAGTAACACCCTATATTTTTAATGGTTTAGATTCCATAATTACCTCTTTTTAAAGAAATTTTTAAGTCCTAAAAATAGGCGTGTTACAATAAGTAATGTATAAGTGTGCTCAAAGTGATTCCATGCATAGTTTGGGGTTGAGAGAGGGATAAAAGGTACTCCAGAAATTTGTTCTAGTTTATATTTTATTTTGATATTTTGGAATATTGATGTAATAATAACCCACTGACTTTTCTTATTGGGTTAGTTCTAAAGTTGGTAATGTCTAATATATTAATAACAATGATGTTATTTATTTTATTATGAGCTATGAAGGAAAATTTGAAGTGGTTTTCTCTTAAATAACCTTGCACCTAATAGAAGTAGGATAACATTAAGCATGACAATAATGCCTTTAATATTGCTTTTAACTTTTACATGTCTCCTCATTTTAAATGGCCTTGGTTTTAAAAATTGAGGGTGGTACTTTATTATCATCATCATTAGAGCCGGCAATCGGGCGGGTCGGGTCACTATCGGATCGGGTAACATGATAATCGGGTCATATCGGTTTCAGATAATTTCAGATCATTTTATCGGGTCGGGCTGGATCGGGTTTGATTCGGATCAACTCAGTATCAGATAATCTCGGATCATTCTAAGCTCTCGGGTCGGGTCTGGTTGAGATCGGATGGACTCGGATTCGGGTAAATTTAGGTCGTTCTAATTTCGGTTCGGGTTCGGATTGGGCTCGGTTGAATTTGAATTATTATATTTTCGGGTCAAATTTAGATTGGATTTAGGTCATTTCATATTTGAGCCATGCTTGTGTCATTTTCTTTCTTTCTTTTTATTCCAAGATATTATTAAAAGCTAATTATTTTGAGATCATTTATTTTAATTTATCTTATTCAATTAAAAGTAAATTATTATATTAATTGCTTTTGGGCCTTAGAATTTTTTGTCATTATTTTATCTTTGGAGATGTATCTGACGTTTCAAATTTAAAAGTTTTCAAATCGTATCACTTTTTTTTATGTTAAGATATAACTTATAATTCAACTCCATTATTAGCTTGGTCATATTGAATTCTAGTATTATTTTAAGTTTATATTATATTTATATCTTATACGCTCCTTACATGATATTAACTTATAATAGTCATTGATAATTGATAACAAATGAAGACTTCTAAGGTTGTACTTCTCATATTATTTTTAAAAGAGATTGATCACATCATATCAATATAATTTAAATAAATATAATAATAATAATAATAATAATAATAATAATACTAATAATACAAAAATAATGATAACAATAATAATAGTAATCAATGAATATCAATTATGGCAAAAATAATAATAACAACATATTAGTTTTTTTATTATATATTTTGATTAGATCATATCAAGCTAAATATGATAAAAATTAGATAAAGTAAGTAATAATGACTATTATTGACAAAAGACCGACTAATATTGACTTCTTACTATTTAACACTGTTTATGTAATAAAAAATATTAATCTTCAATTTTTATAATGAATAACTAATATTCTCACTCTAGATTTTTCCTACTTTCCTATAATGTTGTAGGTGCTATATTGCAAGGTATGGCCGTATAGATACTAACATATAGTATTCAAGACTGTACTGTTATTATCTTATGGTACTAGATGGAATAATGGAAGTGAACTAATATTTAAATGACATAGTAGTGTTTTTCTTTTTTTTTTCTCTACTTTTATTTCTATTGGTATCAATGGATATTGTATTTGTATATACATAAGTGATATAAATTTTATGAAAGTATATTGTTTCTATATTTTGATGTAAGTGCTAGTATAAATTAGTTGCACAACTATATTATTTCATGTTTTATGAAGTTTTAAAAATTTTGAGTTATGGGTTAATGTTAATTTTTGGGTAGTACCAAGTTGAATCGTTATATATTTATAATTTTTTAGATAATATCATATTTCGGAAAAATAATGGATCGGGTCGGGTCATTTCATATTTATAGTTTTTCGGGTTATATCGGGTTTCGTGTGAATGGCGGGTCAGGTCGGGCTTATTTCGGGCTTATGATTGATCGAGTTATATCGGATATCGAATATGTATCGGATCGGGTCGGATAGGTTTTGGGCTTTTAATTACTCGGATAAAATCGGATCGGATTTCAGATTGATCGAGTCGATATTCGTCGGATTTTTCGGGTCGGGTCAACTTTTGCCGGCTCTAATCATCATCATCATTATCATTATAATTGTTTTATATATTAAATTTATATTATTTTTAACATTATTAAAAAAATTAAAGTTTGATATAATCTAGAAAAACAAGCTCTAATAAATGTAACAAAAACAACCAATGATCGATGGCTTTGATAAACCAAACTCATGTGATTAAATCCTCAATCCAAGCTCATGTTGTGTAGTACACACGAAACAAAAGGATATATATATATATATATATATCATACTTGTGGTTCAAGAAAGGATAGATTTCTCTTTTATATCCCAAAATTTTATTTGATATTTTATATAATTCCTTTATTTTTAATAATTTTTTCTAGATATAATCATGTTTTTAATTTATTTGTATAAGAATATTTAAATACTAAAAAAAATTTAGGTAGGTTTGACTCTGAAATTTTGAAGTCATTGGTCATATATAAATTGCACGATAAAATGTTGAAAATTGTTGATTGTAAGGATTAAATATACAACCTTCACATCTTAAATATGGAAGTCACCCAATTGAAGTGCCTTCATTTGATATTTGCTAAGTTTAATCAATATACAAATTTGATCCTATGTGTGTGCGGCTTTTAAAAAATAATCATATTTTCTAATGGGAAAATTTATCCATCTAATTTTTTTTATTAATTATTAATTTATATTCAATATATATAATTTTTTATATATTTTTTTATTGCTTAAAATTAGGAAGTAGTGAACCAAAAGAAGATGCTGGAGAAAATAGGACATTGTCGAGTTACAAACACGAGCCCTTCAACTGTACAACTTGTTTGTTTTCGGATGAAAGAAAGTGAATTAATTGTTTCATTCCGTTTGGGGATTAATTTTATTAATCTTAAATCTAGGTTAAAGTTTAACCTCCATTCATCTCAGTTAACCTCACTTTTGTTAACCTCTGATTTCAGAGATAATGGAGGCGAAGACTAATATATAAGTAATATTTTAACTTGATCGAATAAAAATGCTCTTAATTTATATTAATTGAATCATTATCCGCTTCTTGTCCTTCATTTGTTTTATTTTTTTTAACCTTCATTTGTCTTAATTTAAATGAAAATTTTAAAACATTCACTCCAATTTATCCAAGTTAGGTTAATATTATCCAAATAATATTTTAAAACATTCACTTCAATTCACCTTCATTCTCTTTACCAAGGTTAATATTTAATGTTTATTCTCACTTTGATCCAAAATGACCATTAATGCTCAGTGTTTAAGTGATACGGGAGCAAAACCATCAACCTTAAGCTCGTGAGATGATGAGAGTATAAAATTTTAAATTTTGTTTAGGAGAAGAATTTTACTAGAGTAATAAAATTATAAAAGTAATTTATTTTTAAAGTTCTAGGGTTACAAATCTATTGTCTGGATTAAAAAATTGAATAATCTACTTATTTAGATATTTTTATATGTGAAATTTTGATAAAATAATTATAATAATTTTTGTATTTTTGCCCAAGAAACTATATAGATATACTATAATTATCCAATAACACTTTACCATATATTTTACAATTTTTTTATATGTGTTTAAATTCTATTATAAGATACCCAATAAAATATTTAGATTAAAAAAATTTATAAATCTTCTTTTAAAATAAAATTTATTTTAAAAGTTTTCATATAAACTAGCCTTATAATAATTACAGCCCAAAGATGGGACACAAGGCAAATATCATGCGCCCTCATCCAATTGTGCCCACAAAACTATTACAGATAAGCTTTGTGTTATACATCTTCGACTCTTCGTATTCAAAAATTCATTGTTGTGCATTTTAAAAATAAACTTTAACTTAAAGTATATTATATTCTGATTTACAAATATAAATATTACATTCATATTAAAAAATATTTTTATAACTTTTTAATATTTTTTATCAGTGCATATTAAAAAATATTAATGATTAAATTTAATTTTTGAATTACACAACAATATTTTCAATACAAATAGAATATATTAATTTTAATATAAATTGCCAAAATTTGGAGCCCCTACCCTTCAGAGACCCTAGGGCAAAGCCTAATTTCACTGTATCCAAAACTTCGCTTACAATTTGGTATCCAAATAGGTATTCAAATTAAACTAAATTTTAAATAAGTACGCAAATACACTAATTAAAATGCAAACATATCTAAGTGAAATTATCAAAAATATAGAACACCCATATAATATTATACCAAATATCAAAGTATTTAAAAAGGATTTATCCTTTAAGATATTTATTCCAAACCCAAACATTTTTATCAGGAGTAGCAAACTGGAAATCGGAATGACATCGACAACGAACTCTTAATACAATTCAGATAGGTACTTTTACGCCTATTAAGTTCTATAATCCGTCGCATTTTCTTAAACTAGCTCAAATTTTCTAAGAAACGGCAAAGCAATTCATCCCCTCTCAAACAATAACAAACTGATTTATGGGACTTTCTATCGCATGTATAATATGAGAAGGAAAGGAAATCCCAGCCCAGACCGCTTCATATGCATGCATCAATGTTTTTTTCAGAGGTTGAGGTGGCCAAATATTTGCGGTCACATCTAAAACTTGGTAGAGCGAGCAACTGAACAATCACGCTTTTGTGCTCATTATATTTCAGGAAACTCACAAAGCTCTCAGTAAATTCTTCCTAATCGCAACACTGATGGATTTAACCGCCACATTGTCGGACATTAGACGTGCTTGGGCATTTTTACTTGTGGACCACATGGAGATTCAATAAACTCTCCGAACGGAAGTATTCTAGAGGACACTGAGATTTATCTCTCGATTAAACATTAACGCTAATAATAAGCACTAGTCCCTTCTAAAAAATGTGAACGAACTTCGCTGTTACGTTGACCTCTTCCTCATCTTTGATAAAAATTTCCCCACCAAACTTACAACAGCAAGAGGGTTTTCTAGATGAACAGCGTGACCACAATTGGGAACTTCGATTCCTTCAAGTCTGTTATCTTGTCGATCTATACCGTGACCAATTTCATGGAATATATCCTGCATAATCCTCTTGAATTTCACATCTTTCTCCCCAACAACAAACAAGAGTTCAGTTTTGCAATCCTTCAAATCCTCCCAGAGTGACCTACATGAAATGGAAACCCATTATCATTCTTTCAACAGAGATATGCAATGATTTAGAATATCATGTACACAGAAATGAAATAAAAGGAAAGCAATGCAAACGGTAGAGAGAGATGATTAATTATATTATGAACAGGAAAATATTTCAACAATTTGTGTAGCAGGAAAATCAACTCGAAATGGTTGACCAAGACTTGAACTAAGTATGCCATCAATAACAAAATGCTAAACTTACGGTTGCCTTCCAACACTCAAACCAGAAAGGACTTCTGCAAGGCCATGTATATCCTGCTTCTGTGATCGCTTTGACACGAGCCCCTTAAAATGAGGATGTTCCCTGAAGCTGTAGAACACATGAAAGATCCTCAGTTGAAAGTACATATGTTCGACATAGATACGTCTGAAAATGGACAACAATTACCTCTGCCACATTTCTCCAGCATACCAGGTCTGCAAGAAGCACCTCAAGCCAAAAGCGATAATAGAGCGAGCTTTAGAATCATCTATAGCAGCACGAATTTTTCTCCCTGTCATGTCTCTCAAACCAGGACTTCCAGAAATTACTATTGCCCCTTTTATCTGCACACATATATACAACTTAATCAACTAGTGACTACATACATACAGCAGAAACAAACAGATTTGGATATACTTAAGGCTACCAGAGCGCTTGATCTCAATGCCATGTATAAAGCAATCCTTGCTCCCATCGAATATCCAACTAGTGTAACTTCTCCTGGAGTAATAGTTTTCAGCAGCTTGAATATTAAATCAGAAACACTTGCAACAGATAGCCTGGGCAAGTCAGCTGCATCCTCACTGACATGGCATTGCAACTTTGAGTTTCCATGACCTGGAAGGTCTATGGAGATGCACTTCGCAGAACGTGACAAGGCCTTCATAATGGGAATCCATTCCTGCCCACTTCCCAGAAAACCGTGAAGAAAGACAAGTACATTGTTCTGCAAGGAAAGGCAAACATTGCTAGAACTGTTAGTATGTTTATCAAAATGTTGCTATTTAGAACAAAAAGGTACCCATTGAAGAACCAATCCAATTAAAACTCTACATCGATGGGCTTCTAATTTCAATTCATACCTCCACATACTTTAACAACAACAATTACTTTTATTATTCTTTTATAGTTACCTTATCTACAGCAATCTATACCCCCACATACTTTATCCCTCAATTTTTTTCCTTTTTTTTCTTCTTTTTATGGAACCGATTCTTCATGAACTGGTGGCTGTTGGTTCCAATTTTATTTTGGTTTATAGAATCTCCATGCACTCTCTTCCTCGGTTCTTTTGAGTTCTATAATTGTTTCACGAACTTTCAATCTTCATGCTCTTTTTTAAAAACATTAATAAGGTATGGTATGTCCACTAAGGGCAGGTACGCAGATATTCATTAAGCAACTTCACACATTACTCCACTCCCAATGAAGCAGAGGTGGCACCGCAGATGAAACATGAAGCCTCAGAGCTAAAAATGGGCTAGTTAAAAAGAATATTAATGATTTTGGGCTCTTGAGGGTAGCCTAGGACTAACAGTTGGACAGATACTGAAGTCAGCGATTATGCAACATTTAAGTCCATCTACCAAACAACAAGGTCAACAGCATGTTATGCAAAACATATCAGAAGCTAGGGATGCATATATAGCAAGAAAAGACAAATATATAAATAAATAAAAGCATCACAGAACCCAATTCTTACGTTGCTGCTTTCACCGATTTCTAAAACTTCAATAGTGCTTGAGATGTCTGATTCCACATTTAACTGATACATACGAACTTGATCTTCAGTAGAATTTCTTACAATAATACTATCATCAATTATAAAGTTGCGGAGAAATTGATCAGCATCAATAGCATTCGCTTTGACACCACCATCAGAGTCTTGAATTATTTTAAGAGGATCACAGGACACATCTTCTTCAAGCCACTGATAGGTACCCAGCCCATGAGCTACTGTTGAGGTTGTTATCTTGTCTGCTGCGCCACCTAATTCTGCATAATGCAGCTCAATATGCAGTGCGAGCTGAACGTAATTGGACAAACTGAGACTACTTTCAAAGGCAGCACTCACAACAGCAATCTTCCCATGCAGATGTGCCCATCTAGCAATTAATGTTGCATTTTCGAAACCCCCAACAAAACTTGGTTTTATCACCTGTATAATCAAGATAACAGACAACTTGCTTTAGAAACGTACAGCTTCTCTAGATAAATTGTCGCCAAAATACAGAAAAAATTCACAAGCAGAGACCACAGGCAGGAGGGCAAAAGGGCGTAATTCTGTGAGTATATTACAGTTTGTGCATCATTCATTAGGCAAAGTTTTGTTTTCTGGTGTCAAATATTTCTCGCAATGCATGCAATCAACATGACTCATTGGCTATTGGCTAACCATATATATTATGCCCTTTACTCACATAATAAAAATCATTAAATTCTAGATCAAAAGTTATCAACTTTTACAAATATACCCTCATATTAAAATTAAAATCCTTTACTCTTTTAATTGAGAAGAGGATACCATACGGTTGGAATTAAAAACAAAGCATTTAATTGTTGATACTTTTTATAAAATGACTTATATTATGAAATAAAATAAAAAACCTAATATGCCTTATTTATGAAATGGAGGGAGTAAGAGATATTTTCCTTACGAAAGCAACTATTCCTGGGTGCCTAAATCTGGCCATCAGTTCAAGCAAGTTCCCTTCAAAGTTGTCAAAAGTTTCATCCAGAGCCACAGGCAATCCGGTCTCCTCACAGAACTTCAAAATATCATCTTCATCTTTAACAGGTTCCTGAAAAGATTAAATGACGCATGGTAACAGTCCCACCTTACTTGCACACTAAAGTATGTCAAAAGTAACTTTAGCATGGAGCAGGATGAGATTAAGCACACAATGAATCACACAAATAATTTCATAGCTGCAATGTGCACATTAAGAGTTGACACTGCAAAGAGTTCAACAATATAGCTTAAAACGAATAATAAACGACAACTTTTCAAACCACATACCTCAATATATTGCAAGCCACAATCTGAGACATGAGATCCAAACTCAGTTGCTTGCTCAAAGGTCCATTTACGATTAGCATCAACACGAAGCTCAATCAATGGTCCAACCTTCTTTCTCACTTCCTGCACAACTGCAGCATCTTCTTTTGGATCCAATCTTCGTGCAACCTGCATGATGCACTTAAGTAAATTTTAAGGGTGCAGTAGAAAGAAGAGAATACCTAAAGCACATGAACCAAGCTCAACAAAAGGAACAGAGAAGGAAATCAGAACAGCAGAATGATCAAACTCTTTTCAGAAAACTTATCATCAACTTTAGATATGAAGCTATATCTATATGGCATCAGGATTCTCACCTTGAGCTTTATAGCACAAAATCCTTGTTGAACAAGCATACAAGCAACATGTGCAACCTCCACTGGACTTCCTTTATGATCAATAAGGGCGCATATCTGGATGCTTGATGGCTGTTGGGATAACTCTTCACTGCCAGAAGATTGAAGCGTGTTGTGAAAGCTGGAGTTTTGTGTCTTGGCAATTGCATTTAGCAATGCCATTTCAAGACCACATCTGACACTTGGAAAGATTGAGCAAGGCTGTGCAAATAGAAATAGAGTAAGAAACCAAGAATAATAGATCAAACTTGGATGAAGAACTCAATCTTAGCACCCCAGCCAGAATTGTGCTCTCAAATTTTAAGCTAGCAATACATAGGCTTACCGGGACCCCTAAGCATCTCCAAATCCATGAAGAAAAAGACCCTCTAAATAGTGGAAGCAGATGACTAACTTCTGCTCCTTTTATTGAATGAAGAATAAACAACAGTTGCTCTTCTACTTCAAGCAAGTCTTGTTCCAGATAAACCAGAGGTGCAACCTAGACAACAACCCATAACAGAATTACATAACCAGTCGCTCATGCAAGATGTACATACTCTCATCATACTATGCTAATACGTTTCCAGGTCAAGTGGAGAACTAACCTCCCCATATCCAACAGTTCCATTATCAAAATACAACGCTAAAATGAAGCCATGTCTATACCATTTGGTTGGACCACTGTCAGAAGAAACTGAAGTTGGTGGACTGTGTAAACCTAATCTGCATCCAGGACATATACTTTCAACAATTTGCCATAAATTTATACTATTTTGAGTTACCACCATTGATCATGTCAGAATCCGAAAACTGACCTGTATAGTGAGTACTCCATTCTAATCACTTTGCAGAAAAAGAAATTTGGGGCAACAGATTCTGAAACAGGAAACCTCGAAAGCATACCAAAAGCTTGAGCCACTGTTTTGGTAGCAGATTCTCTCAAAACACTGAGAAGAGAGGCATGTCATGCTGATGAGTTATGAATTAGCAAAAACATATATAAAATTATGAGAGGTTCCAACCTATGAAATAGTGAGTTACTGTCAACAGAGCTCTCAACTTCTATGACCCAGTCGGAATCATCCTGTTGAGATGTTAACAGAGCCTCTTGAAGTTGCGTTTTTGTTTCTACAGTGATATGCTTTACACTGCAAAATCGAAAGAAGTTCAATGCTTAAAAACAACATGGGGACATCACAGAAAAAAAAATTGTGAAGGATGATAGAGAAATATTGATGTTGACAATGATGGCATTGACAATGGATATACATAATATTTTACAGCTGAAGGCTGTATTCTCTTCTGGATACATTTTAAAAGCATATTTCCTTTTTCTTCCTCACATCTTTTCAGACTTAGTAGTGATAAAGAAAGTTAACTTTTGTGAGGCATGATGATGGCAAAGCAGGAAAATGGCAATTAACCATTCAAATTGCTATAACACAGTTTGTCTTTCTCTCAGTTGCATTAACATTTAAATTTCAGACATGCATTATAATTAGTAATACATCCAGTAACATGTCATAGTAAGTCATAAGATAGAGGAAAAATAAACAAAGGGTGGGGCAAAGGGGAGAAGAGAAAGAGTACACTTACCCATGTGCAGCACATAACTTGCTTATCGAAATCTTATGAGTGTAGTAGAAAAAATCATCCAATATCCTGCGTTCAGTTCTTTCTGCAATAGGAAGAAAACCAAATATGGCGCCACCGTGGTTGTTTATGACAAGTACAGTCATTGGTTTCCGCTGCAACCTATAAAGAAGAGATGGCTTACAAGGGAACATAAAAAGAAAAAGAAAATAAAAAACTCATGATTGCTTGAAATAAATTCACATCCAGCAGCAACATAATGGTGTGATGAAGTAACTCAACATTTTGAAAAAAAAAAAATAGTGGTAAAACAACAAAAACCACAAACCCTGAAGTAGAAAACCAAAAGATTAACATATACTCACTTTGAATAAATAAATAAATAAAAAGTCTTTTTAGCAATTCTTAGGACCTAATAAAACAAATTATAGCATTCCATTTATACCTTCATTTGAAAAGCAATAGAGCAATCAATACATTAAAGATAAAAAAGAAAAGTGTTAGAATTAAAACCAGAGAGTACAGATGTGAAAGTAAGTCTCTTAACTCTTTGTATACTGAATTAAAGAATGCAGAAGAAGTTTCAGTAATATTCCTTAAAGAATTCAAGAATAATTGTGCTATATCAAGAAGAAAGAAAAACTAATAGAAAACCTGAGAAGAGAGGAATAAGAAAACAGGAGTGAGGACTTGTCTTATATTACCCGAGATATATTTCAATCAATATTCTATACCTCTTAACAGGTATATATATACTACTGCATTCGTAAGTCTAAGCTAGCTGCTAGCTAATGGACTTGAGTTAATGGGCTGAATAACTTAAGCCCAAAAAACCAAACCAGCATTATACACTAATTACATGCAGGCAAAACTAAGTAATATAATACATGATAATAGCTGATATACTCATAAGTGAAGTTAATATTATCCTACAAAAAGCTTAGGGTACAAATGAAAATAAGTTTTTGACTTTTCTAAAACAAGTTTATTTTATAAAAATAAATAAATAAATATTGATGCAGAGTATTATATTTTTTACAGTTAACACAGCTAATCATTAGTTGTGCTACTAACCATACACAAATTTTCAAGGAAAACTGATCATAAGAGTGATAGAACTTGAGGTCAAATTTTGATCCAAACATGTCAAGAACTTCACACAAAGGAGGATGCTCAAAATAATCGGTTATGTGACCCCATGTCTACTGCAAAATCATAAGCACTGCATCCTTTTATTTTATTCATAGGAAACCCTTAAAAATGTGTACAATTCACCGTATAGTTCACTATAAAGGTGTACAACTCACCATATAGGTCACTATAAAGGTGTACAAATACCAAGAAAGAGAGATTCGGACTCAAGACCTCTGATATGAATCAAGACCCGCTGAATCTGGTTGATGATTAAATATTATCTCTACTACTATCCTAGTAGACCTGTGTTTTTTTTTCCTTCTTTCTACACCTTTTTTTGGGGGGGGGGGGGGAGGGGGGCGTTCGGTGAGCTGATCTGGGGGCAATTTATACACACACACACATATATATAAAGATGAAAAACATAATCAAATGCAATTTTCTGGTCATTGGCCGCAGATATCTGGTTTAACATCTATCAAGCAGTAGAATTTGGGGAGGGGGGGCATAAACATGTTGGCCTTTTAGCTCCTCACAATAGTTATGTTTATTCAGAACATGACAATAAGTTAAAACCAAGATTGTAAAACCAGGCTAAATGAGGGAAAGATAAAAAATTACTACCCAAAGAAATTAAAGCACATTAATGCAACAACGAACCCCAAAAATATATAGATAGGATTTTTACTTGGTGCTCAAGATTGACAGTCCATTCGTGTCATGAAGAAGTGAAATATCTCCTAATACACACAATACCTGATGTCACAAGAAACACCAAACATATAATCTTAGTCAGCACAAGTAGATTAGATAATCATGACAAAAGTCTCAAAAGCATGATACCAAATGCTTCCAGAAATTTGCAAGTAAAGAAGGCTAAGCATATCATTGCTATTGCTTAACAAAATTATTAGAAATCTTAATTCTCTACATTGAACATCTCATAGACTAAGGCTAAGGGTTTGTTCTCCTCGCTTAAGGAATAAATATAATGCACTACATTTTGTCTGAACTGATACGGCTGGTCCCTAATAATTTGACATGATTTAATTTATACTTAAAGGTGTATTATTGTTATTAGTTTACAATCCCATGCTCTGCACGGGTATTTTCATAGAATCTTTCACAACTTTTAAACCAATGTAAGGGAAACATATCAAGACATACATACTTAATAAACTAAGTTACTTAGTTTTATATTTTATTTCATTGATTATAAAATATTTTTTAAGAAACTAATATTTTAAGTTTGAATTTTGGATTTGAGTAAATAAAAAATAGTAATGAATAAGGATATTAATAATTAAGATTATAGAGAATATCACATTTAATAATTAATTATGATAATATTTCATGAGGATAGTAATTAATTAGGAAGGTGAAAGATGTGGATACATACTGTTATAAAAGAGGTACATTATGAGAACTACGATAAATGATTCTAAGAAAAAGGTAAATTCTAGAAAATTAAGATTTTATTTTTCTATTGTATATAATAAAGATTACGATATCTACTATCACTACTACTACTATTATTATTAATACTTTGATAAAAGTAATGATAATAATAATTTAGTGATAAAAAATAATAGTAAGAAGTATTAATAATAATTACGAATAACCAATAACAATAATGAAAATACTTATTATTATTATTGTTAAAATAAATAATGATGATGATAATAATAACATAAATAAGATAATTATTATCTTATATATCATTGCTATTATTACCATGTTCTTTTATTTTATTTTATTATTAATATTATTATCACTAATTTACTATTTTGTTATTCCAATTTTCTTATTGCTATGATTATTGTTATTATTTCTATTACTATTACATTAATTAGTATTATTGATATGAACTGTTATTATTATCATTATCATCATTAATTTTATTATTATAGCTCTCATCATGAGCATTATTAATGTCATTAACATTTATTTAGTTTTTTTTGATAATTATGAGCATTATTAATGCTACTATCATTTTTATTATTACTATCATATGGATATTACTATTATCATTATCTAATAATCCAATTGGGCATAATCTGATCCGACAGGATCTGAAAATAAGACGAGAAATGTTCCTCACAATAGTTATTGGTAGTACTGAAACCATCAAGAGAATCACTGTGACAGATCCATATAGTACAGAAAATCGGAAATAATGAAGGTAGAGGACACATGGTCAGGGAGGTAATTAGCAGCAGAAAGCAAGAAAATCCTTCAAATCAAATAGCTTTGTAACTGAAAACTGTATCCGAGAAAATGGGTTC
The DNA here is from genome assembly GCA_039764185.1 of Tamarix austromongolica. NCBI lineage: Eukaryota > Viridiplantae > Streptophyta > Magnoliopsida > Caryophyllales > Tamaricaceae > Tamarix > Tamarix austromongolica. Next base: position 89,647,466 of record CM077819.1, on the reverse strand, counting down.
TGGGTAACTGCTGGGTTGTCAATAATTAATAGCATGCCAGGGTAAATAGGTTTGCATTGGGAGCAAGAATCCAAGAAAGGAAATAAATAGTTGTCTCATATTCTTAGAAGCTCCACTGAAACAGATCTATTGATATAACAAATATAAATAATGAGATAAGTTGACTAAAAGCTTGCGGTTTTAGAGTTTGGAATTGAAACCGATGATCAAAGGTTTCGACAAAAATGCTGCTCAATGACTTACTCTTTTCTTGCATCCTAATGCGAAACCAACAGCAGTGCTGAGCAAACCATCAATGCCACTGGCTCCCCTGTTTCCAGCCACTTGTATGCCCTCACATATTAATGTTGACTGTGATGATGTGGCTGAGTGATTCAACAAGCCACAAGAATACATGTCTGCATCACGAATAGCCATACTATTCCCGATAAATATGGCAGTGTCAGGAGAAACTACTCTTGAAATCAGACGTGCAACATATGGTTCAGTCAAGGAATATTTGGAGTCTATCTGAAATGAAATCTCCCATGCAACCTACAGAAAATCACGTGTTACTGATGCCAGCAGAAAATTTCAAGTGCATTATCTCTAAACAAAAGCCAGAAACTTTGGAACTAACCAAAGTGAGATGAAAGTAGCAAGTCAAATACCTATGAAAGAGCTACAAATAAAATGGAACAACGACCGTCAGATATTGATAATGGTTGAAGGTCAACCCTGACAATCATGCAGTTGGCTAAAAGCAGAAATAAATCATAAGTGATATTGATGGGTGTGGTATCCTAATTAAATAACAAATTGATTTAGAAGAGGAAAATATACAATATAAAAGCCTAATGAGTTATTCCTCTTATTGTCAACTAGTTTTAGGATGAAACCTCACTTGGCTTATATATAGATAAAATCTAGGTTTCTTCCTTACCAAGCTTAGCCTCGGATGGATGTATTCCTCACTGGAGGGGCTTAGCCTCAGCCTGGTGAACTTTGATATGATTGATGTACTATAAAATATAAAATTGCAACCGTTTCTATAACACACAACAAGAGCTTTTTTGGTGATCACTATCCACAGAGAAACTTTTATACAATGCAATGCAACAAACAAAATCCCTTAAACTTTACCACTTCTGTCATTATTGGGTAAAGAGATAACTTTATGCATTAATATCTCTCAACATCTCTCCAATCCACTACAGTTGACGACCCTCCGAAACAATCTTGGTTTAATCACAAATTCATTCATTTGGGATACTCTGTTTTTTTCCCAGGACATGCTCTTACGAGCCCTATTCTTCACAACCATGGCTCTGCTTTCTGCCATATAATACTTTCATATCCTTCATGATAACAAGCATAGGATGCTTGTGAGTCGCCAATTTCCACAATGGATGATGACGCATATAAAATTAGCACACATCGCAACCAACCTGACACTTAATACCTCATCATCCAGCTCTAAATCGCAAATTGCAAGCCCAGAGTGCACCCAGCCTAGATAATTACTCAAAAACTTTCACATGCATAGAGAATAACATTTCATGGTAAGCAATTCCTACATCATAAGCATTTCTATTGTAGAAAAAACAAATAATAACTAGATGAGAATTGACCATACTTCACTGATTACTACATTTATGTGAGACATACTGCTAGTAAGCAATTAGATGTAAGCACTAAGAAAAGTAACCAAGATGTCCACAGTGATAATTTTAAGTTTCCCTGCAACTTCTGACTTCTGAGGAAATATACATGTGCATTCTAAGAGGAAAAAATGAGAGATACCTTCAATGTCCTATCTTGGGAGGAAAGTATTTGACAATTGAGGTCAATAATAACTTACAGCTTCGTCCAAGGCTTGAAGAAAACCAGTCCAGTGGCTGTTCAAACGTGGAAAAGAAATCTGCATTACAGAGGCTGCAAACTGAGAGATGGTACATTGCACCCTATGAGTTACAATATGTGAAGGATCATGTCGATATGGATGCTCGTCGACCATGACATATGAGCATGGAAAGCTTTTCGTTAGCATTTGAGAAATTCGTTTACTTGTTAATCTGCTCCCAATCTGCAAGAATAAGAATTATAAATCTCTGCTCAATGTATAGAATTGAACAAGGCTCATAGTCTTTTTGATTTCCCTAATGCACCAAGATGAACATTAATTACTTGTTTCATCATATATAAAGAAAGGAATTATGCTAACAAAAAGGATAAACTTACAATATAAGAGAATCTTCCTAAATATATATATATATATATATAATCCATAAATCAATGAATTTGGGGGATGAAACTCAAGATCATCAATTAACTTCTAAAATCAGAAGCAAAAGAGGATTACCTGAATAATGGCATCTGCTTGAGCCCATTGGTCAACAGCATCAGACAGGAGAAGATGATCAAAATGGTCAATAAATATGAGGCTTTCCACATATTCAGGATAAGAAGCTAACAGCCTTCTTAACCGCAAGCCAGACAAGATGTCAGCCACTACAGGCCATAGAAGATGCCTAGCCAACATAAAAGCTGCCCAGATATCGTCCTCTGTATGAGTTGAACCAACAAGTAAGAGCCCACGCTCCGCCTTCTTGATTAAATTATGTATTTCCACCATTAATCCACCACTATGAACACAAGAATGAGAATACTGGACAGGAATATACTTAGTAAAAGGCTCAGCACTTGAAATCCAAAAGTCCAATCTTTCTAAGCAGCTCTTGTTCCACTTTCTAAAACTATTCTCCAGAGGTTCCCTGAAGAGACAGTTGATGTGAACAGGACCCTGTGGCGATCTAGTAGCCCAATATACAGCAGAATCAACTGTTGTAAGAACCATTCTTGCCACAACATGATCAGTAGGCACTGGAAGATTGAAGAAGAACCTCACATATGAACCAAAATGGTTCACCTACAGCAGATGCATTTACAATGGTAAGTTTGTGCCTGATAAGGACAGCTAAAAAGCTGTTTAGTTAAGATAGAAGATTGTGCTGTACCTGGTTTATTGCTTGGTTTGCTCCAGTCTCATGAAGCTCCGGAGGACGATCTGCAGTAAGCAATAGTAGTGGTACAAAATCTTGGCTGGCCTCCACAACCTACACAGGCAACAACCCTTGAGTAATTTAACAACACTCAAAATGTAAGAGATGACAGGAGAAATGAGACATGAAAGATGAGAGAAACCCATATTGATGAAGTGGAACCAGAAGGATCAGTTTTAATAGAGAAGGAAAGAAAACTAGCATGTAATTGAATAAATGAGCCATTGACCCTTAAGAATCCTGGTCTAAAGGTTTTGGATAGGGAGTATGAGAAGACGTAAATGGTTGAAACAAAAAAAAAAGAATAAGAGGGAAAAACTCATCTTAGAGAGAAAATAACTGATCTTTTTGCACACTCAGGATAAATTAATACTCCTTGAATTTCATAATATATATGATATTAGGTTTCTAATATTGTTTCATAATACGAGACCCTTTTCGGAAAGTATCAACAATTCAATGTTTTGTTTCCAATTTTAACCTCATGTTATTCTCTTTCCAATTAAATAATTAAAGAGTGTTAAATATAATATGAGGGTATATTAGTAAAAATGGATGACTTTTTGCCTAGAATTTAATGCTTATTAGTATGCACATACAAACCTACTATCCCTTGTAGTATGAAACAAAGGGAATAATTTGTTGAACATAGTCCAGCATAACTTACAGCAGGATAAAGATTTGAAACTGCAGTGCCTGATGTAGTGATGACAACAGCTGGTCTGCGAGAACCTCTTGCATATCCAACCGCATGAAATGCAAGTGAGCGCTCATCAAAACACGAAATGCAAGTTACATGGGGATGAGTAGCTGCTGCGACTGCGAGAAGAGACGATCTTGATCCTGGAGCTACACAAAAATACTAGAATAAAATCAATCAGAAGCATGCAATTCCATTTTATAGGGAAAGACATTCAAAACACATCAGCCTCACCGTCAAGCCAAGCCGAAAGCACTCTTCAACTATAAGTGATGCCCAAACCGTATTGATGTTCAAACAATCTCCAGGTAAGAAACCAAAATCACCATTAAAATCCAACTGATAATCAAAAAGATCTCGAGTCACTATACTGATCATTTTATTTTATTTATCAACAGGATATGGTACACTAATAAATAGACATGATAAAATAGAGTTCCAGGATATTGATTTATCTACAGTAAATCACCACTCAAGGTCCCACAAGAAAAGGCATACCAAGAAAACGAAATTCTATACAAGAAGTATCCCAATCATGTTAGATATCCCATAAATGACAGTCCGGCAAAACTTTTTAAGTCCACAGGTCTAACTTAGGAGTATGTAGCATTCATCTCCTACCAAGTACCAAATTAGACAGTCAACGAAATCCCATTATCCTCACCATGTCCATCAGCCAAAATTCAAACAAAGCCAAATAACAACGAAATTTCACCCTGTATTTCCCATGAAAGATTTTGGACAAATAGATAAAAACAATAACACACCTACAAAAAAAAAAAAAAAAAAAAAAGGTGTCTGTGCATGTGTGAGGTGAAGGGAAAAACAGTAGGGAGCCAGAAAATTGAAAAAGTATTGATATCATAAAAGATAGGAGCACTACAGCTTCAGAACGAATACACAGAGAAAAAAGTAACAGATAGGATGAAAAATGCACGTGATTTATGGTGACTACTACTATAGGCTTATAGCGCATATGACTAGCCATGTATCTCTATGCTCCCTTAATCTATGTCAGATTGATTGAAAATACTAGAAGAATAACCGAGATACAGCAGAGATTATCTCATTCATATGACTGAACAACAGTATAAGTAAAATCACTACTGCCATACCATATTTGCAGCAATTGCAGTAGCTGGTGATAACCGAATGCAAAATTGATGCACGGACGCAGAGTTTTTCAGCTGCAAAACATCAATATTTACTATCACCTAAGTGTACAAGCCAAGAGAGCCCACTAGATTATATGAAGAATCAAGCTTAGCCAAACAAAATAAAACATTACCAGGTAGAAAGTGATACCATTTCTACAGAGGCTGCAATATTATTAACAACCACTATTGATGGAGCATTGATAAAAACCTATCAGCAAGATGGAAGAATGTTAAACATAACAAGGAAAATCAAAGATGATGATATCCAAAACTATAGGGTGACGATATCATTGATAACATACAGAGTTTAAGCTCTTACCGCTTGTACAGTTGCTTCCTCAATAGCATTGAACTTTTTCATACTGTGCCAGGTAACCGCTCTGCTGAAAACTTGTTTAGTAAATGTAACTTCATGACTTGCCTAAATAAGAGAATGTCAACAAAGCAGTAAGCGAAAAATAAGATCTGTAACATATCATAGAACCAAAGAGCAGAACTTTTATAAAACTTTAAAGAGAAAAAAACATTCAGTCAAAGCCTCAATGGTTCCAGACATGTACATTAAAAATAGATTTTGCAGACAGTAAACAGATCTCGAATGCAATCTAAACGAGACAACAAATCTGAAAGGGGAAGGGGGAAATCCTCAATGACTAGCCACAGGTAATTTGTTTGCAGTGCAAAGATCCATTTATCAGCAACAGTAAGAAACAAAATCCTAGGCATTAATCAGACCTTACAAGCAATAATCCAAAGAGGTCATTACAATAGTAACAATGTCAATAATCGATGGTCAGGCTAACAGCCAAACTACCAAGGCACTTTTTCCTGTTGACTCAAGTGAGGAAATACCAACACTGACCTTGCTTCTGGCAATATATCCATGACCTAAAACCAAAATCTCCCTTGCTTAGAGTGACTGACATACTTGAAAGGAGCCATAAAATCATGTGCTAGTTACGTGTCATTCGTGTTGACCTCAACATAGATCCTTTTACTCATAGTGTCCTTTACACTGTTATCTTTTCTCCCCAGTTGACTCTATTACTATAGTAATATCTGGGATAGGCAGAGAAAGGGAGCTCTCATGTACATATACGAAATCAGGAAAACAGAGAAAGAATAAATACAAAGATGGGAAGGTTTGGTTACATAAAATATAACACTTCACAAGAAGTCACATAAGGAATTGCAATAACCAAAAAATCGGAATAAAGTTCCAAGAAAAAAGAGAAAAAAATCAGGCAGCATATGATAGTGTATAAAACTATACAGCTAAATATTCTAGACTCCTACAAAGGCTACTAAGAGTCTGCAAGACGAGAACCATAGTGATTGTGTATAAAACTACTAATAACAATAACCTGGAGAAGACAGGCCTGACAACAATGAAGAGCTTCTTCAAAAGAGCAAACAGAAGTTTCACCCCATGCCATGGTTGCAGCTAGTAAAGAGAATCCTTGATCTTCATTTAGCTCGATCTGTCCACAATAATTTTCAAAGTCAGTGAAGAAAAAATCCATCTTAGTGCTTCAAGATATCATAAATACCAATAAAGACTGGGGAAACATTTTCATGAGACTTTTGGTATAGGGGTGATGGGGATGGAAAGATACCCCATATTTTACGTGTTTTGTCTATAGCATTTCAAAAGGAGTAAAACCTTTTTGCGGCAGTACCCGTTTTGCTCCAAACAAAAATCTAAAAAGGATATTCCCACGAAAATGTAGTCCTCCAATCTAAATACCCTATACAAGAGACGTAACGTAATTTTTCACCCCTACTTCCCGAGTAGCAAACCCCTCTTAGGACACTAACATTCCAGGAAAGACGGGCTTTATAAAATGCAAAAGAACGCAGGTTCACCTGAGGAATTAAAAAGTAAAATGAACCAGTCTCATTCGTCATATAAGATGACTTATTGTCGTAATTGACGCCGAAGAAGCCATAGGCCGTGCTATTGGGCGAATCAACCAAGAGATATCTGTAGAAAAAAAAATTCAGATGTTTTGGGTGATCAAGAATCGGTGTTGTGCTAATATGAGATGTCATTTTAATACTACATGATAGACCATAGGAAAGCATACAAAAATAACTTTTTTCCATATAAACAAATCATAAGTCATGCCTTTTGACCGAATAATGTATATATATAACTAAAAATTATCAGGAAACTGGAAGACTACCAAAACTGAAGTGATAACAAAATATCAACAAAACAAACTGCGTTAGTTGAAATCAAAGTAAAAATTGGTAAAACATATTAATTTTAATGATGTGCCTCATCTTGTTTGTTCAATGTGAAGGAATAGATTCCCAGAACAAGAAGGTTAAGATCTTGAGCTACACAACAAATTATGCATGGAAGAAGAAGAAATCGACAAATTGTAGGACAAAGATCTACAAGCCTCAACCATTTCACAAATCCATCTTCCAAAAAACATGGACTTAACAAAGGATGAAAATTAAAGATTAAATAGGGAGACCTCATCCATTTCACAAATCCATCTTCCAAAATAACATGGAGTTAGCAAAGGATGAATATTAAAGATTAAATAGGCAGACTTCATAGTCCAAAAAGAGGGGGGAAATCATACTAAAAGCCTGCCAAGCAAAGAGTATTAGTACTTATGGGAGGAAATAGATTGAAGCATTAATCATAAGAAAAATACTAGAAGCTGGAGACCAGTAGATCAATGGCATATTCACTTCAAGTGACCATTATAGTAAGTTTACAAACCTAGTAAATAACTCCTCAACTCATGATCTTCAAGCTACACTTCCAAAATCATAACTCACCAATTCTGAATACACTTCCAAAGTAGGATACCTTGGGAGAACATGTCAAAATTAGTTTAAATTTGCAATAAACATATACAAAATGAAGATGGCTTCCATTTCCCTTCATAGGTGTTAAATCATAGATGTAACATTCTTACATTCCCCAATGAATGAGGGGTATGCAGAGAGCTTTTTGACATGACTTACATTGTTGTCTACCTGAGTACATCAACAATTCATTATATCAGCTCAAACCAAGAAGAATGTCAGTTCATGAATTTAAAGGATTAAGAGGTGGTTATTTAGGGTACTAACAGAAATGGGTCAAATGTAGTTCCATACCCTATTGTTTGGTTCGTGTGGGGGAAAGGACTACCTAGGCCAACACAGCATACAAGGTGGACCTAGCTGAGTATAGAACTCGGCAAGTGGAAGAATTTACAGCTAAATTTCAATAATTTTGCTCCAAGAAATAATTTGGACTTTCATTGCATCCTACAAACTTTTCCAGGCCTAGAGACTAGAATTTGTCATGGTCACGTTGAGAGGATCTTGCCACAGCCAAAACTTGGGTGGGATTTGGAGGATTAGACCTCATGGTAGAATAATTTTAGATCCTATGCTTGTAACCTATAAGATAGGTATTATGTAATTAGTGAATTGAAGAAGAAAAGTGCATGTGAGGATGGTTTGTGTGGAAGAGGGATGGCATCACCCTAATGACAGAGGTGGCTGACGGATAGAGTAGAGAGATAGAGATAAATGGCTAAAAGATTAAGGGTTTGTTTGGTAGATTAATATAAGATTATGAAGTGGTATATATTGACATTTTTAGATACATATTTTAATATTCATAAATTTATTTAATTTTTTTTGTAACAAATTATGATAAAACGTAAATATAATTTTAAATTTTTGCAAAAAGTAATATATCATGTTGTCTAAAATTAATGGTTAAGATTGGTAAACATATAGACCTTGACTTAGTTTATTTATTCTTCGGCCTATGCTTTATTACTTGGCAATAAGTCTTATTTATTGTTAGATACAAACTACTAGGCTTAAGCCCAAGATTACTAACTACCAAATAACATGAAATATAATACCAATAATAATAATAATAATTACACTCTCAAAATGAATAATACCTCCTACTTAAACAAGCTAAATATCTACCAATTAAGATACATACCTTGTAAGATGATCTATCCCTACTTAGACAAAATCAAATTAAAATTGTTCAGTATAACTAATTATCAATTAATAACTAATAAATAAAATAATGAAATTAGTATGCTACTAGATAATATACTAAAATGGGCTCAAACAATTCTTTTTGGGCAATCTGAATAGTGGGCTCAAAACGTTATTGTTCCTCCAGGAGATTGAGTTGGCTCTCAAACTTGAAGATGGGATGGTGTCTTTGAAATCAATTTAATCTACCCTTGAGGCCCAAATCATAAATCCCAGTAGTCCTTTCCGTTCAATTTAGCGCAGCAGTACCTTCTCTAACGTGCTTTCACGATCGCGATCGCGGTTACAATCGTAGTGTCACAATATCTAGATATTGTGAAAGATATTTTATATTCCATGGTAGTCCAGATGTAATTTCTTTATTTTTTTTTACAACATATATTAGAAAATATAGGTAAATATCGGAAAAATTTTAACAAATGTCAGTTGATAACTGATATATACCTGATAAATATGTGAAATTTTAAAACTATCGTATATTACTAATTTTGCATATCGGCTAATCCAAAATCGGGTAACTATTGGCCAATATTGCAAAGTGGGAACGATATTTAATTATATGGGTCCAGTACCCTCATAGGGACAAGTGGAATTTACTCATCCTTTAGTTCAATTACCAATTGAACTTATTAATAAAATAATCATTGTTACTAAGGGGAAAAAAGGCACCCATCACAGCCAAACAAAGTTCCGTTAATACAACCTCAAGATCATCCCTATGATAGACTATACGGCTAAGTCTTACTTCAGTATATAAATAGTCAGCCCTTACCGGCATATATAGTCATCCCTTATCACCTATTTTACCTCATATGTAACCTCTCATGTATTACTCCCTCTTTCTTCTATATTATTTATATCGACTATGCAATGATAATCATAATCAATTCAGCCCATCATACTAACCTTACATGGTATCAGAGCTTTAACTTAACTATCTTCATCTCCTCTTCTCCCTGTTGCCTCCCCTACTTCCTCTTTCTCTACCATTCTTCCCATTATGCCTGTGTCTGATGCTACCCTGTCCTCCTCCCCAACCTCTGTTAATCCCAATTCTCTCCATGTTGTCAGTGTTGCCCGCATCAAAAATCATATCCCAATCACTCTTTATCTCATGGCTTCTAATTACAACAAATGGCATGAACTCTTTATGTTCACAATTGGAAAATTTGCTCTTAAAGACCACATTGATGGCACATTCGCCTTCTCTAATAATGAATGGCAACACTTGGATTATATTATCCTCTCCTGGCTATATGGCTCTATCTCCACATATATTTTGAATATTGTCATAAAACCCAACACCACAGCACACACCATTTGGGTTGCGATCGCAAACCTCTTCTACGACAACAAGAAGAGCCGGGCCATCCACCTTGAAGTCGAATTCCGTACCCTTTCCCATGGCAGTTTATCCATCACAGCAAATTGCCAACGCTTAAAGACCTTAGCCGACAACCTCGCTAATGTTGATCATGAAACTCTTGTTCTTCAAACCATTTGTGGCCTTAATGAACTCTACTTTGCCTAAGACTCAATTATTCCCCTGCAATCTCTTTTCCCCTCCTTCATTGCCACTCGGTCCCGCTTCTTCCTAAAGAATCCCGCCGTAGCAATCTATCCCCAAGAGCAACCAACACACAAATAGCTCTTTCTGTTACACCTACTTCAACTGCCCCACAAAACCCTCCCCCAAATAACCAACATAACCAGCAGCCTTGTAGCACCAACCATTCCTACCATGGCAATCGCAATGAACGCAAAGGGGGACATAATGGCCGCAATGGCCACCACAATGGCCGTGGCCACTTGTGGTCTCATCCACCTTGGTCACAGCAATATCCACCCTGGTATGGGTTCCCTATGCCTCACCCATCCTGGCTATCCAATTGCTCTAACACTCAGCTGGCCTTTTGGCCCTCGTCCTCCTTCTCCTGCAAGCTAAGCCCACATAGTTGGATCATCTAATCCTCCAGTAACATCCTAGCCTCCCAATACCTCCCCTTCGAACCCGTGACATTCCAATCCTTCTTGGGATCAATCCTCACTAATGCATGCCTTGGATATTATGACACTTCATCCTCCTGTTGATAATGCGTGGTACATGGATGTAGGAGCATCGAAGCACATCACATCCACTACAGGTAATCTGTTGTCCACTTTTTATCACTGCACAAATTCCTCCAAGCATGTCATCGTTGAAATGGATCTCATCTCCCCATCACCCATATTGGACACACCTCTTTTCCCACCTCCTTAACACCCTTCCACCTTAATAATGTTCTTGTCACTCCTCAACTAATCAAAACCTTGTCTCTGTTCAAAAATTTACCACCAATAATCACTGCTCTATCAAATTTGACCCCTTTGGTTTTTCTGTGAAGGATATGAGCAACCGCAATATGATTCCCAGGTGCAATAATTCCGGCGACTTGTATCCACTTCAACCTTCCACACATTTGTCTCAGATCGCTCTCCACACCACCTCTCCCTCTCTAACGACGCTATGGCATCGTCGCCTCAATCGTCCCAGCACTCATGTTTTTCATAGCTTACTCAAATCGTGTGTTATCCATTGCAATAAGGACTGTGCAAGTCCATTATGTCATGCATGTCAATTAGGCAAACATGTTAGATTACCCTTTTGCTCCTCTAATTCCAAAGCACAAAGCCCTTTGACATTATTCATTGTGATTTATGGACATCCCCTATTGTTAGTATTTCTGGTTTTCAATATTATCTTATACTTTTAGATAATTTCGCTCACTACTTATGGACTTTTCCTATTCGCCTAAAATATGAAACTTTTACTACATTGCAACACTTTCATAATTACGTACCCACCCACTTTGACAAATCTATTAACAGTTTCCAATGGGGCAATGGCTATAAGTTTAATAACCACATGTCTCACAATTATTCTACTCAAAAAAGCCTCACATTCCACCTCTCATGTCCTCATACATCCCAACAAAATGACAAAGCCAAACGTATGATACACACCATTAATGATGTCATTCATACTCTTCTCTTTCAAGCAGTCATGCCCTCAAATACTAGGCAAAGGCGTTGCCTACTGCTACTTATCTTCTCACCAAAACTCTCCATCTTACTACACCACACAAAGCTCTTTACAAACAACCTCCTTTATACTCAAATCTTTGTGTCTTTGGTTGCCTTTGCTACCCCAATATTTCCGCCACAACTCCACATAAATTAGCCCCCAAATCCACACCCTACATTTTCCTTAGCTACCCCACCAACCATTGTGGCTATTAATGCCTCAGCCTAGATACAAATAAAATAATCATCTCTCAGCATGTTATATTTGATGAGCCCTCCTTCCCCTTCTCTACTCACCAAAAACACCACCCAACCGAGTATGACTTTCTGTCGGATCTCATCCAAATGACTATTTCCCCCTCCCTATTAATTCTAGCCCATTCTCCAATAATATTACTCCTTGGCCTCCCTCACCCCCTATCTCTCCTATGCACCATCAATCTTCTTCCCCACCACTGAAGACCCATTCCATGACTACACGAAGCAAAACCGGCTCCCTAAAGCCCAAACTCCCTCTCAAACTTAAAACTATCATTTCCTTTCCACTTCCTAAAACCTATGAACAAGCTTTCAAAGATCCCTAATGGTAGGATGCTATAATGGATGAATTTATTGCTTTGATAAAAAATGGTGCTTGGGATCTTTTACCACATCCTCCACATGCTAATATTGTCACTGGCAAATGGATTTTTCGACATAAATTTCACTTAGATAGTACTCTAGCTCATCACACAGCTAGATGGGTCGTTCGTGGTTTTTCTCAAGAGCTTGGTATCAACTTCAATGAAACGTTTAGCCCACTAGTAAAACCTACTACTGTCTAGGTTGTATTAAGCCGAGCTCTATCTCACATTGGCCCATTCAACAACTTGATGTCAAAAATGCCTTCCTCTATGGAACCATTGATAAGACAGATTACTACTAGCAACCTTATAGATTTGTTGACAGCCAACACCCCACACATTTCTGCCACCTCAATAAAGCTCTTTACGGCCTCAAGCAAGCTCCGCACGCATGGTATCAATGATTTACTTTGTTTATTTCTTACTTGGACTTCTGCAGATGTAAATCAGATAGCTCCCTATTTATGTATCATCATAGTAATCATCAAGCATATCTCCTCCTCTATGTTGATGACATAGTACTCACTAAATCATCCACTGAGTTCCTTCAACATGTCACTACCTCACTTAGCAAAGAATTTGCTAAAATAGATATGGGACACCATCATTTTCTTGGCATCTTAGTGAACAAGACCAACATCGGTCTATTCCTTTCTCAATCACAATATGCTAAATCAATCATTGAACATGCTGCTATGTCCCATTGTAACCCTTGCTCTACCCCAATTGACACTCACCCAAAACTGGTTGTCTCAATGGGTTCTCCCGTACCAAACCCATTTCACTACTATAGCTTGGCTGGAGCACTGCAATCATACAATTAAATACCATTTCTAATACGTCATATCGGCTGATATTTATTGGATTTTGGATCACCCGATATACGAAGGTTTTAGAATTTATATTGATTATCAACTAATATTTAGAGATATTTACCGATATATGCCAATAATTACTGGCATTTACTAATATTTGTTTGAAAATAAATTAAAAAAATCACGCTGCAACAATTGTGATATATAAAATATCATTTGCGATACTTCAGTAATACAATAACACGACCACGATTTTATTACTTGATTGCATTATCTCACCTTCACTTGTCAAACATAAGTTATGGGATCCAACAAATTTTTCTTCATGTGCATAACCCTACAGAAGCACATTTCGGTGTGCTCAAACGTATTTTACAATACCTTAGAGGCACTATAGAGCATGGAATCCATTTGTATGCTTCAAAAACAACTCAGCTCACCTCTTACTCTAATTCCGATTGTACAAGGTATCCTGACACACGATAATCAACCTCTAGGTGCAATGTTTTCCTCGGTGATAACCTCATTTCCTAGTCCTCCAAACACCAAACCACCATTTTTTGCTCTAGCGCATAGACTGAGTACCGAGCCATTGCAAACGTTGTAACCAAATCTTGTTAGCTCAGGCAACTTCTCACTGAACTCCATTCCCCTCTTCAAATTGCAACTATTATCCATTGTGACAATGTCGGTGCAATCTACTTATCCTCCAATCTGGTTCAACCTCAACAAACAAAGCATATTGAGATCGACATCCACTTTGTTCGTGATCAAGTTTCTTTAGGTGAAGTCTGTGTTCTTCATGTTCCATCAGTTCACCAATATGATGACATCTTTACTAAAGGATTGTCTTCCTATCTCTCCAGTGACTTTCAATCCAGTCTTAGCGTTCGTCTTCCTCCTACTTTGACTAAGAGGGTGTGATAGACTGTATGACTAAGTCTTATATCAGCATATATAGTTAGCCCTTACCAACATATATAGCCATCCCTTATCCCCTTTTTTACCTCATATATAACCTCTCGTGTATTACTCCCTCTTTCTTCTGTATTATTTATATCGACTGTGCAATGATAATCATAATCAATTCGGCCTATCATACTAAACTTACATCGGGGAACCATATATAGATCGACCATTGGCTCACTGCCGTCAACGCTAATGCATGCCATCACAAATCCCACAACATTCTAGCTATTCATCCACAACCAAGGCAACATGCAACTTCCCCTAAGGTAACCTCTAAATGAAAGCCTTGATCGAAGATGAAATCCCATAACAAAAAGGGTTTGCAGCCTTGACCTGAACTAGGAGGATCCATCATGCAAACGTAGCCAATATATTAACAAATAAGCATTAGCTTGGTCACAAGAGAGATCTATAAAATATCAAGGGACTCGCCCACATGCTCCGACAAATACTTGCCATAGTTGAAATTGGGGTGGGATTTGGAGAATAAGAGCTCTTGTTGATGCATTCTTGGTTCTTAAGTTTGTAACACATAATGTAGCCCGGCCCAAGGCATAGGACCCCGAGATTTGATACAAAATATACATTGTGTATCTTAAGTCAATGAATTTCACTAGCCGAGTGGTTTAGTGCCTTTTATGTTACCACCAACGTTCATATCTCGTGACGGACAATCTTTTGTTTTCAATCATTTCAATGCCTAGGCCAGCATAACCTAAGGCCCTTAGTAGATGGTTTTAATCACTTTAGTTTCGGGGCCAGTGTAGATGTATAGGGATCCAATCTTACATGCATGTGTGTATATATAAATAAATATATGGATTCAGCTGCCTGAGTGGTTATAAGATGCTTCAGGACATACACTCGTTCGTCTCTTCAATATTGTACGGAGACGAAAAGAAACGGAAAAACAATAATTTTTTAATTATAAAGTTTTAAAGAAACCAGGACACAGAAATGGAAAAGGGAAAACATTAATGCGGGTCTTTATACATAAATTAATAAATCTCCTGTCACTTGCCTCTATAAATAAAAATCAATACATGCATTCCCAATGTCCAAGTCGTTAACGATGTTTCATTTATATCAAATCTCTTCAGTAAGATTAATAACTTATTTAACTATTCACCTTTTACCAAATAATTGTTGGAAGGTGGTGGGACACAACACTCACAAACCAAATAGAGAAGGAAGAAGAGGAAGTTTTAATTTTCTGAAAAGTGACTTCTTACTTTTCTGCCTTGAAAGATCTCAACACCACAAGGGTATTTATAGTAGTTTTGGTACATGGATTGAGACTCTACATTAATTACTAATTCATGAACTCTATATTAATTACTAATTCATGAACTACTTGATTCATGAACTCTATATTAATTACTAATTCATGAACTACTTATTCATGAATCACCAACTCCTAGATACATGAAACATAATAAATTCAAGGATACATGTATCAATAATAATTATTGCAAGTTTAATAATTAACACTCCCCCCTAAACTTGCACACTTTTGAAC
Organism: Tamarix austromongolica; assembly: GCA_039764185.1. Taxonomy (NCBI): domain Eukaryota; kingdom Viridiplantae; phylum Streptophyta; class Magnoliopsida; order Caryophyllales; family Tamaricaceae; genus Tamarix; species Tamarix austromongolica. The sequence continues at coordinate 89,631,544 of CM077819.1, read as the reverse complement.
TCCAAGCTGCAGGCGAAGTCTTTGAAAATTGTCATACTTTAAGGGCTTTGTAAAGATGTCAGCAACTTGGTCCATAGACTTGACATACTCGAGCTCCACTTCTTTCATCTCAATACATTCCCGAATAAAGTGATATCGGGTGTCAATGTGCTTGCTGCGGTCATGGAACACAGGATTCTTAGCTAAGGCTTGAGCTGACTTGTTGTCAATCAAGATCTTTGTAGCATCCCCTTGCTTCATATGAATCTCCTTCAACAATCTTCTTAGCCATATAGCATGGCAAGTACAAGATGTGGCTGCAACATACTCACTTTCACAAGTGGAGAGTGTTACAATTGGTTGCTTCTTTGAACACCAAGAGATTGCATTATTTCCCATAAAGAACACATAACCAGTAGTGCTTTTTCTATCATCAATATCTCCAGCAAAGTCACTGTCACAATAACCCATCAACTTGAAATCATTAGAGGATGAATAAAATATCCCATAGTCAAGAGTACCTCTAATGTAGCGAAGTATCCTCTTGGCTGCCATCAAGTGAGTTTCAGTAGGAACCTCCATGAAACGACTCACGATCCCAACTGAAAAAAGAATATCAGGCCTTGTGCAAGTCAAATATCTCAAACTTCCAACAAGGCTCTTGAACATGGTAGAATCAACCTTTTCTTCATCTGTTTTCATCTTGGAAAACTTTGCTCCACACTCCATTGGAGTGTTGACCGGCTTGCAATTAAGCATGTTGAATTTCTTGAGTAACTCCTTTGCATAGACTTCTTGTGAAACAAAGATGCCCTCCTCCATCTGATTTACTTGGATTCCCAAGTAATAGGACATGAGGCCCATGTCACTCATCTCAAACTCTCGAGCCATGGCCTCCTTAAAGTCTGAAAACATCTTTGGACAGTCACTTGTAAAGATAAGATCATCCACATAGACACAAACAAATAAAACATGTCCATTTTCTTCTCTTCCATAGAGGGCATACTCATGTTGGCATTTGGAAAAACCATTTTCTTGCAAATATTTGTCAAGTCGACTATTCCAGGCTCTTGGTGCTTGTTTGAGCCCATACAATGCTTTCTTTAGCTTCAATACCTTGTCTTCATGACCTTTGACAACATACCCCGCCGGTTGTTCGATGTAGACATCCTCGTCAAGATAGCCATTAAGAAATGCAGACTTTACATCTAATTGGTGGATCTTCCAATGATTTTGGGCAGCAAGGGAGATCAATAGACGAATTGTTTCCATACGAGCAACTGGAGCAAACACCTCATCATAGTCAACACCTTGTCTTTGCTTGTAGCCTTTAGCAACAAGCCTTGCTTTATATCTCTCAACTTCACCTCTAGCATTTTTCTTTGTCTTGTATACCCATTTGACACCAATAACTTGATGACTGGAGGGAGGAGATACCAACTCCCAAGTATCATTCTTTTCAATGGCCTTCATTTCTTCATCCATGGCGTGAACCCATTTCTCCTCACACATGGCTTCTTCAAAACTTAAAGGTTCAGAATCAACAAATAAGCAATACACATTATCATCTAACCTTTGTGTTGTTTGATAAAGATCATCAAGGCTTCGATATCTTGGAGACGATGATAGTGACGATGATGATGAACTTGGTGAAGATGAAATTGGTGTGGTTGGTGGAGTAACTTCAATTTGGACTTCTTGGATTGTCACTTCTTCATCTTCAAAGTAAGGAAGGAAATCATAAGATTCTTCCTCTTTAGAACTCCAATTCCAAGATGCATGTTCATCAAACTCCACATCTCTGCTGATCACAATCTTTCCATACTCCGGGTTGAACAGCTTGTATCCCTTGGAATTCTCATCATATCCAATGAGAACAAGCTTTCTGCTTCGATCATCAAGTTTGGACCTCTCTTGCTCAGGAACATGAGCATAAGCAATGGATCCAAAGACTCTGAAATGAGAAACACTCGGTTTTCGTCCACTCCATGCTTCTTGTGGTGTCACATTCTTCAAGCTCTTGGTTGGGCATCGGTTTGAAAGATAGACTGCACATGCAACTGCTTCAGCCCAAAGCTCCTTTGGCATGTTATTTGATTTTAACATGCTCCTTGCCATGTTGAGGATTGTCCGGTTCTTTCTTTCGGCAACTCCATTTTATTGGGGTGTCCTGGGAACTGTCAAAGGACGTCAAATACCATGCAACTCACAAAAATCTTTAAAATCATTAGAAGTAAATTCACCACCCCTATCCATTCTCAATGATTTAATTTCATATCCACTCTCCTTTTCAACATAAGCTTTAAACTTCTTAAATGCCTCAAATGCCTCAGATTTTCTTTTCAAGAAATGAACCCATGTTTTTCTACTATAATCATCAATGAAAAGCACAAAATAAGAGCTTTTACCAAGAGATTGAGGCTTGATGGGTCCACAAACATCGGCATGAACAAGTTGGAGTGCCTTGGTAGATCTTGAGGTGGATTGCTTTGGAAAGCTTCTTCTTGAATGCTTACCAAGTAAACATGCTTCACACAATTGATTGGGATGATCAATCACCGGAATGTCTTTAACCATCTTCTTATCTCCCAAGGCTTTAAGTCCTCCAAAATTCAAGTGACCAAATCGCATGTGCCAAATCCATGATGGATCATCAACACAACTCTTCAAGCACTTGGCACCTCCATTCTTCAAGCTCAACAAGAACATCCGATTTTTGGTCATTGGCACTTTAGCTACAAGTTTGGACTCTTGGTCTCTAAGCCAAAGCATACAATCCTCCATGTGAATCTTGTAGCCTCTTTCCAAAAGTTGACCAATACTTAGAATATTACTAGTCAACTTTGGAATGTAATAAACATCACAAAGAACTTTATGACCTCCATCTTTTGTCTCAAGCAAAATTTTACCTTTGCCCATGATCTCCACCTTTGTGTTGTCACCAAAGCTCACAAAGCCTTTTTTGCTTATATCAAGCTCCACAAATTTACTTTTATCACCTGTCATATGATTGCTAGCACCATTGTCAAGATACCAGGTGCTTGTATCATCAATGGAATCAGCCTTTAAAGCTAGAAGCAATGACTCCTCCACGATGTCTTCCTTGTACTCTATAAGTTTGGCCTCCTCCTCAACCTTCTTGGATCGGCATTCCCATGCATAGTGACCAAGCTTGTTACAAGAGTAACATTCAACTTGGAATTTGTCATGCTTGTCACCTCTTCCTCTTCCTCGACCACGGCCCCTCATAAATGGTTGCCCTCTTTTCTCAATCGATGAAGATTGCTCATCTCGTCCTCTTCCTTGCCCACAACCTCGTCCGCGGCCTCGCCCTCTTCCATAACCTTGACCACGACCTCTACCACCATCTCCTTTGAAACTTGTCTTTGCTTGCAAGACTTGTTCCGGTTGCTCTTGGTTGCCACGGTTCATCCTTTCCTCGTAGGCTCGCAACGATCCATTCAATTCATCAATGGTCATGGTCTCCAAGTCTTTTGACTCCTCAATTGCTACCACCACATGGTCAAACCTTTTATTTAGAGAGCGGAGAATCTTCTCGATCACACGAACATCTTGCATGGTCTCTCCAAGCCGCTTCATTTGGTTCACCACTGTCAAGACTCTTGTAAAGTAGTCTTGAATTGATTCACTTTCTTTCATGCAAAGTGATTCAAACTCTGCCCTTTGAGTTTGAAGTCGAACTTTCTTCACCTTCTCGACTCCCATGACGGAGTTACGAAGCGTCTCCCACGCTTGTTTGGAGGTGGTCTCATTTGCAATCTTCTCGAACATATCATCATCCAAGCCTTGATGGATGATCGTGAGGGCATATTGATCTCTCTTCCGTTCCTTCTCCAACGCTTCCCTCTCGTTTCGCGGAAGAGCATCTTCATCTTCCGGTACTTCATAGCCTTTCTCAACAATTTCCCAAACTCCTTGGGAACCAAGTATGGCCTTCATCCTAAGTGCCCAATTCTCATAATTGAGCTTGGTGAGCCGTGGATATTGGAAAGAAATGGAGGCTTTGGAATTCATCCTAGCTCTGATACCACTTTGTTGGAAGGTGGTGGGACACAACACTCACAAACCAAATAGAGAAGGAAGAAGAGGAAGTTTTGATTTTTCTGAAAAGTGACTTCTTACTTTTCTGCCTTGAAAGATCTCAACACCACAAGGGTATTTATAGTAGTTTTGGTACATGGATTGAGACTCTACATTAATTACTAATTCATGAACTCTATATTAATTACTAATTCATGAACTACTTGATTCATGAACTCTATATTAATTACTAATTCATGAACTACTTATTCATGAATCACCAACTCCTAGATACATGAAACATAATAAATTCAAGGATACATGTATCAATAATAATTATTGCAAGTTTAATAATTAACAATAATGTATTTGGGGCCCCATCCAATAGATCCGCCTAGGGCCCCAATATGTGTAAAGTCAGCCATGCGAGAAAGTAGTGATCATGGAAAGAGAAAGCATGTAAGGTTGGTTTATGTGGAGGAGGGTTGGCGTCACACTAAGGAAGGAGGTGGCCAACGGCTAAGGCAAAGGGAAGAGGAGAGCGAGCGAGGTAAAAGGCTACGGTATTCATTTAGTCTGTATATTCTTCAGTTTATCCTTTTATTACGTGGTATAAAGTCCTGTGCGCCAAAAACTGCCGGGCTTAAGCCCGAAATTACTAATTACCGAATAATATAAAATAATACAAATACTCGCACACTCAAAAAGAGGAATTATCTTCTACTCAATCTAGCTAATTATTCGCCTAATATCGGATAACTACAGTTATCTATTCCTAATTAGATGAAATCTATATAAAATATGCTACTAATAATTAAATAACAATTAATAATTAATAAATAACATAACATAATTAATATATTGCTAGATATTATATTAAATGGGCTCGAAGGAGCCCTTTTGGGGCATCCTAAATGGTGGGCTCGTAACAGTGTCGCTCATAAGTCTTTAGCTTAAGAATAAACAAACTAGAACATCCAACCATAGGAAGAAAAGTTTTTCTACCACTTTTACTGATCAAAGTCTCTGTCTTCCTAGATTCTATGTTCACGAAGTTTGTTCACTAGTGATCCCCACATAGCAGGATTAGTCCTTGGTTCGGTTAGGTTTAGGCTTATATCTTATGTGAGGACTGAGGAGGGTGTATCTACAAGGTATCCCTCACAGTTCATTGCAGTGCCACTGTTTTCATAGATCAGATATTATTGCATGTTACCCCAGTAATATACTCCTACGAATGAATTCATCCAAGATCTAGAGATTCACTTCAACAGTATCAGTGGACACATATCCGCCTACATAAACAAACAAAAAATCCAAACTTGGGACATATAGCATAAAGTTACCTTCTTATTGATTTCCACAGCTCAAAGTCATCGTCACCATCACAAGTAGTATTACGTGCAAAGCAAACAGCAGCTCCAATACCAAAAACACCCCGAGTCTCCTCTGTAGGCGCTGGTCCGTCAGTTGGCTTATCGAACTCCTTTGACATGTAAAATTGTGGAAATATTTCAGATGTTTCAGGTTGAGAACAGAACCAATCCAAAGCTTTTGCACTAGGCGGCACAGCGACCTGCAGATTTCCAGTCATAGATTATTGCAACAGCATAAAACCATGCATCAATGGTATAAACTAAATGTTTTACTCTTCCACCCAAACTATCTACTATTTTAGAAAGCCGCATTTGCTATGTATTTGTGAGACCACAAGCTATGACTAACCCTTTGTTTGTTTGGAGCTGCCACCAAACAATAAGTATTTTGAAATTTTTCTAGCCCGAAATCGACAATAATCAACATCTAAATTACATTCCGAATCACAAGCGCTATAATAAATTTAATACCTCAATTCTTATTATTCCACTGGTTGCAGTCGGAGGATTAAGTTTCAAGTCTTCAATAGCTTGCAACAATGCTTCTACTCCATGTTTGAACGTCAATGCCGGCGGGAGCATGCGTGTCATACACGGTTCAATAACTAACTCATCATCTTCATCTTCTTCACCAACCAAATCATCCGATTTCATCGCACGAGTCGACTAAAACTCCAAAAGAAATTTTCGTATCGAAAAGTCCCTTAGATAGAAATTAAAAACAGAAGGAAGTAATGACAAGTGCGTACCTTGAAATTATGGTCTGACCGAACAAGAAATGAATGAAATAGCTTAAAATTACTCCGAAACACAACAGAGCTTAGAGTTCCTGGAGACTTTGAGATAGTTTTCTTCTTCTGGTGGTTGTTGCTTCTGCAATTAGTAACCGGTTTTAAAGTGAATTGAACAACTGAAGAAGATGGGGAGAGAATCTCTGTATGAATCATGCGAATGTGATTGCTCATTTTGTGAAGTCAAGACGATGAAATGCGAAGCGAAGCAGAGTCGGAAGCAGTGCGAGAGACTGAGTGTACGTTTGCTTCGGTGTGCACCGAGTAATATGGAGATTTTCGGATAAGGTGGATGGGATTTCTAACCGCGTTCGGGCAAACATGATATTCCGGGTTCTTAGAGATCTCCTTTTTGCATTTTTAATTTGACTCCCTTAGTGATATTATTTAATTATTATTTTTATTTATATTAATTTATCTCAATTTTTATTGTCTTATGTTATATTAACTATTTCAAATTTATAATATCCAATTAATTTTATCAACCATATCACCGATCATTTATAATCTATAAATTTATATTATTTAACTTTTACTATCTTTTTCATATATATATACACACACACACACCAATTAATAATAGTATATAATAAATTAATATATTTTTCTCTCTTCTCTCTCCTTCTTTCTCCACACTTGAGTCACCTCAAATTTTTAAGGAGGTATAATTTTTGAAGTAGTTTATATTCTTTTACATCCACTTCCTTAAATTTGACATTGTAAACTACTTTTTTACGTGGATACTCTTATTGATTATGGTTTAAGGATTTGGGTTAATTCATATAAAGTGAAGCCCATTTATTATCTACTTTTATGCCTATAAGGAACATAAGAAAAGAGCAGAAAGGCTATGGATCAATGACGTGAGTCATGTGGCATATGTGATTATGTCATATTTATGTCGCACAAATTTAAAAGTGTCATGTTACTTAGAATACATGAACTTATTATATGGAAAACAAATAGTATTAGCTTGATTAATTTATTCCTTTCCACCTTTATATCCCTTTTTTTCATTTCTA